>CM056384.1:54452926-54612926 GCA_029718625.1 Synaphobranchus kaupii | reverse complement strand
AAGCGTCAGGTTGGGTGACCTGCTGTGAGGACGGTGGGGTTGAACAGAAGCTCAGTGTGGAAGCGTCAGGTTGGGTGACCTGCGGTGAGGATGGTGGGGTTGAACAGAAGCTCAGTGTGGAAGCGTCAGGTTGGGTGACCTGCGGTGAGGATGGTGGGGTTGAAAGAGGAGTTCAGATTTCTGCTGCTGCACACAGCGGTAATGTTGCCTACAGGCAGCTAAACAGGTCTGTGTTTGCGAATGTCAATCTGATCTCTCTTTCATTTTCTCTCTCTCTTTCATTTTCTCTCTCATTTTCTCTCTCTCTCTTTCTCAGGCTGAGGCGAGGCTTGCAGCTAAGAGAGCAGCACGGGCAGAGGCTCGAGAGATCCGCATGAAGGAGCTGGAGAGACAACAGAAAGAGGTACAGACACACACACGCACGCACACGCACACGCACACACGCACAAACTGGTCTGACGCACAACTCCACGATACAACCAGACGTGCCCAGGCAACCCGTATACAGTCACGTCCGTGTGTTCTGAACATCTTCTGATCCCAGTTCCATGTCTATTAGAAGAAAGGGGCTTTGCCATCTCTGGTTTTAGTCCAGAGGAACAGCAGGAATTCAAACCTGGTTAAATATAGGCCCGGGCGGTGGTCACTGGTCTCTCAGGCCAAGTTCAGCTTGCCTCTGGTCAGTATTTAGACAAGCCTTGTACAGCAAATATGCTTGTGTGGGTCACACAGTGTTGACGCTGTCAGTCAAAGGAAGGGCTAGAGAAACCCACTCACGGCGTGTGTGTGTGAAGTGGAGGCCTCTCTCACACGGACGGCTACATCACACTCTCGCAGTGCTTGGGGGAGTACCCCCCTTCCATTGGGAGAGATTCAGAAGGTGAAAGTCCCTAGCATTCCGCTCATTTACCTACGGGATTAGAAGAGAAGTGGCGTCCAATCAGCGTCTCCGTCTGTGATTAGCCTTTCGTTCATTGTCTGTGGTCTCAAAACCGTTACATTATGTCAACGTTCTACTGAACGTTGCAGGAATAAATTCACCTTTTCTTTCTTCACACATACAGGTTGGTTTTGACTGTTTGACAAAAGAAAAAGAAAAATTCCCATTTAATTGTGAGGACAAAAGTCTATTCAGTCAAGTTTATTCACACTGATTGGCTGATAAGCTGAGTAAAGAAACCCGGTCTTGTTTCAGACCTGCACCCTCACAATTTTGACCAATGGCAGCAGGTCAATGATAATTTTGTCTGGAGAGAGTATACCTTTGGCTATCAGGTGAGGGGTGGGTGCTTGTGGGGGGGGGGGGGGGCGCTGCATTGTTTCAAAACATTTGATATTGCTGTTGATATTGCAAGGGCAGCACTGTGTGTGTGTGTGTGTGTGTGTGTGTGTGTGTGTGTGTGTGTGTGTGTGTGTGTGTGTGTGTGTGTGTGTGTGTGTGTGTGTGTGTGTGTGTGTGTGTGTGTGTGTGTGTGTGTGTGTGTGTGTGTGTGTGTGTGTGTGTGTGTGTGTGTGTGTGTGTGTGTGTTGGGTACAAGGCAGCTTTTCAGGGGAGACTGGGGTCCATAATGAAGGACTAAGGTATTTACTTTGAACAGTGCAGCGAGTTCCATCCTTAATCCCAGCGCCTTTCATGTTGCTCCAGGGAAGCTGTTTACTGTCATTAACCCGTCTGCGCTCTACGCTCCACGCAGCACGCTTCCGTCGGACTGCCCAGCCAACGGATAACAGCAGATCAAAGCGCCGTGGCAGGGGTGCGGGACGTGAGCCGGATTAGCGTAGCGCCAGGTTGCTTTGGGCTCGGCTTTAATAATCGGCTAAACCGAACGCGCGCTACGTGATAAACGATTCTTTTCATTGTACCAAGCCTTGGATGTTCAGCCGGTGGCCGTCCCGATTTCTGGTACCGCTGAACAGGACGGCAGCTACGCTAGGCTAACGCTAGCGGCACGCAGTTTTTAAAGAGCGTCCTTTACTCTTTAAAGCCTCCTCCTCTCCTCACGTTCCCCCAGATTCCTGGGAATCTGATCCGGTAGAACACGGAAGAGAAGCCGTGGCATCACCACAAATGTAACATTCCCGCTTGATTATATTTCTGTTTTTCCCCCCGTGACTAAAACGTATGCATAGAGACATATAACTGCAGTTAGACTGCAACTCATTATTTAAATTATGGATGGCTTTCATTTGCATAGCCGACACCCAGAGAAGCTCGCATACCATCACATCTGGATATAAATGGCAGCTACTTGGGTTCAGTGCGCCATGTAGAGAATGAGCCTGCCACTGCCATATGTGGCTTTCATCACCTTCGTCTTCGCCTAGTTTGATGCTATCTCAGACAGTGTTGAATTGGTGGGGTGTGGAGGTGGGGGTTGTTCCTTGAAACACAACTGAACTTTGGGTTTTGTAGTTCCCTGGCCATGATGTGAGTCCCAAGTGGTGGCGAAATATGTTTGTTAGTTGATCTGCGCTCCCCAGGGGCGATAATCCCGAATAGGGTATTTGTCGCTCTCCATTCACTTCGATGGGGCAGCTATATCATGGCCAGGTAACTACACAACCCAAAGTTCTACCAAAGTTCAGTTGTGCTTTAAAGGGCGTAACCGAGGCCCGTTTAGATGAATGGGCCCTGTTCAAGAATAGATAAAAACAAAAGTCCTGTGAAAACACCCCTCATTTCCCTCCTCCAAACAACTGTCAACATGACTATGTCCATTTCTGGCGAAAGAGAGACACAATCCTTTAAGCGCCGCTAAGCCCACTCTTCCCTCGTTTGGGGGGGTAGAGGTTTGTCCTGGAGGATGTGCTGGGATTTAGCTTGTGGAAAGAGGGTGGCGGCGGTCTTAGCCCCCCACCCACTCAGCCTTTCATCTGCTCTGGGTGGCAGTCGCTCGCTAATCGCCGTGTTTGGGTTTTAGGCCGCTGCTAAGCGTAGCAGTCTGGCTATCTGTCATTGCGCTGATGATTTTTATCGAAGTCCCAATCCTTTTTGGTTGTTATTGTTTCCGCTACTTTTCAGTGCCAAGCTATCGCACGTCCATTTTGAGACCCACTATTCTTTTTCATTCTATTTTTTTTCTTTCTTTCTGTTTCAGCGCGATATATACCTCAAACCACTAATAAGAAAGCATGGAGTATTGCACAATATAACATAAAACTAAGAACACAGCGCCAGACATCATAAGTAAATGTCCGCTATAACTGCTATCTTAAGAAAAAAACGTGCTGACTGTGGTGCTACAAATCTACATGCGACTTGCATTTGAAGAGTGAATTTCAGCCCTGGGTTGAAAAGCTGATACACCCCTCCCCCTAACTGCGGCCCACTGCGTGATCATGCTGTGTCTGTCTCAGGTGTCACGCATTCTGATTGGTTGATCACAGGACCACTAGGGGCCTTGCAAAGCTCTTTCCCAGTACCTGAGCCATGTGGCCACAGGGTCAAGGGTTATGAAATGAATCTTGTCCCTTGCTTAAGTTGGCCCCCGCCCCCCCCCCAGGATGAGACACAGTGTTTGCAGTTAACTTCTTGCTATTAAAAACGATATAATAAAATCCTTGGATTGTGCTGACTCTAGCAGGCTCACTTTAATAGATTTAAGCCCCCGCCCTGGTCAGTGTGGGTCTAATTCAGCGTCTGGCTGCAGGCAGGTGGAGATGGCTCCGCGCCGGCCTTGTGATTTAGCGCCTTTATTTTCCGCCTGAATCTGCTGCTCTCTGCTTGCAGCTGGAGCCTCACATTCTCTGTTCTCTTACCCTGCTGGATCGGTGGCCCATCTCGCCTTTAATGGAAAAAACCTCAGTATCCTGCTTGAAGGCCCTACGGTACACGCACACAAGCATGCTCCCGCACACACACACACACACACACACAGACACGCACACACACACACGCATATTCACCTATACCAGAGGCACGCATGAGCCGACACACCCTGCACACACACACACACACACACACACACACGTCCGCAAACGCGCATTCCTCGAGCACGCGCACAGGCGTACCTCGCGCGCACACACACACACGCACGTGCTGCGGATTATAGCGCATTCAGAGTGGCTGTGCGGCTTTAAGTCTCCAGGCAAATCCTAAAGTGGATTACACGCTCTCTGATGTAAAGGGGCGAGACGGAGGCATGTCCCCTCTATTCTTCTCCTGCTCTTCAAGAGAGCGGGACCGGTTTTGGGCCGTGCGGCCACTCTGAGGTGCCGGGGCAGTGTCCGGAGAGGACAGAGGGTCAGGGGGTCGGGCGCGCGCACAGGTACGCAGAGGACCGGCCCGGGGTGGGCAGACCGTGGGGCTTCTTGCTGTCGGGCAAGAACTTTCTGGAACGTGAACTTGGATCGTAAATCCGCCGTTTCCCCTTGCCCGTGGCGCAGTTAAGTGTGGAACCATGGAAACCTGGGGGTTGGCGTGAGCCGGCGGAACGGCCGGGAGGCGTCTGGCAGGCAGGGGGGCCCAGCTTGGGCCTGGCGGAAGCCCCAGTGTCTCACTGGTGAAGAAGGTGGGCAGAGTCTGGGAGGAAGGGAAGGTGTTTGGGGTGTTGCAGGTCGAGAGGGACCCGATCGTTCGGTTAAATATACTTCAAAGAATGACCTTTCTTTAATGGGCAAGAAGTTACTCAGAGTGTGTGTGTGTGTGTGTGTGTGGGGGGGGGGATTCTGGTTCAATCCACTGTATGTAACTTGACTGTGATTTGAGGTTATGTGAGCTAACCTCTCACACAGGACATTGACTCTCCAGATTTTACCTCTGGGTGACATTTCCCACAATACAGCTATCTAACCAAGGTAGAAATCACCTGCTGTTTTTTATGATGCTTTCACGCAAGGAGCTGTCATATTTGTTCATCCTGTCAGATATTCTGTATGTACACCATTTAAATTTTGATGGATTTCTAGAGAGTTCTATTTTTTCCACAGTAGCACATAGCACATAAGGGTTTTCTTTTTTTTTAAATATACAGAAAATAACATGGCATTTGAATTGAAATGCATTAAGTTGATTTTGTTCTTCAAGTTATTATTGAACATGAGACATGTTTGTGTTATTTTAATATTGACCACCTTGTCCATATGCATGCATTATTATTGAGCACTGTAATACTATATCAATCACTCATTGTGCTGTAAAGATTTATCATGGTAGCTACTGCAGTTGAACGACTGTATTTCAGTGGTTCACTTTCCCTGTCTTACAACACAGCTTAGAGCTGTTTATTATCAGAGCTCTCACTCTGTGAGGGTAAAGGTTACTGGGTTACATGCGTACTCTTTCTTCCTCTGCAGTCATACTGCTTACACTGAGAGGTAGGCTGGAGTCCCACAGCTCCTCTAGTGGCAAAACTGTGGTATACAGGGGGAAAATGGTGCCTTGCGTGGTATAACTATTGCTTTTTTACGAGACTATGGTCAAATTATTATTATTTAAAATACTTATAGGTTACTCACACTTTTAAAATTAAGTAGTTTCACCAATATGCAGCACAAAACTATTTTTTTATATTGTTATATTTTTGATTAGTAAGGTGTTTCAATGGGAATTCTCTGGGATCTGCAGGAGCTTTGTCAAATTTTATCAACATCTAGACTAGTATTTCAAATGACCCTGACCTGTTTTTCAATGACCATAAGTGCACACCTATGGCAGAAAGAAAAACGCTAGTCTGAGGGGCCCTCAACCTTGTTGAATAAGGAACAGTGGGATTCTGACTTCAGGAACAGCAAGGAAGGCTGGGATGAGATGAGATGAGAGAGGTCACGGTGGTGAGACGACAGCGGTCAGTTGGGGGCGGGTCAGGGGCCGCTCTGGACGCGGTCGGAGCGAGGCCCTCATTAGCGATACGCAGCGATGGAGCTTTCGCGGAGCAGGAGCCGTAAATCTGAGGCGGGGTCAGCTGGCCACCTGCGCCCCGGGATCCGGAGGACAGGCGGAGCAAAGCGGGCGTCGGCCACAGCGCGGCGAAAGGAGCTCGCAGATTTGAGGGTCAGCAGAAAGCTCATCATTCGGACGGCAAATGGGGATTAATGGGGATTGGGCGGCGGGAGGGCGGGTACTGCCGGGAGTGAGGTAGGGGGGTGGCGGCGTGTTTATAAATGGGGACGCAGACCGGAGCGGCCACAGTACCGCCGGCGGAGGCAGTGTGAGAACAGAGGGGGCCGCGGAGATCAGCGGGCGCCGGAACCGCCGTCGGACCAGCCGCCTTCGGTGAGTCTGAGAGGGTCGCTCACCTCCAGCCGCCATTACCGCCGGCTCCATTTTCCATACCGGTCGCATCGCCGCGTCGCTCTCGGCCTCTTGTCCTGCCGTAGCAGACTGGCTCTGGACCGCAAACACGCAAGTCATGGGGAAACGGCCGCTGCTCTAAAATATTAGCACGCATAAAATAAGAGGTTAAACTTAGAGGAAGACTTTGGGGAACGTTCCAAGGACATTCCTGGCAGCTAGATGGGCTTTTCTCTCCGCTGTGCTGTCTGCCTGGATCATGTTTTATTCAAAGTAGCGCCCTGCAGGACAGAACTGTCACAAAACTGCCATGTGTCTGGCTAACAAACTGAGATGGTTTAAAACTGAGAATGAACCTCATTCTTAGATACACATACAATACAGCTTGAGAGCTAAATGTTACTGGAGATGATTGTGACAAAGGATTACTGTCAATATAATTATTGTTATAAGTTTTATTTTGGCAGACCTTAATCCAGAAGGATCGACAAATATGATCTTACATGCTATATTATATAAATATCTAAAGATTATGAATTGTGTAATTCGATGAATTTAACTCGCTGTTCGGACGAGGTTGGGCGATGCAACTGTAAAAACATGGCGGCTAACGGCGAATAAGAAACGTTGCGAAGCGGAATGGCGGTGCAACGGGCCAGGCTGGCATATAAAGCAAAGTGAGCAAACGGACAGAGTCAGGGAGTGTCCGTGCCAGGAGAAGGAGGGGCAGGTTTGCGAGGCCCGCCACCGGAGCGGAGCGGATGTCCCTTTTGGACGGCGCCTTTGTTTCGGCGTGTTTTCCCCCACGTTCCCCCGCTGCGAAAGGACCCTAACCTTGAGCCCGAGGCAGCTATAATCAACAGGGTTGTGTGTTTTTCAAAATTTTCCTTCCTGATTTGACAGGAAGCGCTTATTTTTCAGGCACTGAATGCCTGGGGCAGAAACGGAGGGCAAATCGAGAGCTTTTTGCGCTCTTTGACAGACAATAACAGGAGAGGATGTTCAGCACTAAAACCAAACGGAGATGTTTAGGGTCTAAAAATGAGTACTTCCTGAGTGAGTTTGCCCTGTTGAGGAAGGCAGGCGGTGCACAGGAAAGGGCGGGGCCAGGGACGCGGCGGTAGGCGCGGTGCCCCCCTACGCTGGCTGGTCCGGCTCTGCCGCGCTCCGGAAAGGGCGCTGAGTGAGGCCCATATTCCCACCCACCCCCGCCATTCCACCCACACCCCCTTCTCCCGGTCTCAGAGACGAGTGGAGTCCTCAGGAAGACGGTCGTTACTGTCCGCACTGGAACGCACTTCCTCGTTCCCCGGTGGTGCTTGCGCGCCTCTTTATGCGTCCCGTCCGCTGGTTTCGCAGCCTAGCCAGGGGCCTTTGACCCGGCTATGTCTGAGGTACAGTGTGTTCTTTCCTGGCCTGGTTTTACTATGGGAAATGTGTCGGACACAGTTCATTAGAGTGAGTACACTGTACTGTAACAATCCAATTTTATCATAATGATGCTTTAACTGGGATGACAGATTTGGAGCCGTTGTGCCAAGTAAGCTTGTGTTATTAAATCGCGGTCGATGCAGTGAAGTGAAGTACCTACTTAACAGGAACAAAGCGATTCCGTGCAAATGAGTGGAGTTCCGGCTGGTTCCAGCTTGGCACCAATTAGCGGATATGTCTGGTCTTAACACTGTTTTAATAACCGTGAAATAAACCAGAAAGAGATTTTATTTCCTTAAAAACCTCTCCTAGTCCATTTGACTGACCACATTGTGTCTTGCCTCATCCTTTTGCGGGAGTCCATTGAGTCCCTGTGAGTCCATTGCGATTGATTCCCTGCGACTGAGTTGTTTGAATCTCTGTGAGTCAAATGAGATTGAGTCTCTGTGGGTCGATTGAGATTGCGTCTCTGTGAGTCGATTAAGATTGAGTCCCTGCGACTGAGTCGATTGAGTCCCTGTGAGTCGATTGAGATTGAGTCCCTGCGAATGAGTCGATTGAGTGCTTGTGACTGAGTCAGGGTAATAACTCTTAGAGAGAGAGGAGACTGTGCAGTACACCATGTCTGAGCAGCAGTCTAGACTAGCATCAATTGCCACTGATATCAATGCTAGTAATCACATTTTTCAGCTGGCTTCTGTTTTATTATAGTTATTGTTGTTCTTATTATATTTTCTGACAGTAACCCCATCTGGAGTGATGTCTTTATATTCATTTTAACTTTTTCTGTCTTTGTTTTCTGAGCTTTCAGTTAATTAATGGATCGTTCTGTACGAGTGAATGGAACCCCTTGATTACCTCTCTTAAATTTCAGCAGTTTGGATTGCTCTCCTTCTGTTGTTTTTTTCCCCCCTTCACCCGTGTATCCATGCATGTAGATTCTGTTACCAGGGTTACGAGAGCTTCAGTTCTGAAGTGCTCCCTGATCCCATCGGATCTCAGAACAGTGAGCCCCTCTTGTGATGATCACATGTTTGGCTTAATTTGAATTGTAACAGGCTTCACTGAATACCTCCTAAAAACCCTTCCGTGTCAACTAGTTAATATCCAAAAAATGCAGGAGCCTGAATGTCAAAGGCAGGTACGTTTTTGGGGCAGAGAGACAACATCAGAATCAATATTTATAATTTGGCTAATATAGTGTTCCATAAATGCACCAGCTGTGAAGGTTACCTACTCATTTGACATTTTAGAAGATAAGTCGATGAGGAAATTTCATTAGTTGTCATTGTAAGACACACTGAAGTCATTCATTAGATACTTTCACACAGAGTAGCTTGTAATACCTGAACATTAGTTGCAATAACAGAAGCCACATTAAATACCACAGAGGTGATTTAGTAAAAAAAACTTGTTAAATGAGGTTGAATGCCAACGCTGGCAAAATCTGAGGAGAAGCCTTTCACGGAAAAGTCAACTGACGCAGGTGGCATGGAAACCGGTACGCCCAGGTGACGTGGCAATCAGGGTCCACGCTATTGGCTGCCGGACCGCAAACGGAACCCAAAGGAGCAATGGAAAGAATTCTGGTTGCCGTAGCGCTCTGGGTTTATAACGCATTCCACTCTCTTGGATTTCACTCTGTTCAAATCTGTTTTCTGTTCCATGCTCTAACTTGAACTCTCCCTGTTTGTCTCTCTCTCCCTCTCCCTCCCTCGCTCTCTCCATATCTCCATCCCTGTCTCCTGATCCCTGCTGTGATGTGTAGATCTATCAGGTCCAGAAGGTAGGCCTCTCTCTGTGTCTCTTTCCCTCTCCCTCTCTGGCTCTCTCATACTGCTCCACTCTGATGCTTGTTCTTCAGCACAATTTTGGGAAACCACCCCGTCCTGTGACTCATATCTAAACCTCAGCCAGGTCCCTGTAAACCGTGACACCCACGGCCACTGGTCTCGTAAACCTTTTAACAGAACCAGTGGCAGGCAGGTGTGCTTAGCCTTAGCCTCAAAAACCAACATTTTCCCCGCCACAGGCCCAAGAACTGACCCCTGCTAAAAGCTAACGTTTGTGACAAAGGAAGACCGAGTGAAACTGCTCGCTTTACCCCTCCGTCTCCTCAACTCTCTCTCTTCTTCCCTCTCCTCCTTCACCCTCTCTGCCATCAGAAATACTACGGCCTGGACAACAAATGGGGTGACATTGAGCAGTGGATGGTACGGCCGGGGCTACAGCTGCATGCTTTTGTACATGGAAAAGCACGAGTGATTTTTGATCAGGGTGAACACGTTTTCTGGAATATTCTCGCAATGTTTCCTGTAACGTCTGAGCAGCATTTGTAGCAGTTGCTATGTTAACGTTTGGAGAATATTTTTTTTATGGATTGGCGCACGTTTTGGGAAGCCACTTAAAAAATTAAAAAATAAATGTCGTGCTTGTTCTCTGCTAAGGTTGAATTGTGAAATTTCTCAATCTGCTCTGACCGGAGTTGTCACAATGGGCAATATTAAAAGAAGATTGCACAGCATTGTGTATATACCACGTATTCACCCTGTATCAAATGGACGTAGCACACTGCTACTGGCATTTTTTGTTTGTTTTCGTGGCTTTGTTTTATATGTGCATGTCTTGCACCAAATAATATTCAGCTCTTTTTTTTATTTTTTTTTATTGTATTTTTTTTTATTTTTTGCACTTTGGTGTTTAATGCTATAGTTGAACCTGCATGGGAGTGCTTGTCAGTATGTGCTTTTGATGTGTAAAAGCATGCCGTATTGAAGCGTTACCGTGCAGACAGGAGATGACTGACATTCCAGGGAATATTGTGGATCCACAGGGGTCCATCTGATATGTGACCTTTTCCAGGAACGCCAAGCGGAGCGTATAGCCACTGATTCTTCAGCCATATCGTATTCCCAGCTCCCTTTTCTTAAGAATCCTGTGCAGTCACTTTTTTTTCTTGCATTTATAGTGTTAAATAAGCCACAAAATGAACATGTATCCTTACTTGTTTTCAAATTTGGAAACAGGAAAATAAACTGGACTGGGGGGGGGGGGGGTGCTTTGGACAAGATTAGATGTTAATCTGGGCACACTTTCCCACGGTTCAGTTAGTCTGGGCACACTTTCCCACAGTTCAGTTAATCTGGGCACACTTTCCCACAGTTCAGTTAATCTGGGCACACTTTCCCACAGTTCAGTTAATCTGGGCACACTTTCCCACAGTTCAATTAATCTGGGCACACTTTCCCACAGTTCAGTTAATCTGGGCACACTTTCCCACGGTTCAGTTAATCTGGGCACACTTTCCCACGGTTCAGTTAATCTGGGCACACTTTCCCACAGTTCAATTAATCTGGGCACACTTTCCCACAGTTCAGTTAATCTGGGCACACTTTCCCACAGTTCAGTTAATCTGGGCACACTTTCCCACGGTTCAGTTAATCTGGGCACACTTTCCCACAGTTCAGTGCCTTAAATCCATTATTCCGTCTTTAGTCCATTTCCCTTTACTGTTCAAAGAACATATTTGAACTTATCGAAATTACTAACGCACGTTACCTTTTCACCCATTCGAGCATCCAGTGTTACTTAAATCTTAGTAAGATGTCCTTTTGATGTAAAGCATGTCGTTTCTAGACAGGAGAGATGGGGTCTGACATGGCGTGTCCATTCTGCATGGAAGTTCACTGCAGATGGACAGCCTGCTAAATGGTCTCATCACCGATTGGCCAAGATGGAAATGGAATGTTAGTTACACAATAAACATTGTCTCCAAATTACCGATTCAAATGCCTTCCATATTGGCCAGTATAAAAACAAAAAAATAATGAATAAGAAATAAAAAATTTAATTAAAAAAATTCAGTAGTCTTAATATCATTGTATGGTAAAGTTGTTGTTTATGTGTCATAACTATTTCAAAAGGACGGTTTTGATGGCGCTACCGTTAAAAGCGAGAAATTCTATTTTGACGCCTCTTCTGGAAATTCATTAAGGGGCGGAGCCAGCATATTTGTGGCCGTGGATGTTCAGTACTGTAATATAGCACTAGAACCTGCTGTTACCAGCCCATGAGGATGGAAGGAATTCAGGAGCTGAGTGAGTCCGTACGATCCGTGCTGTAGCCTGGCTCTTGCCTTGGCTCACTCCTCTACCGGCGGCCATCTTTAAACATCCCGAGCGCCTCTGTCGATCAGCACCTGTAATGAGACCGGGGGGTCCCAGGACAGAACAGGCAGCAGATTCTTTTAGGGAGAGTCAGGCAGCTGCTGTGCTGTTCCCTGGCTGATGTAATCTTAGGATTTTCAACTCGCAGAGGGACGCCATGGGGTAATTGGGGTCACCACATTTGAAATGGGAACCCCACCCCCCCATCTATTCTCCAAATTAAAACATGTTCATTTCCCGGATTTAAAACAATTGACATTTAAGTTTAAGTATCATATGTATTTAAGTACCATATATACCCTGTGTCTATATACCCATATATAACCTGTGAGTTCCTGAATTAAACGTTCATCCTTGGTAGAGTGGAGGAGTTGAATACATTGGCATCTTGTGATCTGCATGCCAGACAGGTAGCTTCACAGTGATTGTCCCATACGGAATTTTACATTTCTATTTTATGTGTATTCACTTAATAACATAATAGAACTGCCACACAACATATTAGTAAGTGAAATCGGGTAGATGAATAATCTGTGCTGAATAATTTGGCTACGGTCAATGGAAACTGCTGTGTGGCTGGAAGGTCTTTAAAATCCGGTCCAGGTAGCAACCCCAGGAACGGTGTACAGACAGGGCTCTGATTGGTTGTGTGAGTCTTTGGTCTGAAGCTCTGTGGACTGGAAGAAAGTGGCGTAATGTTCACCGTGTTCCCGAGTTCACAAACTTGTCTTGACGGTTACCTGTTTTACTGCTTTACCACTTGTGCAAATAGCAACATGAAAGTGAAAACGTGTTAAGCACAGCATGATGTGTTTCTGGCTGAGACTGGAGAGAGAGCTAATTTCAGAGAGCTGAACAGATTCATTCTTTCACTGACTGACTGACCGACTCAGTCTTTTATTCACTGAATGATTGACTTTTTCACTGACTGACAGAATTAACCTTGTTTCCTGACTGACTGAAAGACAGACTCACTCTCTTAATGGCTGAGTCAGTTATTGCCGATGTACTGAGTGAATGTCAGCAGTGACACGTTTATTCTCTGTGTTTGCTGTTTGAATGCAGTACAAGTCCTCTGCGAGTGTTCCACTGGCCTGGGCCCCCAGCCGGCAGTGGAAATAGTGTTTCCTGTTTCTTGACCTTTGACCTCTGATTTCCTGCTCTTTCTCCTTTCTCCCCTCTGCCTTTCAGGAAGACAGTGAGAGGTACTCCCGCCACTCACGGAAAAACACCTCGGTCTGTATCCTCTTCCTCTCCCTCTCCCTTCTGCCTCCCCTCGTCTTTCTTTCTCCCTCTGTCCTTCCCTCTCCTGCTGTCTATCCCTCGATCCCACTGTTCACGCTTGTCCTCTGTCGTCATCAGGAATAGCACATCCTCTATCGCAGGCTAGAGTGACTGCTACACATGCCCCCTACTCCACATCCGTCTGGTACACACTTACAGCCGGATCTTTTGTGCTTCACCTATTGAATATTTGCCCATTTACTATTCAGTCACAAACGCTGATCTCCAGCAGGGTAGCAGGGTAGCAGGGTACCAAGTCCTTGTGATTGGAGACAGACGAGGGGCTTCTTGAACCCCAAAATGGATGGAGCTATTATGGTGACTCACTGATTTGAGGCAGACAGGGTTTTTGCGGTGCAAAAAGTGTTTTTTAAAACAAGTTATTGACTGCAAATACAAAGTAGCTCTGCCCATCGACGGATTTATGGAGCCTCCTCACTAGCAAGCAAATGTGTAATTGGGTTCTAATCCCACCCCCTGAGGCCCACAGTCCCCTCCCCCTGGGCTCTAGTCCCACCCCCTGAACCCCACAGTCCCCTCCCCCCCTCTAGCCCACAGTCCCTAAGCAGGACTTGGCTCTACGTTTAGCCATATTTCTTGAGGTGCGTCCAGGCTACAGAGAACACAAGGTTAAGCTTTTTTTTCTTCCCTAGCCAGTTTTCATGTTTGTATTCCCACACTTGCATATTTTATCACACGGAGGTTACATTTTTTCCCAGGAGTGCTCTGCCAATACCCCTCCTAGTTTGATTTGTCTCATTAATTGTTTCTTTGGTCTTGTCAGACAACATTTGATGCTGTTGATTTTGCAACTGAAGGTCTTTGCCAGCGGGGTTGGGTCTGTGTGTTGCACTGATATATGCAGTACAGTAACACACACGTACTACATTAATGTGAAAGCTTTTCTAATGTTGGGGAACGTGACATGGCGATTTGATTTGCTTGCACCGTGTATCTGATTGTAACTCTCTCTCTCCCTCTCTCTCCCTCTCTCTCCCCTCCTCTACCTCCCTCCTTCTGTTTACTCAGGTCTCGGATGATGAAGAGCGGATGTCAGTGGGGAGCCGAGGCAGCTTAAGGGTCGGTATCTCAGTCTTCCTTCCTTCTCTCTCGCTGTTCAAAAAGGGAATGGTGCCCCCTAGAGGCCAGGATGTCTGCATGTCAGTGCGCCACTGACCCGCCCACTTTATAAACCGATCAATCAATCACACTTTGTTAAAATCAAATTTGGTTAATTAGAGATCTTTCAACACAGGGATTGTCATAGAGTGCTCCACGGATAGTGTTGCCCCGAAGCAACACAAGTTATGGCAGGTGTAATCTGAATTGTATGGGAAGAGAAGAGGAATTAATTATCCTTCTGCATGACAACAGAGAGTGTTCTAAATGATGATGAGATCCAACTAGAACTAGATCCAATTAGCAAGGTCTCGCTGTGATGTCACAGGAAATGGGTGACATTAACCTGACGAAGGCTGAATTCATGTGGTGTTGCTCCTCGGGGGGGGGGGGGGGGTTCTCGAGAGGTCCCCTCTTGGTCACGTGTGTGACGCATTCCGATGAGGTGTCTCATGAAGCGTTTTGTCTTGATCCAGACGGCCCTGCTGATACTGATCAAGGCTTGACCATTTTTCCCATGACCTCTTCATTTCTTATTCTTATTTTTACCTCCCCTTACTTTAGCACCTCCCCTAAATCTTTTTTTATTGTGCCGTCTGACAAAGAAAGAGAAAAGCCCGTAGAGTAGGCTTGAGTGACAGCGTAATGGCTTCTCTTTCCATTTATACATGTGGGGTAAGTTTGTCAGTTTGGCTGCGGGCTTCTCTGAGTGCTTCCCAGAGAAACAGATTCGTTATTGAAAACAGATGGTCCACTCCTGCATTCCTTCCATCCATATGTGAATATCCCATCGTGGCAATTGATGTTCTGACCGTGGGCAAAGCGCTCAGTGATTATTCATAATGAAGTGTCAGATTGGTGTGGTTCAGCATTAGCTGCCAGTGTTAAGAATACGGAGCTGACCATCTGGTTAGGCTAGAGTATCTGTGGTGGTGCGTGCGATGACGGTCGAGAGCGTTTGGTGCGCTGGTGCCACCATGGGGGAGGGCGGGGCGGGGCGGGGCGGGGCAGGGCAGGTCTCCCCTGACTTCCCCCCTGACGTTTCTCCGTACAGTCAGACCTGGACCCAGCAGGAGCCTATGGTGGGGCGAGTGTTGGGGTAAGAAGGGCTGGGGAGGGAGTGGGGTGGATTAGGAGGGCCAGTTTAACCCCCAGAGTGATGAACAGGTGGTCTTTTATGATCACATGGGTGCAAAAAGAGTGTGTCTCCTAACACTGCTTCAATCACACTCTCCATCACACAGGAATCACTATACAATAGCGCATTACTATTGTATAATAATGTAATGATCCATACTTTCTCTCACACACACGCACACACATATATATATATATATATATATATATATATATATATATAGTCTCTCCACCCTGGTTGCCATTTGCTAAGCAAATTATGTAACCATGTAGATTCACAGATTTTTCCATAATTTACACATATTTCAGTCCTAACAGCCATGTGATCATACATGACCTGTCTCCGTGTGCTTCTTTTCCTGTATTGCGTGTTACTAACTAACTTCAGAGGAGTGGGAACATGCGGCAGTGAGCGTGGTGCGAAATGTTTCCGTCATACAGAGAATGCAGCACAGCAGTGGCGCTCCAGCGGCCCGTTATAATACCAGTAACGGTAATGAAAAACGACTGCGCTGCAGTGCCATATTGGCTAAGGTTTTCTTTGCTCTTGATAGTGGGGTGGGGGAGCTGGGTCGCTTGATGTTTTCTCTAATACAGTAAAGAGTACACGTAGTGTTACAGCTGGGTGAGAACTGGCAGAGACATTGTTACACATTGACACTAAGGGCTTGTTTCAGCGCAGTTGCCAATCTTCCGTTTTCCACTGTTGTAGGGCAGCGTGGGTGTTTTCTGCTGCCTTTAATGAACACACACACACACACACACACACACACACAGTAAGAATGTGCTGACCTCTACAGACTCTCAAGCTTTCTGCTCCAGTGCAGACAGAGGCCCAGCGCCGCTAAGAGGCAGTAGATTTTCTCTGACTGGCTACGGCTCCAAAAGCGCAAAGGTTTCTTTTGTGAGCGAGGGGGTTTTATTTTTATCGTTAAAAAAAACGCAGCGGCCGTGTCAGAATGTGCTGAGGAAGCAGGGTCTCTCTCCCCCACAGAGCTGAAAATAGCCCCGCTGGCGTTCGGGATTGCCAAACCGCCGCGCCGGACCTCGCACGTCCAGGACTTCAACCTCTGCGCGCTTCACGCATGGAATGTGTGTGCTTGCAAGCGTGTGCTGCCTTGTGTGATCGCAGATGTTGCTGGTGAAATGGTACAGACGTTTGATTGGGCCAAGAGTTGATTGGTGAAACAGGGTGGCTTGGGGTCAACAGTCCAGAATTACGTCTGCTGACCTGAATGACTTTGTGAAAGTGGCCTGCGAGCCTGTAGCTGGTAGCATGTGAACGCCGGTTCGGGTTAGACTGTAACACGAGGGCAAAGGACCCTGCCAAGGTATCGGATGTGTCCCGTCCCACGTCTCACTGCTCTGCCCCCCCCCCCCCCCCCCCCACAGGGATCCACTCATTTGCCCAAGAAGTCCAAGAAAAAGAAGAAAAAGCACACCCAGGCCGTACGTAGCCACACGCTAAAAAGCGGCCATCCCACGACAACACGCTTTGGGCTTTGGTTGCGCCCTCACGAGTGACACTAACAACCGAGTTCGATTTGCTCTCGATTTGCCGTGTCTCACAAAATGCACGTTTGCTCTTTTTTGAGTTCAGAGTTCACGCACTAGCTCAGCCCGGAGTCCCCATTACTGTCAAATTCACTTCTCCCACAGTGCGGCTTCACCTTTGATCTTTCAGTAACAATATCAAGGTTGTATTTTTACAGCAAACCAAAAGCGCAAATAAAAAACCAATGGAAGTAACTAGGTCTGATGAGCCTTTAAGTTGTTACTGTTTGGTAATGGGAAAAGTAATGGCTTCTTTTTATTTTATTTTTCGTCTACAAACTAAAAACAAAGGCACTGCTTTTATGCATTTTCCTTTTTTTTATAAACTGAATATTTTGGAAGTTTTGTTTCTCACATCTGAGGCAAATTCACAAAGTGGGAGATTGAATTCTACATTTGGACGGACGGATGTTTTTAGCACGCGTCGCAGATTCTTTGCTTTACACAGCGGAGGTGCCGTGGGAAGTCTGCAGGGAAGGCCAGGGCAGTGGATTTATTAATTTACTTTGTTTTTGTTTTTTGTTATTTTATTTTTGTAATGACTTTGACGTTCCAAAATGTGCATATACGTTTATTGGCTTTGTGTTTGTTTCTTCCTGACAGAGCAATGGCTATGATGATGGTTACAGCATAATATCAAATCGGGTCAGTAGCGCCACCTGTTATTGTGTGTCTCTTGTTAATGTAGGGCAAAACAGAACACCCAGCTGTGGCCCCCGTGACTGTGGGATACACGCGTAGCCTGCATGAAGTGTGTTTTAGTTTTTTTTGTTTTTTTTGCGTAGTGATTTTAATCCTGTTATTACACTGGGCCTACAACGTGCAGATTCCATAGGGTTCAGGTGTGTTTGGAGTGCTGTGTGGTTGCACGGGTGACAGGGGGCGCTGTTGTCACAGAGCCAGGGCTTTACCGGAGCCCCTCTCTCTTCCCCTCTCTGCGTCCAGAGCTCGAGGCTGAGCGACGAGAACAAAGTGCCCAGGCCATCGCGACTCGACCTGCAGCTGGTGGGTGTGGCATGCCCCCCCCCTAACACCCCCCCCCCCCCCCCCCCCCCCCTCGTACCCCACAGTGGGACCGTGGGACGCGTCTTCCATTTAACGTCCAGCTCCAACGGCCGAGCGCAAAACACCACGCCCCGAACGGCGCTCTACACGCACGCCCCTGATGTTGAAGTCCGTGTCTCGCTGTGTTCCTACCCACGATGCCTTGCAGTTTTGGTTGTCACGCTCCCCTTTCACACAGATCCTGTTTGGCCGCTTTATTACGAATCGCCCTCAAGGGTACCCCGTGTATGGGAGTTAGTCACTTAGCTGATCCTCAGGGTGCAATCGACTGTGGGAGGGCACCCTCAACACCGCTCAAAGGGAAAGCGCGAGGTGATTGGTCCGTGCTCGTTTGTAACGTTGAGTAACCGGGTCGCTTGCACTCGGTTGCTACCCGTGCTGCGTGTCTGGGATCTTATGCATTGCCCTGTGCACTGGCCTAGTGCTGTACAGCAGGGGTGGGGGGTGTATGCTCGTGTGTCTCGATTGTCTCACTCTTTATTCTCATATTGCTTTCTGAGTAGTCGGCCTTTCGGGTCTTCTCTCGCATTAGCTCTCTCTTCATCTGTCCTCTGCTTCTCTCCGCTGCTCCTCGGTCTGGTGCCTCTCCCAAAGTTTGCTGTCTCTTAACTGACAATGTTCTTTGCTTCTCTTTCCCCCACAACCTTTTCTCTCACTCTTTCCCTCTCTCTCTCTCTCTCTCTCTCTCTCTCTCTCTCTCTCTCTTTCTCTCTCTCTCTCTATCTCTCTCTATCTCTCTCTCTCTTTCTCTCTCTCTCTCTCTATCCCTCTCTCTCTCTCACACACTGTGTGGGTGTGGTTCTCTACAGGGAAACTACAGCTCCTCCGACCTGTACAGTACCAACAGCCTTCCCTCCTCCAGACTGCCAAGCTCCGCCCAGAACGGCTCCAGGGTCTGTCCCCTTCTACTTTCCCCCGTCTCTGTCTCTCTCTCTCACTCACAACTCCTCTACCTTCTCCCTCTTTCCTCTCTCTCTCTCCGTCTCCCTCTCTCTTCTCCCTTCTTACCGTGTCATCCCCTGGGTCTTCACCTCTCTCCACCCTCCCCAGTCCTTCCCCTCCTCCGCTCCTCTGCCTGTCACACTCCCTGGCTTTTTCTCGTTCCTCCTTCTGTCCCTCACTCCGACGCCCAGCTCTGGGGCACTATCCATCTGCTTCCACCCTTCTGGTCTCCCTCCTTCGCTTGCCTTCCCTCTCTTTTACCTGCTTTAGTGATTTTGCTTCCTATGTAACCCCTTCTGTGGTTCACTAACCGCGAACAGCCACACAGCGAGCAGTGTGAGAAACAGCACAGCCCACATTGTTATTCATGCATATTTAGCTGTAGAGGTCGTCAGCTTTTATAGCACAAATGTGTCTTTACATGTGGCTTAGGGCAGGCGTTATGGTATTTTTGTTGGGTACTCATGTATGCGCGTGTGTGTGTGTGTGTGTGTGCGCGTGTGTGCGTGTGCGTGTGCGTGTGCGTTCCTCTCTCTCTCTAGCCGTCCCTGCTGTGTAGCGACGCCCCCCACACTCGAAGCCTCAGGGTTTGTGTTTCTCATCTCTGACCTCTGACCTCTTACATCACCACCGTCAACTCACCCGCCATTCACGTTCACCCGCACCCGGCCCAGAACTCTCTGTCAAGGCAGAGAGGGTCCAAAGTTGGGTAGAGAGGGCGACGGGGTGCGGGGGTGCGAGGTAGACATAATGCGGGGGTGCGAGGCGTCTGTGGGTCGCCTGTGCGGCTGCCATCCCTAAGCTCCGTGCCGGAGTCAGAGCACAGCCCCATCATGAGTTTCGTCACCCCCCCCCCCCCTCCCCCCCACTCCACCTACCTACCCACCCACCCACCTACCTACCTACCCACCTCCTGCCCCTCTCTGCCTCCCATACTATAGTATAGAGAGTGAAAGAACTGAATTTTACTTGTGACGGGAGGTGTGAGAATTCATTTGCTTGGTTCCTACTAGTCAGTGATTGACAGCAAGTGTCTCCGCCTTGCAATCACTCGATGTCAGTCACTTGTATGACTTTATGAACCAATCAAATCAGCCAGCCCACACAGGATCCACCAGCCTCGTTCAGGAGTCAGTGGTGGTCTGTGGAAAGTTTGCTTTAGGATTCAGAACTCACACACCATCTCACCCCACCCCACCCTGGTGCACGTCCACTCCCCTGTCCCTGAACCAGAGACCCTGCCTGCTGCCTTAACGTGTGTGTGTGTGTGTGTGTGTGTGTGTGTGTGTGTGTGTGTGTGTGTGTGTGTGTGTGTGTGTGTGTGTGTGTGTGTGTGTGTGTGTGTGTGTGTGTGTGTGTGTGTGTGTGTGTGTGCGCTGTGTGTTTGTTTGTGTGTGTGTGTGTGTGTGTTTGCATGTGTTTTTGTGTGTCTGCGTGTGCGTCTGTGTACGAATGTGTGTGTGTGTGTGTGTGTGTGTGTGTGCACGTTTGCGTGTCTGTGTATAGTTGTATGTGTGTGTGTGTGTGTGTGTGTGTGTATGTGTGTGTATGCTGACGGTGTGTGGCTCTCTTCCGTCTGCAGGGTTCTGTGTATGAGGACAGCTTGCACAGCGGCGCACGGCGATTTAGTGGCTCCAGTTCTCGTGCTGTAAGACCCCGCCCCATACTGAGGCATTGTGAGATTACCCAGAGTGCCATTCCCCCGCATGCTCGTTCCGTGGGACCTGTCCCCTGTGGGTCTGATGGCTTGTGAAGTTGTTGTTTTTTTCTCTCCCACCACTGAGTGTGCCTCCCGAAAAAGTAGAGGAATTTCAGAACTTTAACCAATCAGAATGCCTCTTTGAGACCCGTTAACCATTCAGAATGCCTCTTTGAGACCCGTTAACCAATCAGAATGCCTCTTTGAGACCCGTTAACCATTCAGAATGCCCCTTTGAGACTCGGTTTGCTGACCGTGTTGTTCAGGGAAAACCTCCCTTCGTGTCTCACTCCCCACAGCATGCTTTCACATGACTGGGTATTTACCCAGTAAGCCCAGGGCATGCACTGAAATGATTGTTGAATGTCACTTTTGTTTGTGAGTGTATTGGGAGTGACCAACACTACTTTATGTGTATGACTAAAATACAGTATATACTGTACATTAAATCCTCTGTGAGTGTCAGCCTTTTTAATACGCTATGTTTTATATTGCCTTAGCACTTTCACAGGAAGGCAGTAGACGTTGGTATATGCTCATATTATTGTTGTTTTTTTATTTTCCTGACACCCTTGCCAAACTTACAGAGCATTACAAGATACAGTATAGAATTCCATTGGTAGAAAAGTGAGATCTGTGAAATGCAACATGCAACTCTCTGGAAGCAAATAAAGCCACTTTATATCTGCCTGTGACTAAGCAGCCCCTATAAATGGGTGTCTGCTTAACAGACATGACTTACTGATTGATTAACTGACTGACTGACTGATTGACTGACTGATTAGCTGATCGGCTGGCTGGCAGCTGTCTGATTGGCTGGCTGGCTGGCTGGCTGACTGACTGACTGAATCATTGAGCAACTCCCCCAAAGTCATTAAAAATATCTTTGTGTTGCCACAAGATCAGAGGTGGCCAACCCAGATACTGGGGTTCATTCCAATTCCAATTCCATTCAAATTTTTATTTAAAAACCGGCAGACCTTGCAGCTCTCCAGGACCAGGATTGGCCACCCCTGCACTAGATGGTTGAAACTCAGTAATGCAATCTGTCAATCAGTCAAATTTGTGGCTGCTTCCAAACAGTACCTGTTCTACCTGTCCTTGTTCAATTGTCTCAAATGAAAGTAGTTATTTTGTATGGCTGCCTTGTTTCTCTCCCCCCCCCCCCCCTCTCAAGCTCCAAATGTGTAACTAGTGTGACTATTGAGATGTGTGTTCAGTAAGTGATGGACTGTGGCATGACTTCTGCCTGCTGGCTAACCAGTTTCTCATCTCCTGTCTGTGCTGATAAGGTGCTTTCTTCCTTCTTTTTCTCCCTGTTTTGTCTTTTTTTTCTTTTCTTCTTCTTGTCTGTCGGTGCACTATGCACTTGTTTGTTTGTCCACCAGCCGTCAGAGTACAGTGGCTTTCTGGGGTCCAACTCTCGCGCTTCGTCCAGGGCCAGCTCTGCCCGCGCCAGCCCAGTGGTGAGCCCTCTTTCCTCAGTCACTCATTCCAACCCGCAGCCCAGGCTGAAGGCCCGGCCTGTCCACTTGTCCGCATTCATTTTAGCTGCATTCATTCTAGGGTCAAACAGTACAGACTTTCATAATGGATGGAAAGAACCGGTACATTTTGCCAAACGTCACCATTTGTGCTCTCCGAGAACTATTGTCTGCATGCTGTTCATGCTTATCTTTATATTTTCTCTCAAATATTCCTTATGTCGTGCGCTCATGCCCATTGACCATCCATCATTTGCTGAAGAATCATTCAGTGTGTCAATCAAGAGAGTGTTGAAGCCTTCTAGTGACTCAATAAGCAATTGTAAGCAGAGGCTTCATGAACCCCGAAATGAATAGGTGTAGCCACTGCGTGCTTTTAATTATTTTAGCTAGGGGTGCACAATATGGAAATTCTGGGGCAGATGTCAATAACCGATATTTGACTGGCCATATCGGCCAATGGCGATGCAGATACCTCCTTGTTTTACATTATAGCACAAATGCAAACTGAAACCAGGTCGCTACATTCATGGAAGGAGTGTACGCGGACAGCCGTCCGCTTCAGAAGGTAAAATGTAGCAAATAGCTTCTTTGTATAATATTTTAACTTGGGTTTCAGGATTTTGTTTTAGCCCAGACACTTAATTCAGCAAATTAACTAATCAGGGTCTTCAATCAAGTAGAATCAGGTGTTTTAGTGCTTGGCTAAAACAAAACTTGCACCCACACCGGCCCTTTTCGGATAAGATTGGACACCCCTGGTCGAGTGTCTAGAGAGCCACTGAGTCTCTGTTTGGCTTTGCTTGTGAGTTTGGGTGGTATAAATGATAAATAAGAGCTTCAGATGACTGCGAGCATGACATTTTCATGTGATTTACAATGGCATCTGTGGACGATGTTTCAAATGTGTTGCCTCTCTGGCGCATGTATGTTGCGTCGTGACATCGGCCATAATGTTAGTTCGTCTGCTGATGTCTGCTTCGGTAAAAGTTACAATTGCCCGATACCAACACAACTCCGATATTATCGTGCATCCCTAATTTTAACCAATCGTAGGAATTTTCATTGGAGAGCAGGACCTTTTGATTGGCAGTGAATGGTAGCTCCGGCCACCACGGGTTTCACAGAGCCCCGCTTTCCCGTGGCTGAGCTGTACGGCCTTTTCCAAGACAGACGAGCAGCTTGACGTCAAGCTTCAAGCCCCCAAAAGCAGGGGTGTCGTGCTAGCTTCCAGAGCTCTGAGGCGTGAGAAGTCGGCCCGGGGGAGCGGGGAGTAGAATATCTGGTTGTGTCGCTGTGAGCTCCCGTTCAGCGGTGTGTTTTTCATGTGCGGCACACGGAAGAGACGCCCATTTGTTTATGCAAGTCGGTATTACGCGGTAGCTTCAGAGCAAGCATGGGGAGCCTTCCCCGCCACACTGACTGCAGCAGTGACAGAGGGGCCTAGGTGGCAGCCACTTAGCAGTGGGCTAAGCCCTGGCCGCTCGGACCCTGACTTTTACGGGACTTTCAGTATGAGGTTCAATAATCGAGAGCCAGCGCCTCAGGATTTTGTGTCTCCTGTGAAGACGGGACTTTCTGCATAAGGGAACCTTCATAAGGTGGAGAGGAACAAGGAAATGGAGGTCAGCTAAATGGAATTTTATGAGTGCCATAAGTGCCAAGTATGTGCTTTACTTCTACATGTTGAGGTTGGTATGAGTCTGACAAAAGAAGTCCATTGTGTGTACGGTGCACCTCTGGGCTGGAATTTAGCTTGGCCGCTGTGGCGTGTGCGCGTGCACGTGCGCGTCCGCGTGAGCTGACCTGGCCCAGTTCGGACAGGAAGCTGAAGGTGTTGTGTTGTCTTGCGCCCCCCCCCCGGCGGTCACCAGGAGGACTCCGGCTCAGTGGCCAGCTTCCTGCGCAGCGCCGCCGGTGGGAACGGCATCATCAGGAGCTTAGATGACGTCAGCATCCCCGAGCTGCCGGACGTGAGTGGGGGAGGGGGGGGGGGGCGGGCCTTAAGTGCGGCAGGCGTGCACGCGTGTGCGGTGACGTGCTGCGGAATGCGCCGCTGCGGATTGGCTGGTGGAAGACAAACCGGCGATGGCGTAGGTCACATACCCTAACCCAGCTCGCCTCTGTGTCTAAGCTGACTTGCAGCAGGTCTGTGACTAACTCTTCTGCTGGTTTGTGCTTATTGTGTGTGTCTTATTAAGGGGAGCATTTGGGTTTGTTGTTTGTGAGTGAACTGCCACACCAGGTACTTAACCTGTACATAAAAACAAAAATGTGACTTAAAAACAGTGTCGATATGGTTCAAAGAAATCAGTAGTGTGAGCCAGGTGAATTAACGGCCTATTTTAAAACTCTTTCAAACCACGATTGCATCTTGTGTTTGTTGGGAAGCTGTTTAAAATGTAAAACTGCGGTTTCTGTACGTTCGCATTTGCCGTAGAAATGCCAGTCCGTTTTTTTTTAAAAAGGGCTACTCGGTGTCTGTGGCCGACCGCATGGTACAAAGCTAACCAAAGGAACTTGCCTTAATTCATGGTTTGTGTCTCTTGACCTCCTTGTTGTGATGGTGCTGGGAAAGCATTGGATGGGATTGGCGTGCGTTTGACCCGACCGTCTCTTGCGTCGGCGATCTGCCGAGAGGCTGGCGACCACAAACGAGGGATGCCCTGTGACCTCACTGATCGAAGCGGGGTGCCCGTGCAGTTGCGATTTCGGCATCCTCACCCCGCTTACAGAGTTCCCTTTTCTCTCTTTCACAGGTGGAAGAGAGGTCGGACAGAGACTTTCTGGAAAAGGTTAGTGTGTTCGTCAAAATATATGTGCCTGTCCTGGGGTGAGTGAGTTACTGAATGAGTTAGGGAATCAACTGTTTGAAGACCCACCCACCCCACTCTCTCTCTCTCTCTCTCTCTCTCACATGTAAATTCACACTGTTCTTAGAGAGAAAGAGGGAGAGTGTATGGTTGTAGACGTGTGTGTGTGTGTGTGTTTGCGTTTGCGTGGCTGTATATGTGCATTGGCCATTTATGCGAGGCAAGGTTGTGTCTGTGCAGCTGAAACGGACGTGGCCCGCAGACCCGCTAAGAACCATAAGAACCTTCCAGTTCTCTGGCTATTCCTCGTGATCCTTCCGACTCTTAAGATGTTTATGCTCAAGAGAGTTTGAGGGGTTAGTCTAATCCATGCAGTCTCGCTGTAAATATTAACTTGTTTACCAAGCAGGAACAGAACTTATAAACACTTCTCCTGCGCTTATAGTGGCAGGCACTGGGAGACGTGATCCCTTTCCGGTGCAAAAACAAGCACAAAATATGATGTTATGTGGGTCTTGTGCTCAAGACGTAATCACACTTAGCACTTTCAGCCAGTTTTAAAGCTGTAGCCACGCGCCTCGCAGAAAATAGATACGGTGTGATCTGCTCCACTTCCTACAGCTGAGGGTCAGGCTGCGGGCCTACTTCAGAACAACGCATTCCTACTGTAGCGTGCGTGCGGCGACGACGTTCTCACGCCTCAAATGCAGTAAACGCGTCTCTCCGCAGGGGTCCCGGACCGCTTCCACCCTATCGGCCGCCACCCTCGCCTCGCTGGGCGGGACTTCGTCCCGGAGAGGAAGCGGCGACACCTCCCTCTCGGTCGACACGGAGGCCTCCATTCGGGAGATTAAGGTAAACGCGGGGGGATGAGAGAGGGGAAGCCCGGGTTTACTTTTCTCTTCAGTTCGCGCCCTACTCCCGCTCGGCTCAAATGCGCCGGGCGCTTTTCGCGGCGAGCGCGTCCGTGGCCCGTCGCATTTTCCTTCCTGAATCTCCCCAACACTCTCCGTCTCAGGAAATTCACGAGCTGAAGGATCAGATTCAGGATGTGGAGGCCAAGCACATGCAGACCTTAAAAGAAGTCAAGGTACCCAGGGCCTGTAGAGTGGAGACTAACCCATTAACCCCCAGAGCTTCTGAGCTCTGAGCTGCATGGATTGAGCTTGAGTTTGGTTCCTCACCCGTGTCATTGAGTGGCTCCCAAGTTTTTTTTGTTTGCGAAGACACGGAGAATGCAGGCGTGCCGTTGACTTTCAGTGGTGCTTTTCAGGAAGAATGTTGAGGGGTTTTTGATTTTTAAAGGTTTTGCCAGATGATCATTTAATTTTTTCTCCTGCATTGATTGTTTTCACTGATTTTCTTTATTTAGTAAGTAACCCAAAGAGAGATGCATCTAAACTAACAAATGTAACTAATTTTCAGATGAGAAAAAAATCCATTCAAAATTTAAATATTATACGTTTAATTGAAATCAATTAATTTCAACAGTGTGACAACAGTGGTTATTGAGGGTCTTTTCTCTTGTTGGTAATTGGATGACTCCCATCCCAGAATGGGCCCATGTTCAAGATCACAGTCTTGTGTCTGTTACCCCAGCAACCTCCTGCCCCGCCCAACCGTTGAGTGGCGTAAGGGTTAAAGGAAGTGCAAAGGATATATGGCCCTCCTAACAATGTGTTTGGCTGTTTGTGTGTTGGGTGTGTATTATGGTTGACGTCACTGTGTCTATTCAAGGACAGAACTGAAGCTCAGTGCCCAAGTGAATTTCAGTTCTGTTAAATTTTTTTCAATCAGTTATTTGAATTTTAGCTAATTTCCTAAATTAGCTGGATTTAAGTGGCAGCGAGAGAGGCAGAGACAGAGATTACAACTGTTTCGACTTTGTCCAGGTATTATGTCACAATTACGAATATATATATAAATATATTTTATTTTTTTATTTTTTGGTGTTTTTTCTGAAATATGTCCATATCCAGTGATTTAATCTCACCTGGGAAGTGTTTGTTGCTTGTCTGCATGAGCTCAATGTGTGTGCATAGGTATGTGTGTTTTTTATTGTGACAATTCTGACCATTTTTATTGTGTTTGTATATGTGTGTGTGTGTGTGTGTGTGTGTTCGTGTGTGTGTTTGTGTGTGTTTGTGTGTGTGTGTGTGTGTGTGTGTGTGTGTGTGTGTGTGTTTGTGTGCGTGTGCGTGTGTGCGCGTTCATGCACGTGTATGCGTTTGTGCGTGCGTGCGTGCGTGCGTGCGTGTGTGTGTGTGTGTGTGTGTGTGTGTTCGTGCGTGCGTGCGTGCGTGTGTGTTCGTGCTTGCGCGTGCGTGTGTGTGTATGTGTGTGCGCGCGTTCATGCATGTTTGTGTGTGCGTGTATGCGTTTGTGCGTGCGTGCGTGCGTGCGTGCGTGCGTGTGTGCGTATGTTCTTGCAGGACTCTCTGGTGGAGGTGGAGGAGAAGTACCGTAAGGCCATGGTGTCCAACGCCCAGCTGGACAATGAGAAGTCCAATCTGATGTACCAGGTGGACACTCTGAAGGACTCTCTTATGGAGCTGGAGGAGCAGCTTTCTGAGACACGCCGAGAATATGAGGAGAAGGCCAAGGTGAGCCAGGATTGGCCAGGGACACGTCCCACTGAGACACATGGTCCAATAGGAGAGCGACAATTAACAAAACCCCTGCCCACAATTAAAAATAAATAAATAAATAAATAAAAACATGGGCCAATCACAGTGTTGGCATTAAGACTCAACCCCACCCTCAGCTATAAAAGCATAAACAAATGGGACTACGAGAATTAGGACAACCCCCCCCCCCCCCCGCCCTCGTCCTCGCCCTCGCCCAGTGCAAGCTCTTATCTCCCACCGTCCTCTTCCTCGCAGGATTTTGAGCGGGAGAAGCACGCCCACAGCATGCTGCATTTCCAGTTCAACGAGATGAAAGAGACGCTGAAACAGAGCGAGGAGCTGCTGACTGTGAGTACAGAGCTGTTGACCGCCTGAGTCACTGAGTCACTGAGCCGCCGTTAGCCACCATGCCCACAGATCATCTCATTCAGTAAGCCAGGCTTCGTATGGCCAGGGTCCCTGTGGGGAATTTCATCATTGGTTATATCCTTGCCCAGGGAGGGAGAGTTCCTGTCAGCAGGGTATACCCCCCCCCCCCCCCATCACTCAGTACACAGTAGAAATGGTGGTGTCCATTTAACACCCTAGGGTGTTAAATGTACACCAGCACTGTTAAATTTACACTGACATTTCTGCTGTGTAGTGACTCGTCTAGCTGATCGGGTGCCTAGTCCCCCTGCACCAGTTCTGCAGTGCCAGTGACTGCGCAGCTCAGCTTGTGGGTTGCAGTCTGCGAACAAGCGGCGACTGTCTTCACACATCTGAAAGGATACATACCTAGTGTGTGTCCTTCCAAATGGCTGGAGGGCGCAGCAGCATTGGGGGGAAGAACCTTCTTTATTATTGGCCATTCAGAACTGGGCATAAAAGGAAATAATTTAGAAAAATCTAACTTTCTATAAGGAAAGGACCCATCTTTTTTCTGCCAATCCCTTTTTGCTCCTGATTTTCCTCTGTCCTCTTTCTCCTCTGCTTCCTTCCCCTGTCTCCTCTCTCGTTTATTCTTCTCCGTCCCTCCCTTCCGCCCTCTCAATCCTCCGACGGCCAGGAGATCCGTCAGCTCCGTCTGAAGCAGGACGGCTTTGTCAGGGAGGTCGCTGACCTGCAGGAAACCGTGGAGTGGAAGGATAAAAAGATTGGGGTATGCTGGGTGGACCCCTAAAATCGTCAGGCGTAGTTTCCTGAGGGAAGATGTCTGCTAAATTAGCCCTACATTAGCTAAATTAGGACTACATTATATGCGATGTGGACACTATGGACCTGACTTACTAAGACCTTTAGCATGTGCAAAACCTTTTAGCACACGCACGCAAAACCAATAACATGACCAATGATTGGCCGTGGCATTTTCTTTTTTGCACCAATCATTGTGTTATTCGTTTTACGCGTGCTAAAAGATTTCGCACACGCTAAAGTTCTTAGTAAATCAGGCCCTATGTGTTTTGCATTATAGCTGTGCAAGTCACATTGGATACAGATGTCATCTGAAAATATAGATTATTACTAATAATGGTCCATCATTTTATTCAGCATTAAACTGAAAGATTGTACTTCAATTAGACCTATTGTGTGCGTTAAATGTTGGTACACATGCAATGAAAATGGCCAAAGTTTCAGAAGGACTATGTTTTTAATATTAGAGGTGCTTAGGAAACAGCCTGGCCTGACTTCACTGTTCTTCACTTCTCTTTCCTTCACAAATCCCTTCTTTCCCTCTTTATTTGAACTCGCTCCTCCTCACCTTCTGGGGGCGCTGTTCAGGCCTTAGAGAGGCAGAAGGAGTATTCTGATGCAATCCGGAATGAGCGGGATGAGCTCAGGGATGAGGTGGTCCAACTGAAAGATGTTCTAAAGGTACTTTGGTATGCATATTAGACAGTTTATTTCCCCAAAAAAATTCTTAAGCCAAGTTCAGTTGAGATGACTTCTATATCTGAAAATCTGAGTATTTTATATTGTAATTTCCCTGACACAACTCCTGATTGCATGCATGATGTAAAAAGTGTAACTCCATTACATTATCACTATACAGTCTTTGATAGTGGATGTGGGTAAGTGTTGTCTACTATCGATAGCAATTTGGAATCAGTTCGGATTTCTGAAAAAGTTTTGCTGAGGAGTCTTCTGATATTCAATTACAGTCTTTGTTTTAACCCTGCCCAGAAACATGGGATAGTACTCGGGGCTGACCTGACAACCAATGGGGAAGCAGGAGAGGGTGTAATCGATGGGCTGGCCAATGCGGACTCTGCCACAAGATTGGCTCAGGACTCCCAGACACCCCATGTGGGCGGCGACAGCATGCTAGGTAAGACACTGTCGACGCAGCTGCACATTGCTGTGCGCTTGCAACTGCAGTTAACAATGCTTGACAATCATTCACGACTAACCCAAGGACATTCTTGCTGCTTGTTTTTTAAATCCCCTGTCACATCCCTGTGTGTTTCCTTCACCTGTAGAAAGACGCATGTACGATTATACTACAATCACATTTCCTGGTGTTGAATAACCATGGAAATATACCTGGTATTTTCCCCCTCTATATTCACATTTTAACATTCTCTTTATGCTGCTCTATGCATACTAACAATTGGTGAAATTATGTGGTTTTCATTTTGGGTGACTATGTTTCTCACAGATTCAAGATTAACATAATTCAGGAAAATAGATTACTTTCTTTGTAACATCACTCAACACAAATCTCTTCTGTAAAGCAGCTTTGGTAGATTTCTTTCCAAATGGGTTTATAATTAGTATATTTTCCAGCTTTGCCCTTGTAAATGTTTGTCATGGCATTACACCAGATTGTTAAGAAATTGTGATGCTGGTCCAAAAATAATAAAATCGGATGAGAATCTGAGGAAGATGTTGGATAAACAAACATTGGCTAAAACATAAAGGCTCAGAGGCCTGGCAGACATTTATAAGGGTACGGGATAATTCTCCCCTGTGCTCAAAGTGCAGCTTTCCGGTTAGTTTCCGGCGCCTCCACCTGTCGATTCGTCTGGGATCAAGAACTTTTGCTTTGGCGCTCTCTACCGCCTCCAACTCCTCCTCCTTCTCGCTAATTCTCCTGCGGTGATTTATTACCTCCTGCGCTAATTTGATGCGGCTAAAATCAACAGGCTTTTGTTGCCACTTCCTCACTGTTTGGCCCTACAACTGTCTCCTGCTGGTCTTCCAGGAAAAGTCAAGGAGGCACAGCTTGGAGGTAGAGATGTGGAGGAGGTGGACGGTGGAGGGGTGTTGGAGAAGGCCAAGAGCCCAACAGTTAAACCACAGAAAAGGCAGCAGGGGAAGACAGAATCATTAGAAGAGTGTGATGACAAAATGATTCCAGACCTGAGTGAAGATTGTGTGTCTTCACAACTCTCCACCAGCCATGGTGAAATATCTGAAATAGAGTACCCGGAAAAGGTCCGGTTTGACTCGACCACAGGCGATAATGGGATCACACCTGTTGACACTGAGCACAATAATGGCGTAGAGCCAAAAGCCTGCCCCCATAGCACCGCGGAGTCTGAATCCGGGCCGGCTGTGCTCTGTCACCCTGAGGTAAAAGTGGTTATAACGGGGCCTGAGGAAGAGATGGCAGGAGAAGGAGAAAGCATAGGAAACGGTACAGGAGAGAATGAGGTCATTCATCAGAGGTCAGAAGATGTAGGTGAAAGTTATAACAGTGCAGAGTTAGGAGAGGTGGAAAGTGCTGCTGAGAATAATCTAGAACCCAGATCAGTCAGCGAAGCCAGTGTGAAGGAAACGTCAAAAGATGGAGTAGAGTATGAAAGTCTGAATACAGTACTAGACACAGCACAGGAGGCTGGCCAGGCTGGATTTGAAAAAACAGAATCATGTGTGGATGGATCCATTCAAATGGAATACGTGTCGGAAGATGCTGTGGAGAGTAGTACACTGGAGTGTCACAAGGATGCGATCAAAGACACGGCCGGATGTCATGGAACCGACCATCTCAGCCAAGAACGGGAAAGTGAACGTATAGCAGATTTGAGAGACAGGGAAGGGGCAGAGAAAGTTTTGGAATCATCCGAAATGGCAGGAAATCATGTGAATGAATTTGGGGACGTGAAAAATGGAGAGGATGAAGAAAAGTGTTCAAGTTTGGTCACAAAAGATCCTGGCACAACGGAGGTCCCCAACACGGAACAAAGACCAGGGACAATTGCCATGGATTCAAAGGAATTCAGTGGCTCTGATCAGAAGGACGAAGCTCAGTCAGGTGAACCTTCGAGCACGGCCTTGCCCCAACCTCAACAAAGCCAACAGAAAGCTGAAGGACCCCCCACACAGACGGCCACCAAGATGCCGCAACAAGACCGAGGCGGCGCCTCAGGAAAAAAGAAGAAAAAGAAGAAGAGAAAAAGCAAGAAGGGTGCAGTGCAAGAGAGTAGCTCCAAAGCAAGTGAAAAATCAGAGGATGATGATGGCAAAATGCAGGAACACAGCATAATTGCAGAAGGAGAGTCGGCAGAGCAAGCCGAGGTATCCAGTGGGGAGCACCAAACATCAGAAAAAGTGGAGATATCTGAGATTAGCACTCCACCTGAAACCCTCGAGGATGATACCATGACCAAGAAAGAGGACAAACCTTCACCTTGTGAAGGAGAAGTCGAAATTGAGAAAGCCCAAATCTTGGAAAAAATAGCTGTTAACGCTGAAGGGTTTGAGAAGGAGGAGGACTCGCAGCTGTCAGGGAATGCTTCTCTGGTCGAAACTCAGACAAGAAATGGCACAGAAGAGGAGAAGAAAGACCCAAGCCCTGAAACTCAAGAGGTGGAGTCGGTCAACACTGGTGAACCAGAGGCTGAAACTGAACCAGTTAAGAACACAAATGACCTTAAGGCTGAAAGTGAGCTTCACCAGGAGGTTGAAAACACAGGTAACCTCGAGGCTGTAAACATGTCTGAATCTGAATTGGGTTCTGCAAAACAGCAAAGCCTGGAGGAAGTGGAGAAGGCCACAGATAGGGAGAGCCAGGGCACCCAGGAACATGTGCTCTTAAGTCCATCCACAGAAACTGAAGAACTAGCTGCCGCACAATCTGAGATGGGAACAATTGAAGATATTGTCAGCGTTAAGGAGGCTGAATCACTGGTGCAGGAAGAGCCAGCTGATCCACCCGATGTTCCTGAAGTAATTCGGCTGTCCGTAGACAACTCTGTGGAGCAAAAGAGGGACGAACCAGAGAGTGTGGCAACACCAGAAGAGGAAGTCATTGTAAAAGCACCACCAGAGGGAAATGTAGAGAGTCAGGGCACCCAGGAATATGTTCTCTTAATAAGTCCATCCACAGAAACTGAAGAACTGGCTGCCGCACAATCTGAGATGGGAACAATTGAAGATATTGTCAGCGTTAAGGAGGCTGAATCACTGGTGCAGGAAGAGCCAGCTGATCCACCCGATGTTCCTGAAGTAATTCAGCTGTCCGTAGACAACTCTGTGGAGCAAAAGAGGGACGAACCAGAGAGTGTAGCAACACCAGAAGAGGAAGCCATTGTAAAAGCACCACCAGAGGGAAATGTGGAGAGTCAGGGCACTCAGGAATATGTTCTCTTAAGTCCATCCACAGAAACTGAAGAACTAGCTGCCACACTGTCTGAGACAGGGCTAATTGAAAATATTGACAGTTATAAAAAGGCAGAGTCACTGGTGCACGAAGAGCTAACTGGTCCACCCGATGTTCCTGAAGAAAAGCAGCCATCCATGGACAATTCTGTAGAGCAGAAGAGGGATGAACCAGAGAGTTTGGCAACACCAAAAGAGGAAGCCATTGTAAAAGCGCCACCAGAGGGAAATGTGGAGAGTCAGGGCACTCAGGAATATGTTCTCTTAAGTCCATCCACAGAAACTGAAGAACTAGCTGCCACACCATCTGAGACAGGGACAATTGAAGATATTGACAGTTATAACGAAGCACAGTCACTGGTGCTGAAAGAGTTAACTGGTCCACCTGACGTTCCTGAAGAAAAGCAGCCATCCATGGACAATCCTGTGGGGCAAGAGAGGGATGAACCAGAGAGTTTGGCAATGTCAGAAGAGGAAGCCACTGTAAAAGCGCCACCAGAACAAAAGGTGGGGAGTCAGGGCACTCAGGAATATGTGGTCTTAAGTCCATCCACAGAAAATGAAGAACTGGCTGCTGCACCATCTGAGACAGGGAGAGTCACTGGTGCAGAGTCACTGGTGCAGGAAGAGTCAACTAGTCCACCCGATGTTCTGGAAGAAAAGCCGTCTATGGACAACTCGGTGGGGCAAAAGAGGGACGAACCAGAGACTGTGGCAACACCAAAAGAGGAAGCCATTGTAGAAGAGCCACCAGAGGGCAGTGTGGAGCACGGAAAAGGATCTACAGAAATGGGGCAGGAACTCACAGAAGATGGGAATGACCCTGGGGAAGAAGGACTGGGCACTTCCAGCACTGAAAAAAACTGCCAGGGCCCAGGAAGGGAGAGTGGGGACTTTGCTGACCAGAATCAGGCAGACGGCATGGCAGATCAGGCCCTGTCCGAAAAAGAGCAAGAAGACACAGTGGTGGAAGAAGAAAAGTCAGAAGAGCCTCTGCCCCACGAGGTGGTGGACGATCATGAGGAGGAGGAGAATGAAAACGAGGAAGGAGAATCATTTGAATTTGACGAAGATCTAGAAGCGTCTGCAGATTTGGCCTCAGGAGGAGGGAACCATGAGGGGGAAGGGGCAGGATCCACACCCACAGAAGGTGGGGGAGAGCAGGAGGATGTCAGAAAGGTCGAACCCCAAGCAGGGACCGACCAAGACAGGGCCCAAGAGGATGTGGAGCCCCATGTGACTAAACCTGAAGGACCAGGATGTGAGACGGACAAGGAGGTCGTGACTAGAGAAGAGCTGGAGAAACTGCAGGTTGATAAGGTGCAAAACAAACCTCATCCTGGAGAAGGCGTGCTTGAGGAAGGGGAAGATGCAACCGTAGCAGTGGCACCAGCAAAGAGAAATGCCACAGAGAGAATGGCTAGCCAAGAAACAGAGGAAAGAGTATCGCAGAGAAATGAACAACGTGGCAGGATAGATTCATCCAAGAGCAATAAGAAAGGCAAGGGTAAAGGCAAAGAAGAGTGTCGTATGTCTTAGTCCTACAAGCCTGATCCTTCTTAGGTTACTGATACTGTAGGTCACACTTTATATCAAGTCTAATTCATAGTCATCTTAAAGCGTATATGACACATACATGCATTCTCAAAGAAGTTTCTTATGGGAAGATGGGCTTTGCTGTGGGTCGCATGCAACATGTTTTCATGTAAGATAATACTGTAGCTTCATATTTTGTTTTACATTGTATGCAGTATATCACTCTATGTCAGCCATCGTGAAGCACTGCAGTTAAGTAGAAATGCTTTCTAAAGCGACACGTCCATGCTTATTTTAGTATACTGTATATGTGTTAAGAGGGTGTTATGATGTTACACTGAATGTAAAGTATGTCCTTGTAGGACGCACTTAAAATGGCAGCATATCCACCGCAAAATGTTTACAACTATCAGAACTGTACAAATCAATTACCATTATCCATTATTATGATTCGTTTCTTTAGGTTACCCTTAAACCCTTATTTTAATATCCTAAACTGTATTGTCAGATGTTTTGACAGAAACTGTCATGTATTGATTGTACCAGTTTACTTCTTGCAGGAAGTATTGCATTCAGTTCATTCAAAAAATGTAAATGTAATGTAGTTCCTGTTTGATATTTAATAACACTGAATAACAACACAAAAAAGGATAGCTGGACTAAGAAGTGCAGTTATGAGCCTGACCTAATTTGCTTTGATTTCCCTCTTTAATTTTTTACCAAGGAATTGTACATTTGTGTCGTGAATATTCATAACATTGATGTGGTAATATGCTGTGCAGAAAATCCTCTTCAATGTGTCTGATTAATTCTTATGAATATTTACATTGAGGAGATCAATTTTAAATGTGCTAAATTAAAGTCAATTAAATTAACTTGCCACTCAGTGATTGTATTTTAGTTGATAGTCGACAGAGTTAGGATAATATAAAACAAAAGATGTATTTATTTTTTAATGGTGGTTACTTTTCAGACTGTCGGGTTATTCTTGTCAAGTGTATGGTTCCTTACAGTTATTGATAAATAGTGATATGTGTAATTTACAACTGTTTTAATCTCTAAAACAGCCATTTGCAAATGTAATTTTAGTCACTTGGTTTTGTTTTAGTTGTGTTGGGTGTCATTAAGTTTGGGATACACTTGCTGTTGCGACTTGGGGCTGTGGTGCTTATTTCAGTAACTGAAATTAACTCATTCTAAAAGTATAATCATTCAAAGTTTATTTAAATTTGAAATCAACAGATGCTCATCTGAAAAATAGCATTCTAAGTTAAAGAGTAGTAGACTGCAGACTATGAGCAGTATTTTGAAACTGGTCAGTGTTCAGTGAGCGCTCGAAAGAAAACTACTGAATTTTGGAGAATAGCTTATTCAGTTAACTGTACTCTTGCTTAAGACAGCATGAGGACCAGGGCTATTACGTCTATAGAGACAATTGTGTTTTTGTTTAGCTTCAGGATGAGCATACAATGTACAGTATATAAATGTCAGATTAGAAAAAAACTGCAGAAGCAATTGGATTCCTAATGCCGTGAACATACAAAAATGTGCTCCAGTTATAAAGTTACTGAAATGATAAACTGGGACTTGGTATAATTTACAATAAATGCATGTTTTTATCATCTAATTATTTATCTAATCAAAAATATGGTGTGAATATTTTAGGACTGCAGCCCGTGAATACTTCTAGCACACACAAAGTGATCTCTACGGTTTCAGTATATTTATACATTATATTATATCTGTTTATGCTCTGCTATCTCTTGATCTCTAGGGTTTCGGTATATTTGTACATTATATTATATCTGTTTACGCTCTGCTATCTCCTTTCAACACAGAATTATTTTGGAAATCTTTGAAAAATATGTGTAAATGTTCCGGAGTATGCAGTGTCCTTGAGAGCTCATAGCAATGTGCACGCGCGCGTGTCAGCGCTAGAAATAGAGTTGGTGTCAGCTGGGTTCACTCTATTTGTTGTGCAGCATCGAATTGAAGCAGAATTAAACTGAGTACTTTCAAACTTGCATCTGGACATTGACGCAGATAGGTTGCTGGGAAGGGTCCCTTCACTGATCACATAAAGTGCTTTATTCTACTTCACCAAAGTTGTAACAGTCTGAAATGCATTCTTTTTTCTGTGCAAGTATTACATATTTATGATGAAATAAAGCATAAATGTTTTTTTGTCTTTGATGACCCTTGATGTATGTTTTTGTATAAAATCTGGTATTTTGCCAGTGATAGGGGCAAAGAACTAAGTTCTACGACTAATACAATTTGAAGACTGAGACTATGTCCTGGTCATAGTAGAGATTATTAAGCTCCATTGCTGCCCTGTTCTCATATTTGAGTATGACATTGAACACATTCTTGACAGTAAATTTAAAACACACATGGAATATACTGGACCTTGTGAACACTGTACGGAATTCTTTTGTGACAGATCTTCTGACCAAATGTTATATTGCAGACTGTAATTTAATGGTGTGACAAACCACTGCACGTTTTAACAGTGGCTGAGAGGTTGCCTGGCCTGGCTCTCTAGATTCTCATTTTCACCACCTGCTGGACATTTGGTGTATTGCCTTCCCCCTAATTCTGCAAATAAAATGCGTCCCATTCTTTTTCTTTTTAAGCCTTGGAAGACCATAACTAAGTATTAGTCATTTTGATACTGCTCGCACATTGAGTTGACTAGAGGTGAGCTGAAACAATGCATTTTTTTAAGGATGTCAGCTATTATCAACATGCCCAGCTTCACTGCAGTTCTGATATCAAATATGTATCTGTTGTGAACACTTTGTTTCCCACTTTTGATAAATATAAATGTGATGTATAAGCTGATTGAGGAAAGGCACACATGCATAACGGATGATATTCCTTATAGCGATTTATAATGCAATAATACCATCTTGAATGAAATGAATGCTGTGATGCTAACTAATTTTAGTTGATTTTCATTTCATCTTTTTAACCCATTTCAAATAGAACCCTTGCATCACCTCTTAAATGACTGCTTCAGAATTTGTTTATTCTTGAATTTAAATTTTAAATGTTGATATAAACAGTTATATTACTGCATTGGTGTTTTGTAGCAGTTACAGCATTTCATACAACAGTTGATAATTTACAGATCATAATGAACAGTTTCTGAGGACCTAGTGTACCTAGCCTTTTATTCAGATCTATGACAGTATGTGCTAATGCTTACCGTTTGTGTAATTAAATGTATCAGTCTAACCTTACAGCCATGGGGAAACAGTTAGGCTTCCATTATTGTATGTGTGCGTGTGTGTTTGTGAAAGAGAGTGAGAGTGAGTGAGTGTGAGAGTGAGTGTGAGAGAGATGTCAGTTGTTGTAGTTGTATCTTCACTCCACAGTTTGCATGCTAACCTAAAGGATATCAGCTCATTTGCATGCCTCATGTGACCTAAACTCCTCCCACCCTGACCCAGCCCCTCCCCTTCCACTCTGGCTCCTCTTCTCCCTGGTATGTTTTTGCTTTGATCATAATGGATGAATGGTTTGTATTTAAGTGTTTTGATTAAAATAAAGCCCTGGGGAAAAAAACCAGGACATTCTGACATTTCATTCTGTCTTGAACCTTAATTGGTAAATTAAATAATTTAATGGAGAAAACTTTCTACTGTCTATAAGTAATATTTCAATATTTAAGGCAATAAGTAATATTGCCTTAAAGGTAATATTTTATTTTTTAAAACATTTAGCTGCACCAAAAAGTGTTACCATTGACTAAATCTTACCCTCCCAAGCCTTTGTACTCATCTTTTTGTAAGACAGTCTTGAAGGTTATTATAGTGCTGATTTGTACCTTTTTTCAAACTGTCGTTTCATCTCCAATGTCTCTCTTGCAGAGATCCGCCTGAGAAAGCTGGTGGACGAGAGAGAAGCTTTGCTTGAACAGGTAAGTCTGGCCGTCACAGCAGTGCGCTTAACATATATCTGTGATTTCATCTTGCGTTAAGCTCATAACTTTACTCATCTAGAGCACCTAGGGCCTGACTTACTAAGACCTTTAGCATGTGCACAACCTTTTAGCGCACGCTAAACCATTAACATGACCAATGATTGGTCATGGCGTTTGTTTTGCACCAATCATCGGTTGTGTTATTAGGTCTTGCACATGCTAAAGCTCTTCCTTAGTAAATCAGGCACCTAGAGCGTAGTTTGTAGAGTAAAAACAGGAGCTCAGAGATGAATGGGAACGGCTTTGTTAAACTGTGATTTGGGCTGAGATCAGAGCGATACGATCAGGAGATGGACGGAGGGTGACCGGCGTGTCTGTCCCACGCAGGTGAGAAGGATGAAGGCCCAGATCGAGCAGAAGCAGAAGAATGGAACGCAGGAGGCCGCCATCCCCGAAGGCGAGGTCCTGGAGAACGGAACCGACCCGCAAATCCTCGATGTCCAAAGTAAGCCCCGTAACGACAGAAAGGGCACTGCTGTGCATGTGGACCTGTGGTGCACATACTGTATATAAAACGTTACAATCTGAAAAAACACTTATGGCCTTGAGACTCCTCCCCATGGCTGTTGTTGAATCTTGTTTATCTTTATGTGTCTGTTGGTATCTTTGCTGCCACAAAATCGAGGTTGGAGGACAATAAATATCTCGAGTGAAATTGGAGAGGAACTTGTATTCTAGTATATATAGTCAAAAGATGCAATGTTTTAGCCCCATTGTCAGAACTGGCATTCTTTAACATGGACTATTCAGCCACGTAAGAGTAACATATCGCACGTTTTTGTATCTAACGTCCAACATTCCCTTCTCAGGAGATGCTAACAGGCAAATGAGTGACCTCAAGTTTAAACTTGTCAAATCAGAGCAGGAAGTGACGGCTCTGGAGCAGAACGTAAGTGTGGCGAACGAGAGCTCAGGACGTTTTGAGTTTAAATCACGCCGCTTATGACGCTTAAGTTTACGCTGGGCTGCCTTTCCTCTTCCCGCGACTGCAGGTTATACGGCTGGAAGGCCAGGTGACGCGCTACAAGTCTGCCTCGGAGAACGCGGAGAAAGTTGAGGACGAGCTGAAAGCCGAGAAGCGCAAGCTGCAGAGAGAGGTAGGCGAACTTTCCACGGACGTGCGGGATGCCTTTGTTTACTTTTCTCCATTTATTATTATTTTTTTTTTGGTTTGCGCTTTCCTCACGCCCGTCTACCCTTCTTTCCACAGCTGCGTTCGGCGCTGGACAAGATCGACGAGGTGGAGGCCAGCAACAACCACCTGGCCAAACGACTAGAGAAAATGAAAGCCAACCGGAGCGCCCTGCTGTCCCAGCAATAATGACCTTTGACCCTACTCCCCCCGACTCCGACCACATCTCCGACCGACCGCCGGCGGCGTAGCTCGCTTCAGGATTTCCGCCGGCCGCTCACCCAACACGCCGCGCTCCCATTTTCAAGGAAACTGCGAAAAAAACTAAGATTTATAAAAATGAAATATATCCGAAACATACGCAAACCACATATATATACACACACGCATACACACAGGAATACACACATACATGCTATGTGCCATTTTTCCTAGGGTTTATTTTTTCATATTGTTAAAGAGAATGAATATTGATATTTTAGCAAGCAAATCAAACCGATCAATCATGCCAAACCGGGTGGCAGGTGAAACATTGTGCCTCGTTTCTCTCAACCGCACGTGGATCACATGACCACGAGACCACACGCTCGGGATGGTTCTGGACCCAATATCAGCAGCGCAGAGGGGAGAGAGGGCTGAAAACCTGAGCTCACAGCATTCTGGGACGGGGCGGATTCCGGAACGTTCCGGAAGGTCTGTGAGCACTTTTGGATTTGGGACCGAAAGGAGTGTGAAGCTAACGGGCCACCTCCCCCCCCTCCGCTTAGCACCACAGACCGATGATGTTGCTCCTCCAACCATCGTGTGTTCAAGGTCTCTCCGTGCTTTTAGCCACCGGTCTCCCTCCCTCTGCTGCTAAGCTACACGGTCCAGGCGACCACTTGTCTTTGGTTGAGTGGGTGACTTTGGTCGCACTGGTGACCCGTTACTGGACCGAACAGGCTCTCCGTGCGTTCTGTTCTTCCCTTTGCTGAGAATTGCTTTTTCTTTTTTTGATTTGTTTCTTTTTAAACGAGGGCGAAGACACCTATCTCTCTCTCTCTCTCTCTCCCCTGGTGCCCTCAGTCGAAACCCGTACTGCTTTATGTCTGCGCGTGTTTGTTCTTCTGTTTGCCTGCATTCGTCTCCACATCCGTGGCGTAAACTGGCCAAGCATAGCGCAAGGCGGTCAGTGACACAGGCCCCAATGGCCATTGCTTTTCACTTTGTATGTTTTTGTTCTTATTACTTTTTTTTTGGCACAAAGAAAGAGTAAAGCCATCACCACGGAAAGTATATCGGCACTTCATGATTTAATTATCACCCTTTGAGGAAAAAAAATTTAAATATATATTAATTTTGTATGAAGAAAATCTAAATGAATAACGTGCTGCAATAATACTGAATTCTTGCTGAATGTATCGGTTGTTGCATTGACACTTGAACCTCAACAGCCTGGCTCAGTTCAAACCAATCCCGTAGAAACGCGTTAGGTCAGCATTCCACGCCTCGATGTCTTGGAGTCTGAAATGAGCAAGGCCTCAGCGATGGTGATGATGTAACATGGGGGCGGGGCAGAGCTGAGGAAAGCCCCTCCCACCTACCCCACTCCACCCCAGCCTGCTGTCGCCCTAGCTTTGGATTCCGCAAACTCTGGGAGACCATGCATCACCCTGTTTACAAAGCTTTACAACTTTTTGATAAAGAAAAAAGAAGGAATTGTAATGTTTGTGCAATATTTGAAATGTCTATTAAAGGGGAAGTTGAAGCTGTTTTGTTGTCTTCTGCTTAGTTTAATGCTAAAAAAAAAAAAAGTTTAAATCTTACCAGCCACCATCAACATTTTACTATCATTTGGCTGGTGGTGGGTGCTAATTTCACACCCTGGGTGGGTGCATTTAACCTAATTACAAACCACCTTCTATGGAATATTTCAGGTACAATCCTCAAATTAAGGGTACCCATGAATGTCCCACAAACCGATGTTTAGGCAAAGAGCAGAGGTAATGGGAAGTCATCATTGTCACTACTAACAGTAATAGTCCTTACATAAACCTGCAACATAATGTAACAAGTGCAAGAGGGAGACTGAGGATGTAGTGCTTTTAGGTAGAGTAAGTCCACCATGTTTTTTTTTTTATTTAAAAAATTTGTTCTTGATTTTTTTCCCAGTTTTCTCCCAATTTGGTGGCCTATTGTACCCCTATGTTATTCAATTCCCTGTGTAGCAACCGCTTGAGAATTCGCCGCTACACAAACCCCGTCAGCCGGTAGTAGGAAGGAGGGCGCCTCGCCTTCTTTAGGGCACGACTCCTCCGAGCTCCTGACCGTGGTTCCAACTCGCCCGGGGCAGCTTGTACCCGACGATTCTCCCCCAAGTCCCTCCCCCCACCCCGGGAGCGGCTGCCCAATTGCCGCTCCCTCAAGGGACCGGCCGTACTCAGATCTGGCAGGAGCCAATGCTAACTAAGCATTGTTGTGGAGCGGCATATTATTTAAATTCATATTACACATGTCAGCTACTCAACTGTTTGAGAACTCGTAAGGCATGGCGAAATAAAAAAATGTAAACCATATTGAACCGTCTGATGTACCGTGCTACCTAGCAAGACAACTTGGTTGACAGGTAGCACTACCAGCAACTGGCAGAAAATCAAATGCTTTCCTGAGAAGCCTTCGAGACCACTCTCGTCAATTTGTCAATATGTTTATGGTATGATAATTCAGTCAAATTTGTGTTTAAAAAAATCCCTTAATTCTTGCACAGGAATAATTTATTTAGTTCTCTCAGGATAATTTCAGAAAAGAGCATAGACCGAGACAAATGCAATTCAACACATCGGTCTGTAGGTGGCACTGTGTGCCACCATATCTTCCCATCCTTGCACCAAAAAAATAAGCAATATCCTCAAAAAGTAATCATTTGAGGTACTTATAGCATAAGTAAATTATTTTTAAAAATGTTTTTGCCCACAACATTTGTGAATAGTTAAAATTGTCAGTATTTTCATTACCAAGGCACTACCAAGGAATCAGACCTTTATCAGAAACTGGTATAGATGGCCAGATAACATACCCTGCTACAGCTGAAACAGCAGGATCATTAAACAGCATGGTAGAGTATTTCACGTGGAGCTCAAATTAGCTGTTGCGTTGGTACTTGTGTCATGAGTCTTACTGTAAAATATAGGCCTAATATTAACAAAAAAGTATACGGCAAATCTGTAATGGCCATCTAATCATACACAACTCCCAATAGTTCATCGTGAAAAGATTGAATGCAGGGTTCAAATGCATTGAAATATGATGGTGTTTTCATCCACAGCACAGAGATTGCAGAAAAGAAAGTTATTGCAAACAAGACAATGAGATGTTAGACTAATACTCCCCTGGATCATTTAATTTGTTGTGGGATTTTAATCAATAACATTTCCACTTCTGTTTTTGCAGCAGAAATAATTTTGTTGATTCATCCTATTGGCTGCATTCATTGCAGTGTTAGGGGCCTAAAAAAAATCAAGCAGCTCATCTCTGAGATGAACAGTGGAGATAAACGGGCTATTTGAGAGTATTGGATGGCTTAGGGGTAGAAACCCCTGGTCCTGGAGTGCCCTCCGGTCCTGGTTTTTGCTCCGTCCAAACCTATAACTACATATCTGGATTCATTTTAATTAATCAGGTGTAATGAATGCAGGTGACCATGTGCTGGAGGCACTCAGCATTTCACCATTCAGAATATTCAGGCTCAGACTTTTAATTATGCATCAAACTCTTGCGATCAAGCTCAGATGGAACAAAAAGCAAAAACGTCACCAGCACTCCAGGGGCGTATACTCCAAAGCATGATTACTTAGTTAGCTGGATAACTGCACTGAGTAAAACCTGGAAGCATCCCAAATTTGGAACATGAACTGAGGTAAAAAGAGCTGTTCCCGGTTTTACTCTGTGCAGTTATCCAGCTAACTAAGTATTCCTGCTTTGTAGTATACCCCCCAGGACCAGGGCTGGATAGCTGCACCGAGAAAAACCCGGAACCATCCCAGATCTGGAACACGGACTGAAGTAATCCTGCTTCGTAGTACACCCCCCAGGGTTGCCTACCCCTGGGATGGCTTATGAGTAACATAACATAACATCGCCCTCAGAATTTCCAGTAGCCTAACCCAGGAAACCATGAATAGGGGGTGAAGAAAGGTTTGAGCTTAAGAGGGACAATAACCTTCGGTTGATGAACGACGGACCCTGAATGAGAGGAAGTGGAGGAGAAAATGCGCCAACTGAGGCGAATTTTGATGCGGTCACTCTCGTGGAACAACAACATGCAATTTCAAAAGATGACCCAGACATGGAAGATGCACGCAGAATGAGAAACCATGATGTTCTTTGTTTCCAAAGGACATCATCCAACAGCAAAGGGGAGAACACCAGTATTTCTTTGAGCCTTTCATAATGATTCAAACCTCTGCTTGATTTTTATTGATGTCAATTTTATCGAATATTATATTGGACTACACTATGGTATAATCTACTCTGAGTACCCTTCAAATTATATTTTATTATTTCACTGTAATTACAGTAAGGAAATTCGGATGTGATCTACATTATGAGAATGTTTCACATTTGGTGTGTAGCAGATGCTCTTACACAGATTACATTTTTACATAAAGTCGATTAATCTACATTTAATAATATATGCAGGTTACCCTTCAAGTAAATAGGAGGGCTAATGTATTACAACCCACACCAAAAAATCCAGGCACACCCCCATCCACTGTAAACTGTATTGATTCTCCATCAAAATAGTAAACTCTTCATTTTACCTTCCAAGGTACAAAACTGCCACACTTCAGATGCTCCAACAATACACTCCTGCTCATACATCACTGAGCTGCTCAAACCCTACACCACTGCTCATACATCACTGAGCTGCTCAAACCCTACACCACTGCTCATATCTCACTGAGCTGCTCAAACCCTACACACATGCTTATTCCTCACTGAGCTGTTCCAACCCTACACCACTGCTCATATCTCACTGAGTTGCTCAAACCCTACACCACTGCTCATACCTCACTGAGCTGCTCAAACTCTACACACCTGCTACATCACTCAGCTGCTCAAACCATAGACACCTCCTCATATCTCACTGAGCTGCTCAAACCCTACACACCTGCTCATACCTCACTGAGCTGCTCCAACCCTACACTGCTGCTCATACCTCACTGAGCTGTTCCAACCCTACACTGCTGCTCATACCTCACTGAGCTGTTCCAACCCTACACTGCTGCTCATACCTCACTGAGCTGTTCCAGCCCTACACACTACTGCTCATACCTCACTGAGTTGCTCAAGCCCTACACACCTGCTCATACCTCACTGAGCTGCTCCAACCCTACAATGCTGCTCATACCTCACTGAGCTGCTCAAACCCTACACACCTGCCCATACCTCACTGAGCTGTTCCAACCCTACACACCTGCTCATACCTCACTGAGCTGCTCCAACCCTACAATGCTGCTCATACCTCACTGAGCTGCTCAAACCCTACACACCTGCTCATACCTCACTGAGCTGCTCCAACCCTACAATGCTGCTCATACCTCACTGAGCTGCTCAAACCCTACACACCTGCCCATACCTCACTGAGCTGCTCCAACCCTACACTGCAGCTCATACCTCACGGACTGCTCCAACCCTACAATGCTGCTCATACCTCACTGAGCTGCTCAAACCCTACACACCTGCTCATACCTCACTGAGCTGCTCCAACCCTACACTGCTGCTCATACCTCACTGAGCTGCTCCAACCTTACAACGCTGCTCATACCTCACTGAGCTGCTCCAACCCTACACTGCTGCTCATATCTCACTGAGCTTCTCTGGCATTAGATTATTCCTGGGGTCACTGGGGTGGATAAGTGACTGGCATTGTATTTGAATTATTTTGTTAATTTTATATAATTTTATTCTTTTACCTTGATTTTCTACCCTGTGAAGTGTCCTTGTGCTATATTTGGTGCTATGTTAATGAAATAAAGGAAAATCCTACACGTTGCAACCCAATGCAGCTGCCAGATTATATATTTCATACAGAACTAACCCTCAGGTTAACTTCACCATATGAAGTCCAGTCTTCTGTTGTTCTGGACATCAGCATTGGTGTACAGCCTTTTGATGTCTTCATTTGTGGTGCTGATGTAATTGGGCACCCTTGCATGGGAGGGACTGCTGGAGACCAGGTAACCGGCCCTCATTCCTCCGGTGATAGGGCCTAGCCCACACACTGTGCCCTGCTTGGCCTCCTTGCGGAGCGCATACGTGTTGCGGCTGGTCTTGCCGGCCGCTCCGATCACCTCCGCCGCGTACTGCTGGAACTGATCCTCCTCCTTTGCGAGCAGCTGCGCATTCTTCCTTTCAAAGTCCAACTGCTCGGTCCTCGACAGGTGCGCCTTGTTGAACTTTTCGGCCATTTGTCGGTGGAGGACGTTGTCCATAGAGACGCGCTCCTCCTTCTTCTTCTGCCGTTCCAGCAGCTTCCCCTCCCAGTGGGCGCGGTCGGCCTCCTTGCTGGCGAGGAACGCATCCCGCGCGCTCCTCAGCTCCTCTTGCGCCCTTTGCTCTCGCGCCCTGCGTCTCTCCTCCCTCACCGCAGCGATGGCTTTGAGCGCGGCCTTCTTCTTCCCGTCCGTCTCCTGTTGCTTGCGCTCCAGCTCGCTGCCGTGGCGGGCGTCGGCCTGCGCCGAGGCCCTGGCGTCTCGCTCCTCATCCCGCCCGGCCTTCTCCCGCAGCCGCACTCCCAGCTGGTCCGCCAGGTTCTGCTTGTGCCTCTGGAACTGTCTGCGCCTGTGCACCTCCTCCTCCTCCTGCCTCCTCGTCCTCCGCTCCTTCTCCTCGTCCACCAGCCTCCTCCGCTCCTCCTCCTCCTTATGCCTCTGGGCCTCCCTCGCCCGGATGGCATCCCGCGTGGACACGAGGACCTCGTGTGCCTTCCTGGCACTCGCTTTCTCCTCCTGCTCCCTCTTTCGCTGCTCGGCCTTCTCCCGCTCGTACCTCTCCCGCCAGCGTTTGCACTCCTCCACCTCCTTCTCCTTCTCAAGTTTCACTGTGAGGTCCTGATGCCTCAGCTGTTGTCTCAGGCACTCAAAAACAGCAGCCTGTTCCCTCTCGCGTCGCCTCGCCCTCTCCCGCTCCTGCTCCACGTCCTCCAGCTCCTTCCGCCTGATCTCCGCCATAAACCTCTTGGTCTCCTCTTCGGCAGCGAGCTCCATCTGATGCTTTAGCTCCATCTGCTCCTCCCTGGCCTTCAGGGTCTCGGTCAGCAGAAGCATGCTGTGGAACTTTTTGACACGGTCGCTCTGGTAGAACTGGTGGCGTGTGGATTTTGCCAGAGCATCAGCCCTCTTTTTCCCAAAGAGTCCCCTGGCATCATGCCCTCTGCCACCCTGGACCCTGGGGAGAGAATCCTCATCCTCCATTTTCACGTCATTGTATAGGTTTCCAGACGGCTCTTTTTATAGAGTGCAATTACGAGTCTTCATAGTTATCATTATGACGTCATCCAAGCTTCGCAAACCCAATTCGCTGCTAGAGTGCAGAGCCCATGGTTAAGCACTGACGTCACAGGGCCATTAGTCCCCAGAGCTTTTTTTGTTTCCTGTTAATTTATGGGACGCTATCATAGACTGTATGGCTGATATCTATAGCAGTTTCGCCTTGTTCATTAAGTTTTGACTCCGTCGTTATTTTGCGGGAAAAGAAAAATAACAGATAACGATAAAAAGTAGGTTAGGCTACCAACGACGGAGCACAGTACCCGATACCAGCAACCATTGTATCAGCAGAAATCGAGAGATGTTAAATATCCCTTGCACGTTCCAAGAATCAAACTGTTTTTGAACGATTTGAGCGTTGTTTTATTCCCAAAAGGCGGAAAAACGTGTTCTCAGGAATCTTAAGTAAGGCTTTTGCCGACCATTCTAAAACAGAGATTCACGATGGAGACAATACTTAGGCTGGCAAGGACGTTTTATATTTAATCGGGGAAAAATAACAGACGCAGTTAAAATAGCATAATAATAATAATCATAATTAATAAAAGCCGAATAATAAGTAAAGGAAACAGTCTTGGTCACTGTGCCAATGGGGGGTATAAAACCTAGGTCTGACTCCTAGGCAGCCACTACAGATACAATTTATACAGATTTTATCTACAGAGCAGGACTGCCCAGCCCTGTCTCATCTTCGTCCAATTTAAAGCAATTGACGGGTAGTAGACTACTCGTTAATAATAATAATAATAAACTTTATTTATATATCACCTTTCATATCATAAAATGCAGCTCAAAGTGCTTTACAAGAGCAACAATAGCAATAAATGACACAGGTATTAAGATAAGATAAAAAAACATGAGATAATAAAAATTGATAATGATAATAGTAGAAATGAAATTTAAAAAAATAAAAATAATAATAATAGTAAAAATAAAAATTTATAAAGATAAAGAAAATAATAATAGTAATAAAATAAATTGATAATGATAAAAACAATCCTAAGATATAAAAAGCATGAACAAGTATAAGAAATGTAAAACAAATATAACATAATAACAATGGTATTAAAAAAATAAAAGGTTGAATTAATTAAAAGCAAGATCATAAAAATGGGTTTTGAGCTGTTTCTTAAAACTATCAACAGAGGCTGCTTGTCTTATTTCTAATGGGAGTTTGTTCCAAACCTTTGGTGCATAAGAACAGAAAGCTGCTTCACCATACTTTTTGTAATTCATTTTTGGGGCATTGAGCAAGCCAGCACTAGACGATCTAAGGGAACGGTTTGGAACATACTTAGATAAGCAATCACAGAGGTATGAAGGTGCTAAACCATTTATGGCCTTATAAACAAGTAAAATAATTTTAAAATCAATCCTCAATGTTACAGGGAGCCAGTGCAATGAGGCTAGAACTGGTGTAATGTGTTCTCTTTTCCTGGTTTTTGTTAAAATTCTGGCTGCTGCATTTTGTACAAGTTGCAGCCTATCAATAGTTTTTTTTAGGTAATCCAGTAAAGAGTGAGAGAATACAAAGGCATGGGTCATCTAGGCGAGAGAATACAAAGGCATGGGTCAACTTTTTGGCATCTTCCAGTGAAAGGTAGGGTCTAACTCTTGCAATATTTCTTAAATGAAAAAAGGCAGTCTTTGTAACATTGTTTATATGTGATTTAAAATCCAACTCAGAGTCAAGAATAACACCCAGGTTTTTTTACTTCAGGCTTATTCTGTAGAGCCAGACTTCCAAATTTGCTTAATATCTTTTCTCTTTGTGCATTTGTACCAATTATAAGAATTTCTGTTTTATCTTAATTTATGTATTTCTAATGGCAGACAAGTAGGCTAATATTAGGGTTTGTTTGCTTCACCAGATGCAGTTGTGTGTCATCTGCATAACAATGGCAATTAACATTATGATAGTGATGATATAAGGAATTGTCTCCCTGTTATATTTTTGTACAGAAACAGTGTGGAACCCTGCCAGAAAGACTGCCCAGTTTGTGAGACCGTTAATTAAGTCTACTGTATGAAATGTAGAACTCAGATTCAAGATAATAAGATCTGATACATGACTGGTATCAAAACCTAACCTGAGGTAATTTACTACGTTCACTAGTGCCTTGTCAGTATTTTAATTAGTTTGAAAGCCTGTTTGGAATTTCTCTAAAACACTATTTTCATTGAGATAGTCATTCATATGTTTAAAAACATAGTTTCTCCCAGATTTTACTTCAGAAAGATGTGATAGACGAGTTCATTGTTGCTAAAAAGAAGAGCTGTCTAATTTGGATTTTAAGTGGCCAACTTGCAGAAGCACCATTTTTGCATGATACGCGCATCTCGAATAGGCTACTAGGCCTCAACTGTCTGCTGTATGGGACAGTACCGTTGGCATGTATGCGCTCTCTTGATAAGTTGTGTCATGTCACTTTATTGTATTTCTCCCAATTATGACTTCACCTTCAACATCAACCAGTGTTATCTGTGGCTAAAAAGTGAGAGCTTAAACCACAGAAGGCCATGTCTCCCCATCATATCACAGTCAGTCATGAAAGACCCACTCATAAAATTGACACCAAAACCATTTTCGGAATATGAAAAGTATAGTTTATTTTCTGACGGCAAACATGCAGTTTCTTGCAATGATCTGCCACTGTGTCCCTGATTGTTTTGGCAAAAGTTCTCCAAGGTGAATTATAATTTGTTCCTTTGATTTGGACGACTTCATAACAAACAGCTCTTCAATTGCTCATAACAGCACCAGCTGATGGGTGTCAAATTGCAAGCCTAACATTATTTTACAGCTGTTAAGATGGTGGCTCAGAAATGAACAAACTAGCCAATGAGCAGTCAGATCTAAGAGAAAGAGGGTTAAGTTTTGCTCGACTGCAAACCATGACCTTCATCAGTATTTATGGTGTATGGCCTCAGCACTTAAATATAAATAATTTCTATGAGCACTACACAGTACTATGTTTATTTGGGGGAGGAGAGGCAGCAGAAGACTGGGCCTCTCCAGAAGTTACAAGAATTTAGGCATCATGTTACATTGCTTTGAATAGTGCTTATTTGGACTGTGAGTGCCAAAGGCGTTCCATTTTGTTAATTCAATTGTCTTGGTCTAGTTTGGTCAGATTGTTTTTTTTCTTGGCCAATAGCCCAATGTACTTCTGTACACGAGGAGATCAAAATAAATAAGGTGAGAAACCCGATCTCTTTGGATTTTAAAGTTTTTTTTTTTTTTTTCCATAGATATGACTAACTAAGGCAAAGTTTTCAGTCCTGGTGAGAGATCTGGCTGCTGGGAAGTGAAGTCTCCGTATCGCTGGCAGTCAAGGTTTCAGTGGGGCTGCATCCCTGCGCTGCTACCTCTGGCTCGGGGGAGTAAGCACAGCTCTGGATGCGCAGGACCATGCGACGAGCATAAAAGTCGCGGTAGTCAGGCGGCAGTTCCCCCAGGGCGTGCAGCGCACGCTCCAGCACCTGCATTGCCCTGGCAGCAGCCACAGGGTCTTTGTTCCCGTAAGGGTCCTTCTTGTCATAGCTTTCAGCCTTCAAGTGTCGCCAGAATACGTTGACACCGATCCCAAACTGCAGAGCAAGGGTGTTGTGAAACCACAGAGCTGGGAGAGAAAGGGAATCATTAGAGGGGTGCAAAAGGGTTCTATGGTGCACTATGGTTCACTGTCTTTGACCTCCCTTGCACAGTTGCTCTAGGGCATTTGGGAGATTTACAAAATGGCAGCAGTAGTGGTGACAGCTGGACTCTGAAACCTTCACACTTCAAACTGCTAGTAATTTGGAACTTTTTTTCATTTTAGATTCATTTTTAGTACTGTAGAATCCTCTTAATTGCATATTACCCATTTGTCAGTGAATTTTATGTGATAATCTGGCTGAGTCGATTAGACTGAGGAGCCCAGGGGACACATGTATGCAGAAAAATGCCCTCAGAAAGCTGCGTAAGCGAGTTTCCACGCAGAAATTCAGATGTATAATATAACACGTGCTGTGAGAATCTACGTACCTCTGCATACGATGGACACCATACATACGCAATGATATGGCGACACCGTGACAAGAAAGGCAGAGGTAGAAAATGCTAAACTTTTTTTAAGCGGATTTCCGACTTTCACCCTGAGCATTCTTTTGCGCATTCTTTTACTCAGAGTTTTATACATGTGGCCCCAGATGAGTAGTACTGTATGACGGTGGTAGGATTTAATACAGCACAAAGGACAGGTCTGATTATGGATGTTGTGTACTAGTGTGTGAACTCAGAATGAGACAGTAGACAGACTGCCGAGGACCGTGCGTGCCACTCAGGCGTGTGACTTTCAATAGAAACCACCTACCTTCATAAATTTTGGCGGTTTTGTATCTTCATAGGGGCAATTGTCGGTTTATTTATGCTGCATCTGCCGACTTTTAACGTACATTTCTAGATCATTACGTGATGTAACTGGACACATCCAGCCTTTCCCTCACTTTATCTTCCATCCCTCAGCCCACCCATGTGCCTCAATGCTTTTTGCACCCCCCCAGTCCTCCATACCAGGAATAAAGAGGAGGTCTCCTGGCTCGAGCACACACTCGTACCGCCTGGCCTTCGCAAACTTTGGGTATTGCTTAAGATCAGGCGAATCAATGTCCAGAACCTCCGACTTGTCACCTTACGAGAGAGAGGCAAGGCTTCAGCAGCAGCTGACATTTGCGACAACAATCACGACAGAAACTACCCACTAATAACCCTTAAGCCTTGTACACAATGTGTAATTAGGGTAAAAGGGGTCCCGAAATACAAGATGGAATGACTAAGGGATTAAGAGGTCAATTGTTTTTCTGTCAGTAGTCTGGTCTACGTTTGCATTTTGTTTTGTTATGACATGATTCAGGAAGCAAGCACATTTTACTGAATCCTCATAGATTTGAATCACCTGTACATTCGTCTTTTCATACATTACATTACAGGCATTTAGCAGACGCTCTTATCGAGAGCGACTCACACAACTTCTTATTACATTTATCCATTAATACAGCTGGATATATACTGAAGCAATTCAGGTTAAGTACCTTGCTCAAGGGTACTACGGCAGTGTCCTACCTGAGAATCGAACCTGCAACCTTTTGGTTACAAGTCCAGTTCCTTAACCATTATACTACACTGCTGCCCTGTTTTCCGTCCACTGCCCCCCATTTATACAATATAAAGGCTAAAACCAAATATTCCAAGGAATATTTTATCTCATGTGTTACACTTTGTGTCCTATCCTTCAACTTTCTTTGGCTATTTGCGCCTGCATTTAAAGGAAAAGGATCACACATGGCACATCTCGGAAATGTTTCACAACACACATTCAGGTTTTACAGGCTCAGTGAGGACTCTTCTGATAAGGGTCACTGAGTAGACACAACTGATGACCGATCTTACCTGAGAGATACAGGTGTTCTGCATCTCGAGGGCTGTACAGAACTACACGTTTCCGCCCGCTCACTTGAGCCAGCAGATTATCCATCACCTAACAGAAAGGGAGGAGGAGAAAACATAAGGAGGGTGTGGCTATCCCTTTCTACCCTGTGTGCATCTCTGTTGCTCACTTCCCTCCTCTCTTTAGCTCTCTTTTCCTTCCCATCTACCCCTCATTTCCTTTCTTCTCATCTCTGACCACCCTGCTCTTCATCCCCCCTTCACTCACATCGTAGTGTGTCCACAGCTGCAGGCCACAGGAGCTAATGCGAAACACGCAGGAGAAAAACTGCTCAGGCTCAAAGAACTCTGGGATAGAGAAGTCCTCCGTCAGGCCTGGAAACTGCTTCCTCAGGTCAGCAGGGTCCTGAGAGACAGAGAAGCCTATTTAGGTTCAACACAACCTCACACAGCTCCTGAATCCAAGTTCAGCCATGATAATTCCCTCCTGATGACCATAGCCATCACACTGCGGGTCCCTGCAGCCATCATGCAACGCAAACGATCCTGAGGTTCTGTGTTATTCCATGAGTGCTGATGGAATTTCAATCCCATTAGTGCAAAAACTGCCAAGGGATGTGGCAGGATCCAAACCAAGCTGGGATTAGAGGCAGTGGAAGACACCATTGACTATCACAGGTATGTATCATACCTGTCTTGCAGGATTCTTAAACAGGCACAGGTGCAAGAGATGGACTCACCCTGCGTGGGTCATCTCCTAGTGAGCGCAAGTAATAACTCTCCTCCTGTGGGGGCACACAGACAAAATCAGACTGAGATTAATAACCCTGCAAACCATGTCAACGCCTCACTCCTCCTTTCCACGTCCCTTCAATGATGTGGCAGTTTTTAAAACATTCCCTAACCTCAGAGATGAAGAAATCAGAGTGTTTGGTCTCTGCAGCTCTCTGGACAAATACATCAAATGGCAGAGTCCTGAGACAGCACACAGAAGAGAGATGTGAAGGGAAGGTTTGGTCAACTACATAGGGGAAATACAACTATGTGAAGAGGCATAAGTTATTATTTTATTTTTTACTATGATCACAGTGTTTTCAGAGCCAAGTACTTTACACACTTATTTTTGTGAAACTGTTGAAATGATCTCTTTGCCCGCATATCTAGGAGCAAAACTAGGGAGCTACCTGTATAGGAAGTTCTTGCGAAGGAAGTCCATCTGTGGTACAGGAGACACGTGCACTTTAACCTCTCTGTCACCACCCTTTTCTCGAAGGTAATCCACTGTCCATTTGTCAAGGCAAGGCCCAAGGGAGACACCCCTTAGTACAGCGGGACTGCGCTGCAACACACAGAAACGCATAATTCTGTACCTGGGTACACTCATGGAATATAATAAATGTAAAACTCGGCTAGATTTTCTTTGCAGTGGTAATTTACCCTTGGGTAAATCGCTCTCAGGAAAATCTCCCTATCTACCGCTGTATACACAGGTACTGACACTTTCTCGGGATGCTGCATCATCACAGCAATCAGATCACAGTTCTGTCAAAAGAAAATTGGGGGCGGGCGAACCCTGAAAACCACGTTGGTAGGCTACATCAGAGTATTCTTATCGTTCTGGGTTTCGGTTTCAATCGGTCCGCCGCTATAAAGAAGAGCTGAGTGAGCATGCTGTGTTGAGTGTCTGCTCAATACGTTCCCCGGAAACACAAACCACTTTTGTACCTAGCCAGTGTTTCAGTTATTTATTAAACCATTTCCTTAGTTCCATGTGGTCTTGCATGTGTCTTAACAACCAATATTTTTGGTTTGTTGTGTTATTTTTATATTGAATAAAAAATATTTTGTAATGCTAATATAACAGGCTAAACATACGATCAAAAGCTAGGCTAACTAACAACACATTTGCTTGCATGTTGTAACAAGCTAGCATTTACATGAGCACACAGCATTGTATTCTGTCCGTTTCCAAAGGATGAATAGGACCGACGATTGAGATATGTTAACGAATTTGTTAGCTGATGTCATACGGCGTAGTAAAATAAGCTGATATATTTATGACAAATGTTTCCTGTCGGAATTCATTACAGACGGACCGAAAGGGTCGACGACTATGGGCGTTGCACAATATGGCGCTCCCCGCTCTGAGGAGCTGTTGCTCCAGGCCTCCGACGTTACTGACCCGTTTCTTTAGAGCTGACCGGGGTGTGCTGGTTCGTCCCCCGAACAGAAATGTGACACCAGTAGCTCCAGTCCTCCTGTCCACGGTTCGTCTGCTTAGTTCACATCGGGATGGACACTCCAACAAACAGACTCAGAAAGTGGTAGTAGTTGGCATCCCCAACCCTTTCATATGGTTCAGAACCCGAATATACTACTTCTTGATCCGGGCCTATTTTGACAAGGAATTTAACATCGAGGATTTTACGGATGGGGCAAAACAGGTGTGTAGGCTATGTGTCGGGATACTAATATGACAGAGGTTACGAAAGAACACTGAATGAACAAATGGCTGGCTGGGCACATTTCTGTAAGATAGCTAGGTAGCGATCTAGTTGCCAAGTAACCGATTCTAAGTAACATACGCGCTCTCGACCCAGATCAGTTAACGTTTTCAATAAAATAATGGTGGAATAAATGCTATAATAACGGTTGGCGGCGTTTGTTTACATCTCTTGGACAGAGGTCGTATGTCCTTACTTGACTTGATCAAGCTAGTATGACTCAGTCCTTTACTAAGGGTTAGAATTAAATAAGTTAGTTAGAATTCAGTCTGAATTATTTCACGAGTGGTAGCTTTAAATGTTTTTCTTTTTAATTTAAAACAAAGTGGACTTGTTTATGATCTGCACTGTGTTAGATATAATGAGTGAGCCTTGTCTCAAAGTGCAAGTAGTACATATTACAGCCTATATTAGTGGGATCTTATTTGTAGAATTGGTAATGTAGCAATGTCACGAGTATGAATATGTTAACCCCTGTCATGATTACATTGCTTTTTTTTTGCAGGCCTTCTCCCTTGTCTCAAGGCTTCTTTCTCAAAGTCAATTTGAGGCTCTTGAAGGTCTGGTGGCTAAAGATGTGAGTACAGTTGCACAAGCCATATAATGTTAAGTTATTCAACTTATTTTTCCTACTTGTTAGTAGGTGTGCTTGCTAACTATTGGTTTTGGCAGTAGGGCAGATTAGATAACTGCTTGGGTCTCTTGACACTACAGCTGATCGGTAAACTGGAGGAGAAATGTACCCATCTTCCTCCAGCCCACCGGGAGGCGCTCTCTGCAGAACCAGATGAAATCATGTACACCACACCAGGTGATGTGGGGATCTATTATGACGACAATGGTAAGAGCAGACCCGGTGAACATTGGAATGTTGTACCGAGTAGCAATGCATAGGAAGCCATGACTGCTCAAGATAATCACTTAAAATTTAAGTGGGTAATCTTTTTTTTCAGCGTGGTTACATCTAATTATTCACAAGCCCTGAACAAATTGCAGTACACGGAACCATGTTCAGCCGGCGTCGGTTGTGTCTTTTCCCTGTCTCTCTCACAGGTCGTAAGTTTGTCAGTATTCTGATGCGGTTCTGGTACTTAACAAGCGCTAAGCTGCTGGATGAATCCCTCGATGGCACGCGTGTCTTCCAGGTAGCCATCGGTGCAGAGGGGGAAAAAGAACCCAAGAGGCTGCTAACAGCCAATTATGAGTAAGTGAGACTGTGGGGGGGGGGTGGTATGTTGTATGCATTTTTATAGATGGCGGGGAGATTTTTATGGATGACGGGTGCTTTGGTGATGAGAGGTACGAGTATCAGATTTCTTATGTTTCTGGGCAGGTTCCAGAGGGAGTTTACCCAGGGGGTACCACCGGACTGGACCATCACCAGAATAGAGCACTCAAAACTGCTGGACTGAGGTGGAGAGGAAGACCTGCAGCAGAGACAGACGCCACAGGGGCAATGGGGGATCCGTCACCAGTGACTTATTTTTTTGTTGAACCACCCTGTAAACAAACTTGCCCCAGCAAAGCACTAAGACTTCTAAGAACCGGTTGCCACAAAGCAAATTAGAAAACCTAAACAATGCCTGAACAGCAGGGACAGCAGTGGAAACAATGGCGTTGAAGGCCATAGATATGTAAGATTGTGAGGAAGGATCCAAGGACCCTGTTCACTGTCAGTTTTACACTTTTATTGGCTGAGGACTGGGACAGTGCCCGGGTAACCCGAGAAAGGTTCAATGGCAGACTCCTGTGCATATTATCCAGAAAGTTCAGCTGTGGCCCATCTGATGCTGGGAACAAGTAATCTGGTGTGTGGACATCTAAAGCACATAAGAGCTTGCAACATGTGGATAAAAATGTGCAATCAAATCCCGTAGTCATTTGAAATTGCTGATTGCAAATGAATAAGGTGGAGTCAAAGATGATTGGTGCCAGTATACATCTTGTGTAGGCGGTTAGCAAATATTATCTTATGAAAACCAATGAGTTGCTCATCCAAGGCGCTACTGGAGTGTGTACGTCCTTGAGTTTGTTTCTGTGTGATTCTGTGTGTTTTCGAGCTGTGTAGGCATGTGTGTTGTGGCCAGCATACAGCACAAGGGATTTGTTTGTGGCAGTACTTTCTTCGCGTCAAAAGTGTGCATATCTCCATGGAGACGGCTGATAAGCATCTCGGATGTCAGAATTAAATCAGGTTATGTCTGGGTTTCAGACACCTGATGGAATGTCATCATTTTCCTTTGTTAGTAACCATTAAAGAAAGGAATTTAAAAAAAAGAGGGAAATGGCTTCTGTTTTGTGATGCCATTTTAAATCTATGTAAGTGTGTTTGTACATACACTATGTACAGTTGAAGTCAAAAGTTTACATACACCTTAGCCAAATCCATTCCTGACATTTAATTCCTGACATTTAATCCTAGTAAACATTCCCTTCTTTGGTCAGTTAGGATCATAACTTTATTTTAAGAATGTGAAATGTCAGAATAATAGTAGAGAGAATGATTCATTTCAGCCTTTATTTCTTTCTTCACATTCCCAGTGGGTCAGAAGTTTACATACACTGTTAGTATTTGGTAGCATTGCCTTTAAATTGTTTAACTTGGGTCAAATGTTTCGGGAAGCCTTCCACAAGCTTCTCACAATAAGTTTCTGGAATTTTGGCCCATTCCTCCTGACAGAACTGGAGTAACTGAGTCAGGTTTGTAGGCCTCCTTACTCACACATGCTTTTTCAGTTCTGCCCACAAATTTTTGATTGGATTGAGGTCAGGACTTTCTGATGGCCACTCCAATATCTTGACCTTAAGCCATTTTGTCACAACTTTGGAAGTATGCTTTAGGTCATCATTGTCCATTTGGAAGAGCCATTTGCGACCAAGCTTTAACTTCCTGGCTGATGTCTTTAGAGCTGCAAAATGTTGAACATCGAGCTACCTGCCACGTCAACTCTATTGCTCCGCAATCTGAGATATCTCGTCTTTTTTTAATCCTATTTTTTATGATTCCTAAAACTGCACATGGATTGTGTAATATATATTTTATTCTTCTTTTGTTCTCTTATTCTTTTACTATTATTTTATAACTGAAAAGCTGTGGCTTTCCATCTTTTATTTTATTATCGCGTCTAACAACGAAACTACTCTCTCTTGGATCTCCACCTGAACCTCACATGGATCCGTAAACTGTCGACAGAGGCCCTGCCCTCTCACCTGGATTTGTAACCTGCTCTTCTCCAGTGACCGGTCCTCCCCTCTCGGGTGTGCCTTCTGCCCCGCTCCGCTGTCTGCCCCGGCCCAGCTGTTAGCGTCTGCATTCTCCCCACAAATCATTACACCCACATACAGTTGAAGTTAGAAGTTTACATACACTTAGGTTGAAGTCATTAAAACTAATTTTTAACCACTCCACAGATTTCATGTTAGCGAACTATGGTGTTGGCAAGTCAGTTAGGACATCTACTTTGTGCATGACACAAGTAATTTTTCCAACAATTGTTTACAGACAGATTATTTCACTTTTAATTCACTATGTCACGTCACAATTCCAGTGGATCAGAAGTTTACATACACTAAGTTGACTGCCTTTAAATTTGGTCACATATCCTTTGGCTTTGCATGCCATGGCTTCCTGATGTCTGTGACCCAACAACATCAAAAGATTCTTGATATCTTATTTTCTCGTATTCTTACAAACGATACTATAACGTCTCTGCATTTGAATGGATCTCTATGGGAATTGGGGGGTGGGACTAGATTAAGCTGTAAATTACACGGGAACAGTATGGAAACACATGGTTGGCTAAATGGCTGTAAGTCATCATGGGTCTGAGGTATCAAACAAGTCTCAAACCATCACTCTGCTGCCAGATATGCAGTAGATATGGATGAATCACTTTAAAAGTTGTTTCTCCTGACAAATTTTCCTATTGAACTCAATGGAAAAATACACTGCCTGGCCAAAAAAAAAGTTGCCGTTGTATCTGTCATGCATAGTGCCCACTGTACAAGCCTCTGGAGGCAGTGTTATGATCTGGGGTTGCTTCAGTTGTTCAAGTCTAGGCTCAGCAACGTTATGCAGCAATAAAATGAAGTCAGCTGAGTACCTGAATGTACTGAATGATCAGGTTATCCCATCAATGGGCATATTCCAGGATGACAATGCCAAGATTCATCGGGCTCAAATTGTGAAAGAGTGGTTCAGGGAGCATGAGGAATCATTTTCACACATGAATTGGCCACCAGAGTCCTGACCTTAACCCCATTAAAAGTCTTTAGGATGTGCTGCAGAAGACTTTACAGAGTGGTTCGACTGTCCCGTCGTCAATACAAGATCTCGGCCAAAAATGAATGCAACCCGGGACGGAAATAAATGTTGTGACGTTGCATAAGGTTGTCGAAACAATGCCACGACGAATGCATGCCGTAATCAAAGCTAAAGGCGGTCCAACGAAATATTGGAGTGTGCAACTTTTTTTTTGGCCAGGCAGTGTAAGTCAGGAGAAGAAACCCTTCAAGTTATGAAATCTGTGAAGTGGTTAAAAATTTGTTTAATGACTTCAACCCAAGTGTATGTAAACTTCCGACTTCAACTGTAGCTAGCAAGCCAACAAACCTGAGTTCCCTGCTTCCATAACGGTAACATGACCTAACCGTTAAACCAAGATCGCTTTTAAATTTAGCTCAGATATTGGTCATAAAAGAGTGTAGAAAATATAGGTAAGAGAAATATGACATAGCTGTTTTATGAAAAACAGTTTTTTCCATTTCTGGTGTTTCCGAGACTTTGTCCACCCCCTGTATTACTGAAGGGAATGATTCACTGTACCTGAGGGAAATTGATTACTTTGAAATTGATTACTTTGTTTCATGGTGTAGTGCTAACTTTAGAACTCAATACTTCCAAAACTAAAGAGCTAATTATTGATTTTAGAAAAAGTGAGTTGGTGACACCAGTAGTAATCAACACATCCATCATTGATTCTGTGGAATCTTGTAAGTATTTGGGTGTTGTTATAGACAAGTAATTACAATGGAAGGAGAATACCATCATTGTTCTTAAGAAAGCTCAAAAGAGGCTATTTTACTTAAGAAAACTGAGATCCTTTCAAGTGTATATTGCAGACCTTTTATCCCCATACGCACCAGCACGCAGCCTGAGATCCTTGGGAAAGAAACTTCTGGTCACTTTGAAATCTAAGCTAAAATCAAAGGCCAGCAGCCATACCACCATGCAATTTGTGCCTGCTGAATGGCTGAAGCTTGGCAGGTGTGGGCTTGGTTAGTACTTGGATGGGAGACCTCTGGGGAATACTAAGTTGCTGCTGGAAGTGGTGTTGGTGGGCCAGTAGGGGGCAGTCTTCCCTCTGGTCAAATAAACCCCAATGCCCCAGTGCAGTGATGGGGACACTGTGCTGTAGGAGATGTCATCTTTCGGATGAGACATTAAACCGAGATCCTGACTCACTGTGGTCATTAAAGATCCCATGACATTTATCGTAAAGAGTCAGGGTTTCCCCGGTGTCCTGGCTAAACTACCAACCCTGGCTCTTTTAATCTGCCACCTAATTCCCCAGTTTAATTGGCTAAAAATTTATTCTCTCCCTCTCCACCTCAGCTGATGTGTGGTGAGTATTCTGGTGCAAAATGGCTGCCGTTGCATCACCCAGGTGGGTGCTACACATTGGGCGAGTTTTCCCCCTCATCATTGTAAAGCGCTTTGAGTATTGAGAAAGGTGCTATATAAATGCCAGGCATTATTTTTTATTATAAAGGGTGACTGGGCCTTTGCTATTAGGGCCCTTCAACTTTGGAATGCCTTGCCCCAGGAGCTCAGGCTTGTAATTTCTTTTAAATCCCTTCTTAAATCCCTTCTCTCATTTTTTTTTAGCTTTTAACTGAATTTTAATTAACCATAGTATTTAGGCATTTTATTGCATTTATTGCATTGTATTGTACTTTTTTAAAATATTTTGCCTATTCTTTTTTTATTTAATGTGTTTTTATTTGACTGTGAAGCACTTTGAGAATGTAAACTTGTTTTAAGAAAAGTGCTATACAAGTACAAATAAAAGATTTTTTAAAAAGTGTGTTGGAAAATGTTGAACATGATTTATAGTAGCATTGTGGCTAGTGTTTTGTTTTATGATGTTTGTTGGGGAGGGAATATTACAAGAGATGATGCCAACTGTATCAACAAACTAATTAAGAAAACGGTCTAGACGTTTTGGTCTAGACGGTTTGGAGGTTATTTTTGAACAGCGCATTCTAAGGAAGTTTGAGAGAATTGAGAGAAATTAGAGGATTATAGTCATCCCCTATATGGAACTCTTAGCAAGCAGCACAGTTTACTGGTGTCGAGGAAAATTCTCGTCCTCCCTTTTCCGGTGAGTTTTTATATGAGGCTGTGATGATGTGAATAAACACTCAAGACAACGGAGTAGTAAAAGCATAAAATCTTTAGTATAAAAGCAGAGCCTCTGGTGAGTCCTTAGTCACAAGCAAGTTCAGTCACTTAGCCAGTGAACAAAGAGTCCACTGGACAAATACACAGCTTACATACTATTCCTTGGAGGAGTTTGGGGCAGTCCCCAACCTTCTCCACCCATACATTTCTAAATCATCCTATCCTAATCAAGCAAATACTTTATTACTCCTCCTCTGCATTAAATCTTATCCTATAACAGTAAAGCATGATTAACATAGTCTCCTCCTTAGCAGTAATTAACATAGTCATATGACTTTCAAGCATTGATAGGTTTTTATTCCTAATAAGGGCCTTCGTTCTGTCTCTAGTTTTACCAGTAAATGATCTCATTCTAATTAACATAGTCTTTCCAGTAAACAGCCTCATTCTATATCTGGATGAACAGGATGAGGCCCACTTTTGTGGTTGGCCGGTTTGCAGTAACCACACACATTTCACTTACATTTCTCTCATCTTTGCTCTGTACTTACTGATCTCGTACAAACAGAATACAGCCATCCTATACATTTTCTAAGCACAGATCATATGTTTATTAATGTTTATGGCACAGTTAGTGTTAATAAGAAAGGAATAATTAATGCAGCATATACAGTCAAGCCGGAAAGTATACCCACCCCTTTCACCTTCTCCACGTTTTATTACGTTACAGACTTATACTACAATAGATTGAGTTCATTTTTTGCCTCAAACATCTACACACAATAGCCAATAATGACGAAGTGAAAACAGGTTTTTAGAAAATATGCAATTTTATTTTACTGACAAAAATAGGTTATTTAGGGGTTACATATCTGTACACACCCTTAGCCTAATACTTGGTTGCTGCACCTTTGGCAGCGATTACAGCTTCAAGGCATCTTGGGAAAGAAGCTACGAGCTTGGCACACTTGTTTCTGGACATTTTTGCCCATTCCTCTTGGCATATCCTTGCAAGCTCCGTCAGGTTGGATGGGGAGTGTCGGTACACAGCCATTTTCAGCTCTTTCCACAGATGTTCAATTGGATTCAGGTCTGGGCTCTGGCTGGGCCACTCAAGGACATGCACAGACTTTCTCCGAAGCCACTCCTTTGTTCTCTTGGCTGTGTGCTTCGGGTCGTTGTCATGTTGGAAGGTAAACCTTCGCCCCAGTCTGAGGTCCAGAGCGCTCTGGAGCAGGTTTTCTTCAAGGATCTCTGTGTACTTAGCTGCATTCATCTTTCCCTCTATCAGGACTAGTCGCCCCATTCCCGCTGCTGAAAAACATCCCCACATCATGATGCTGCCACCGCCATGTTTCACTGTAGGGATGGTATTAGCCAGGTGATGAGCGGTGCCTGGTTTCCTCCAGACGTGACGCTTGGTATTCAGGCCAAAAAGTTCCATTTTGGTTTCATCAGACCAGAGAATCTTGATTCTCATGGTTTGAGAGTCCTATAGGTGCCTTTTTGGCAAACTCCAAGCGGGCTGTGATGTGCCTTTTACTAAGGAGGGGCTTCCGTCTGGCCACTACCATAAAGGCCTGATTGGTGGAGTGCTGCCTGGATGGTTGATCTTCTGAAAGGTTCTCCCATCTCCACAAGGATACGCTGGAGCTCTGTCAGAGTGACCCTCGGGTTCCTGCTCACCTCCCTGGCCAAGGCCCGTCTTCCCCGATTGCTCAGTTTGGCCGGGCGGCCAGGTCTAGGAAGATTCTTGATGGTTCCAAACTTCTTCCATTTACGAATGATGGTGGCCACTGTGCTCTTTGGGACCTGTAAAGCTGCAGAGATTTTTCCGTACCCTTCTCCAGATCTATGCCTTGACACAATCCTGTTTCTGAGGTCTGCAGATAATTCCTTTGACCCCATGGCTTGGAGTTTGCTCTGACATGCACTGTCAACTGTGGGACCTTATATAGGCAGGTGTTGGCAATCCCCAATCATGTCCAATCAATTGAATTTATCACAGGTGGACTCCAATTAAGTTGTAGAAACATCTCAAGCAGTATCAGTGGAAACAAAATGCACCTCAGCTCACTTTTGGGTGTCATATCAAAGGGTGTGCACACTTGTGTACATATGATATTTTACATTTTGATTTTTTATAAATTAGCACAAATGTCTAAAAGCCTGTTTTCACTTTGTCATTATGGGCTATTTTGTGTAGAATTTTGAGACAAAAAATTAACTCAATCTATTGTAGAATATGTCTGTAACGTAATAAAAGGTGGAGAAGGTGAAAGGGGTGGGGAGACTTTCCGGCTTGACTGTAGTTTAATTATTTGAACTTCCACACTGGGAAATAGATTTATTGTACCAAAGGCCATTAGATGCTTTAATCAGTACACTACGTAAAGATACTGACCATCATTCAGTAGGTTGGCAGACCTATTCATTGTCATTAGTGTATATATTTTGTTTTGTTTATTTATTTTTTGTCCATTGTATGTACATTGCTAGTGGCAATCATTCACCTTTGTGGATGAACACAGTACATTCTCTTCTATTCGATCTCATTGTATTCAGAGTTTCTGTTCCACCTGAAATGAGAGGGGAGTTCCCGTTCCACCTTAAAAGTCTATCACAAATCGTCGACTATGTCAACTCATCGCTCTAATTCAATTTAACTTTTGATAAGGCTGAAGTAACGTTAGAACTAATCTAATATCGCACTGTGTTATTCAGAGTTTAAATGAGAGAGGAGTTGTTACACCTTAAATGCAATAAGCAACACGGTATCATTCGGAGTTTCCGTTCCTCTACGTCAATGTTACGCACCTTCAAGATCAACGCTCAGGCCCCAAGGGGCCTGGCAGTTGATGTGAGGCTTCACGGTTGATGTCTGCAGGAAGACTATTGGCTTTTCATGTTTAGAGGGATTATTTGTGAAGCCACATTCTGTTAGCAGTAGCTATGCATGTCATGAAGAATAAAACTCCAATATTCCCATTGTGCTATATTGCAAACAATTACAAAAAGAGAGGTAAAAATGTTTTAACTCATCAAATTAAGCAAATTAAAGACTGAGGTGAATCAATAGGCTCCTAATTGGTGAAATTGTGGACATATGGCAACTAAAACTAGCTACTTGGTAAATAATTAACAATTCAAAAGACAAAGCAAATGATAATGAGCCAAATTGTGTTAATAAATTTAAGGAAAAAATGAAGGAACTTCAAGTGTTCAACTCCTGAATTAGGAGCCTATTGATGCCCCCGCCAGGAGTAATCTATGGCTGCATAGCTATGAAGACTTCTCTGGTCCTGTCTCCAGACTATAGCTCATTATAAGCCTGATCATAAAGGTGCGTTTTTAATCTAGACTTAAATATTGAGACTGTGTCTGATTCCCTTATAAATTTTGGCAGGGTGTTCCACAGTAGTGGCGCTCTGTAGGAGAAAGCTCTACCACCCGTCAAGTTTTTAGATATTCTAGGGACTACTAGGTAGCCTGTGTCTTGGGAACGAAGTGATCTTTTCGGCTTATATGGTAAAAACAGATTGGGATGGCAGGTATGCCATCCGCCAAGTTACGGCTTGGTGGGGCATGCCCCATACCTATACAGCACCGAGAGTTTGGCACTTTTCAGGGTTTCTTACAGAAGTAACCACAATGACCATAGACTCTCAGCCCTTAAAAACATTCACTTCTGTATGTTCTGACCTCGTAACCGCACAGCATTCAGATACAACTTCACACATCCACACAATAAAGCCCCAAACTTGGGTTATTTTGCCGTTTTTCACCTTCCTCTTCTGCTTCTTCTTCTTCCCATTTTTCCTGCCAAACTGCCTGCCTCCGTCGCGATGTTATCCAATGGGGAGAATTATTCTTTGAGGGTATGGTCCGTATACCTGTTCATCAAGCTTATCGCCCAATAAAAATGCTTTAATGGCTTCATGCTTTCCAAGAAGCTACTGTGGCCTAATGGCTAGAGTTGCGGTCTCTCACACAGAGGATTGTGGGTTCAAGCCCAGCAGGGACATGCTTATTTTCCACAAAAACAATGTGCAACTGAAAGTACTTTTCATTTCTTAGACTGTTATTATTTTCACATTAACGTATTTTTATTGCAAAGGCAAAAGAGGTTTGCAATATTAACTGTTCAATGTTTCACTTGTATTTCACTTGTACACCTTCCCCAAACCGGACGCTCGCTCTTGTCTGGTTTGGGGAGGGTGTTACGCTCTGCTCTTGCGGTCATGACTGACTGTTTGTGGAAACCGAACCTCAACGCACCCTTGTCAACATTTCTTTATTCATTAATTTCTTCACTTCAGCTCTGTTCACTTTATCCTTTTCACACATAACACAATGTCACCATAAAATTAACTACTAGGAAAATTAAGAATTTACGATAATAGCCTACATTAAGAATTGATGATAGCCTCCTTTAAGCTGCAAGCCTTTAAGAGATCGGATTTATAAACCGCCAATTCCACAAACATATCTGATTCATGGTTAGTCACTTTTAAAAAAAACAAAAAAAAACAATAGCCTCCGAATGTGCATTTATTTATTCATCACCCCTTTCTCTATTGTACATGATGTTTCTTGATATAAATGTCTGTTTGTGAATTGTAAAGAATTCTGTAGCAGCAGTTAACATTTTAAAACCTGTACATTTTCTAAAGTAAACTTGCCAACAAAGTACAACCATATCCTTTCTGGAGTGTAATTATTCATCAACTGTTAAAAACATTCATTGAAATCATATGTTGTTCCATGAGGCACAATCTCTGCACATGCAAAGATGAAGAAACACAGGGCCAAGTTGCATTAAATAATTTAGGAAAGTTTGGATAGCATTGCTTTGCAATAGAGCTAGTTTATTTAGTGTGAGCTACGATAGGCAATATTGTTAGTTGTAACTTGGCCACATTTTGATATCAAGACTTTTATATGCAGACCTAGTTTTTGCAAGTTGGAATTAAGAACTTATAGACAGCGCTATGTAGGCTATGCGTGAGTAACTTGGCTTTCTTTTACGTCGTAGACGTTTTTTATCTGATATATTAGACATAACCAAATGCAGTTGCAGTAATCAGGATTGGAAATTTGGACTTCAGTCAAAGATGAGGTACAACTCGGTGCATGCACTATGTAAATGTGTGCATTAGAGTGTAAATAATTTGAATTGAAACACCCATCTGTAAAAGTAAGACTTTTAGCTGACATCCCTTGATTAAGCCACCCGCCAAGCGAATCAGTACAAAATATAATTCTAAAATCGTTTACAATAAATGGCGCCTTTTTCACCTTTAGGAAAAAAATAACTAAAATATCTTTCTCTCACCCTGCACTTCATATGGGGTTAACTTAGTCGGTAGACCGTAGAAGGTTGAATCCGACAACGCCTACCTTTCACTCGTACATTTCTAGTATATGAAAATGTCGTCACCGGCAATTTCTTAACGCCCGCCGACTCTTACATTTCATTGGCTCGTGTTTTGGCAGTGTATTATTTTATTGGTCAGCAGCAACAACAATCATAGTGACGTTACGGGAAGGGGGTTGGCAGCACCACTATATGTATTCGAATGATACGATAGGATAGATAGATAGTAGAGAGGGTAGGGTAGATATGGAAACGGATCAACAATAAATAGAGACGTCAAATTAAAGCAATGAAAATCGCCACTGTGGCCTTCTATGGTTGTGCCCTGGGGCTTTTGGCGATGGGGCTACGAGAGCTGCTGTCGGGGTTCGAGGAAAACAGATGCAGCATGACCTATATGTTCGAATACCCCGAATACCGGGTGAGTAGCTCGCTAGCAATTCTTCTTTCCATTCAAGGAGTGAGCGCTCGAAACACAGATGCAAGATGCAAAACGATCACGGTGTTATGATTTCGTTGTCTTGCTCTTGAACCGGAACAAATAACGCAGAAATGCCTTTAGATCACTCAATAAGGTTCCTGGCTAGCTAGTTTGCTTGCACGTATTGTACGTCGTGTTGTTTTGGCACCTGGAACAAGCTTCGGAATTGTATTCAACCTACCGTGTGCCCGTGTTGATCGCTTTCACACCATGTCTTGATGATTTTTCATTATTTATCCATTTCAAAGATAGTGTCACCACACCCCTTCACGACGTTATTGATGCTGAACTGGGTTTTCTTCAACAAGTGTAGCATGCTAGCGTACAATTTCCTACATTCCACAAATACTTCTTGGTCGCTGCCTTTCTGGGGACAAATAGTATCACGTTAGCCAGCTCATTGTCTTTTCCGACAGTTCTGCTCAACATTTTGGGCAGATGGCTGTCTACACTGAATACGTGGGATACTGAACATGAGAGTTTGTAACTGGGCGTGTGGACCACTCATCGCTTTCATGTGTCGTGATTTTGACCTCTGATGTGTCGCGGGATCACCCGTTATAAAGCTGTTGATCCCCGGTACGGTGATTAATAAGCCAGCAGTCTTGCCACTCTTGGATCATCCATCATGACTGCATGTCTCTGTCCAGTCACCTGTGCACGGTGCATTAGCTGCTATGCCCCCGTGAGACTACCCATCAAAAGGTGGTTCATTGGACTAATCGCCAAATTAATTGGCTGATGAGAAGTCCTGCTCCACGCATCCCATTTGGCGAGGACCTGCTGCCTGACTGTGTCCTACCAGCCAAGAGGGTCACATGTTCCTTCTTGCAATACTCATGCTTTATTTAGCCTATTCATATTTTACTACCTTTTACAGGAGAAATTTTGCTTTGTCGGAAACGCATGGCAACTGAGTTGCCTCTTGCCAATAATTTAATGTGCCCATATTCAGCTTGTAATTTTTCAATAATGTCTAGCCTAGCTTTGCTTTTCAAATCTAAATGCTCACACTGTCCCCTGAATGCTTCGTACATTTGTACATCGCGATTTGAAACAATGCAATACCCTGCCCACTCAAATGCAAAATAAACTGAAAGTTCTACCATGTATTCTACTAGCAATATATGCTACTAAATAGAATCCTAGCAATCCTACCATTGGTTTCACACATCGAGATGTTCCTTTCAAAATTCAGTGGTCATTTATTGTCTGGTACAATCGGTTTGAGAAATATACAACACTTTATACCGCTATCTGAAACGTCGACTCATGCCCTGTAAGCCTGTCTCATTCATTACAGTTCAATATTTTGATGGTATCTCATGTGGCAATGCTCCATCACATGTTTTAAATCTATTACACAGTAAATATTGAACTGAAGCTTGACTTTAAAAATTATATCGCAAATCAAAAATCGCAATTAGATATTTTCCCCAAATCGTTCAGCCCTACTTCTTATTATAGCCTATTCATTTTTTTATGTCTGTCATTTGACCTAGTCTAAAGTGGGGTGGGGAACTTCCTGGCGGGCTGTTGTGCGTGCAGGATTTTGTTTCCACCAGTTAGCCTGGCTCAATTTGCTAATTAGGTGTGCACACTAATGGTGGTTCACTCATAGATTAGACCACAAGACAATGTTTGTTTTGGGACAAAGTCAGAGTCTTCAGCTTTCATTCACAAGGTTATCAAGAGATGTTGCTAAATTATCACATCACACAAATGCTTGGGCTAATTAAGCCATTAAGAAGAAGCTGAATGAACGCATGAATTCCAGAAAAATACAAAACCACTCCTTCACCCCTGGTCAAGGTGATAGTAAGAGTGTGGGGGGGGGGGCAACTTTACTGTGGAATCATTTAAATGACTGTACATTTACATTTAAATAGTATCAAAACTTTATGAAGGATAAAAATGGTACCAAAGGTGCAACTCTCATAGCCGTGCAGCATTCGTGCATTGGATTTGAAGGGAAGTGAGTCTGAGCTGTGCTGAATTTGTCTCTCGGGATTCTTCTCATTGCTTCCATAAGGAAATGCCAGTGAAACACATTTTCATGAATCTCATAGGTCTTTAATTAAGTTTGATAGTGAAGATGTGAAACCAGATTGCTGTCTGTCTGAGCTGTTATTTTTGGGAGAGCTGCCTTTCCCCCTGTTCCTTTCAATTACATTTTAGGAGATAGTGGAACAAAAATAATCTGCTTCATTCTCTTTTGGAGCATAGGACCCCCTAACCGAGTATTTTTGTGAAGCGAAAATGAGTTGAAAATGAGTATCGGTCTACTCAAACTTGAAATGGCCAGTTTGTAATACCCTCTGTAGCTTGTAAGTGGTTTCAGCAGTGACCTACTGGGACCAAGTATTTTTTTTAATGTATTGTCTGTGATGACAGCCCCATTTGTTTACATTTATGACTTAAGTAGACACTCTTAACCACAGCAATGTAAATTTTATATTGTTTTGATCCCGCATACAATCCATTTTTACGGCTGGTTAAGTACCTTGCTTAAGGGTACAATGGCAGTGTCCCAGCTGAAGATCAAACTAGAGACCTATGAGTTAGAAGGCCAGTTCCCTAACCACTATACTAAACTGCTTACCCCCGTGTGCTTCTTTGTGTCCTCCCAGCATGTGCACCTGCCCCAGCGCGTGGCTCAGAGGTATCCGGGATACGGGCTTTACCTGTACGGAGAGGGCCTCTACGCCCGGGAGACCCGGGGGCTGAAGCTCAGTGGCGCCCCCGTCCTCTTTCTCCCGGGAAACGCGGGCAGCTACAAGCAAGGTGAGAATCCACCAGCGCTCACAGTGGCACGGGCCCCAAACCCAGGAGGGCACTCGATCATCGGCGATGGAGACGCGCTGAACGTCGGCCCGGGGGTGTCCCTCAGTGACCATGGACCAAGGGCTCCACGATCCAGCTGGGGGGGGGGGAAAAATCATCATCTGGGCTTTTTTGCAATAATTTAGGGTTTTTATTAGTGAAGGAGGGAGGGAGGGTGCCTGCAGAGGCAGATGTTTGTTTCACTCTCGTCTGTCAAACCAGGCTCAGGCAACTCGTGACTGCGTCACAGGTTTAGGGATTAAAGGCCGCTTGAAAGATTGGCAGATACCTCTTTACGAAATACTAAAACCACTGCTCACAGTCTTACCACACCTGGGGCCACATGTATAAAACTTGGCCAGTGTCACCATATCACACGGACTCCAAACATTGCGTACGTACAGTGTCCATCGTGTGCGGAGGTACGCAGATTCTCACAGCACGTGTTATATTATACATCTGAACTTCGGCGTGGAAGCTTTCTGAGGGCATTTTTCTGCTCAGCACTGTTTATACATGTGGCCCCTGCTCTCTCTGAAATTTGTTTGGTGGAGGGAAAGCATAATCACGCAAGTTACTACTGTTGAGCTACAAGTATGCATTCACACACACAGTGGTAATGGAATACAAATGTTCTCTGTAGGCAAGTGAAAGAAAACCCTTTCAGGCCCATATGGACAGGAAGCACCACTCTGTGCTGTGCAAATATTTATTATTGTTATAATGCGTTTTCTGACTTCAGCAAGGCTTTTCACTCTACGTTCTTCTGTTATTTAACAACATCCTGAGGACCACAAATTATGTACACGGGCCACATATTTTTGCATAACGTTGCTATTTATAAAACACTGTATGAATAAGATATATTGATTTTTGTGTATAAAAAAAGTGCATGCCTTCCCAAAACATAGCTTTAATATATTTTGATATGTATACCTTTCCGGCACTAGTGGGAGGCATGCTGATGCAGCAGATGGAAACACTGGACATAGTCCAGGTGATGCATCTGAATAGTACTACAATAGTTTTAAATTACTAAAATGTCAAGAGTATGGCTGTGTCCGACTCAGCACCCTTCCATACTAGGTAGGCTTGTTGAGTAGACAGTAGGCAAAATTCTCTCTAAATATAGTATACTTTAAACCCCCCGTATGATACACTTACTTCCGCGGTTTCGCTGAGTATATTCGGGAGCACACTTTTCAAGAAGTACACAAACATTTTGGTCACATAAAGATGACGTGAAGCTTCATTTAAAAAAATGAGGCGCAACTCGCTGACGTTTTCCTTCAAATACAACACGTGACATGGCCGTGCAAGGGTGGGACATCTTACGACACTTCCACAGTACGGTTGGAAAATAGTATTGAGGATATTTTTTTCGCGTACTGCACGTCGTGTGCTGAACAGCGCACATTAAACAGCACACATCTGCCAGTGCACTGTATGCACTGATTCGGACACAGCCTCAGTCTACCGCTGGTCGCATTTGGCCCCCAGGCCAGCAGTTGAATAGCCCTGGATTACAGCATCATCGGTTATACACTGTTATACACTTTGTTGCTGTGGGTAAAAGGAGGTGCACTTTGGTAAGTCTGAAACTGAAGCGTTGGCTTTGTTTAATATGTGTATGTGTTAATTTTAGCCGGCTGAGTCATTGCGTTCGTAACATTAACCCTGACCTTGAACCGAGCTGTACGAGTAGTGTGGGTTGATCCAGAGTAATGCTGCTCTCAAGGATCAATGATTGACACCATGTGAACACTGTGTCATAAGGTGATGACATTCTTACAGGTCAGTGTTTCTCAACTCTGGTCCTGGAGGGCCGCAGGGTATGCTGGTTTTAGTTGTTACTCTGTACTTAATTGATCAATTAAAGCCGCCGATAACACAGTTAATTCACCACACCTGGTTTCATGGGTCTAAATTGGTTGCCGATATTAAGGCAAAAACAAAAACCAGCATACCCTGCGGCCCTCCAGGACCAGGGTTGAGAAACACTGTTACAGATTATCGTCAGTCGCTGTTTGCGCATTAGTATGATATACTGTTGGTATTTTGTTCATAAATATGATTCTTAGTAGTCCTATGGCTCAGTTGGTAGAGCATTGTGCTAACAACACAAAGGTTGTGAATTTATTCCCAGGGGACTACATATACTGCAAAATGTATGCGTAGATATGCGTATGTACAGTTGAAGACGAAAGTTTACATACACCTTAGCCAAATCCATTTAAACTCCGTTTTTTCACAATTCCTGACATTTAATCCTAGTAAACATTCCCTGTCTTAGGTCAGTTAGGATCACAACTTTATTTTAAGAATGTGAAATGTCAGAATAATAGTAGAGAGAATGATTTATTTCAGCTTTCATTTCTTTCATTACATTCCCAGTGGGTCAGAAGTTTACATACACTCTGTTAGTACGCCAAGCTAGAAATTAATTTAACAGCATTCACACTCTTTGAAGGCTGTGATAACGCCTCTTGAGCCAGTGTAGCTGTTAGCTTTTCTATTGCTGCAAAGTCTAATTTCGCTATGTCTTCTGCATAACCAGGGTTAGACTCACTCACAAATTTTGCAACCAAAGTTTCAGCTTCAGTTAACTGAGCAGCCATATTCAACAGGAAGTGGACTGCTACTTATAAAGCAACACTTTAAATAGCGTGCTAGTGGTTCACAGTGGAACCAAAATCAGAAACCACACAGCCCTTTAATGCAATCAAAATGCACTCTCAAAGAATTTAGTCAAGTTGCTTTAAACTATACACTGCCGAATTTGAAATGCCGTTCAAATGTATTTCAAAAAGTTGGCTTGTTTCAATCTATGACGTTATAAGGACAGAGGAAGTAAACATGTATACACGTATTTTAGTCAGTAGAACCTGGTTTATTACCAGGCCGTTTCAGTCTTGACTATCCTCGGACAGGGCTCCAATTATGTAGTGAGGTTTGGACACTTTTATTCAGAATTAATTAAGTTCAACACTCAATTAGAATTCTATACGTCAGTAGAGCCCAACTTAGTGAAATAACGTAGACATGACAATGGGAAAATGGAAATGGAATGGAAAAATTACATATGTTTTATTGGCTACAACTATGAATATGTGAATAATAGAAGCAATAATTGATATACCATTTTCACTAATAGAAATTGGCTATTCCCGACCGAAACGCGCATAGCAAAACAAAATACAAACAACAGTAGAAACCAGCAGTAAAATGACCTCAACTGAGTATTACAGGTTTTATGCTAGCCTATCAGTTGATGTCAGTGCTAAATAAAATGCGTTTCAATACTTAACAGTAACAAAGGGAAGGCCAGTCCCGATTTCGTAAGTGATGCCAGCTCGTCAGTTGGTCCAAGGTCCCGGCAGGTGCGTGGACTCCTGGAGACTTCTTCACTGAAGTCGGGTCACGACAGGTTTCCAGTCAGGTCGACGTGGATGTGCACAGATCTCCACTTGGGTCTGGCCGCAAGGAAAATAATAGAGGAACAGTTTGAAGAAACATGTCCTCTAAACAGCTGTAGAAATTTTGTGGGCGGTGGCAGGCCAACTCTGTCTCGTGATCAGGCGAGATGTGGGTTGGCAAATGCAGAAGTCCGTCAGGGTTTCAGTGGTGCGTCTGGTAGGCGTAAGACAGCGTCTTTACCATCAGAGCCGTCCGGGTTCAGTGGTGCGTCTGGTAGGGGTAAGACTGCGTCTTTCCCATCAGAGCAAAGTTTTTATGGTTTTTAGTTCCATGGGTTTTTATGGTCAAAATTCCTTTGATCCAAATTGGTAGATGGCTTTAGGGCACCCATGCATTTGATTGGCATGCAAGCATTTTCCTTGGGACCTTCAATAAAAGACAGATGGATCAGTCATTTCCAATCACCTCAGGGTGTGCGTTTGTGTTCAATTTTGGCCCCCCCTCTCCTTCTCTAAAGAGGGGGGTGTTCCTGCCCAACCCGGTGCCTGATCAATCCAGCAGTCTGTGTTCATCTCACATGAATAATGTGGACAGACACTCCATTGTGCCTCAGTTGATCAGGAGTGTTAATTGTGAATGACTCTGCAGGAGGCCCAGTCGCATGATCAGAAAGCCAGAGTCCCAAAATGTCCCTGTGTAACCATAACAGCGGTATGACGGCTGCGTGGTCCCATGGTGTTTATACTTGCGTACTATTGTTTGTACAGACGAACGTGGTACCTTCAGGCGTTTGCTGAAATGAACCAGACTCAGAATTTTCTTTCTGAGGTCTTGGCTAATTTCTTTTGATTTTCCCATGATGTCAAGCAAAGAGGCACTGAGTTTGAAGGTAGGCCTTAAAATACATCCACAGTTGACTCAAATAATGTCAATTAGCCTATCAGACGTTTCTAAAGCCACGGCATAATTTTCTGGAATTTTCCAAGCTGTTTAAAGGCACATGTATCTAAACTTCTGACCCACTGGAATTGTGATAAGTGAATTAAAAGGGAAATAATCTGTCTGTAAACAATTGTTGGAAAAATTACTTGTGTCATGCACAAAGTAGATGTCCTAACTGACTTGCCAACACTATAGTTTGCTAACGTGAAATCTGTGGAGTGGTTAAAAATGAGTTTTAATGACTTCAACCGAAGTGTATGTTAACTTCTAACTTCAACTGTATGTATATATATATATATTCTTGGCCACTACATATTTGCTGCAGTGATCTCAGTGGTGTGCCTGTGGTTGTTATAACTAGGCCTATTTATCAGCTTGTTTCTCAGTTCTTGTGTGACTGGCTGTTCTGTCTTTGCTGTTTATGATGCTCCTGTGATATGCAGAATGTATCTTAAATACAATAATTTAAAAAGGATTATGAGAGACTTGAGTTGCAAGAATGGTTAAACCTTGAGGTGTGATGGATGCAAAGACTTTTTTTTTTTTGTACCAGATGTGATCCAATTTGAAAAATTCAGATGCGATTTTGTATCTGCATGCTGGCATTCAGGGCACACACTATGGGACTGAAAGGATTTTCGACTGAACGGGTTTTATACACAGAGAAGTAAGAATGCTTACATATGACCAGTTTCCCTCCGTTCCCTCCATTTAGCTCGGTCCCTGGGTTCAGTGGCCCTCCGGAAAGCAGAGGCCATGGAAAACAAGTTCCACCTAAACGTTTTCACCATCGACTTCAACGAGGAGCTGGTGGCGCTGTACGGCGGGAGCCTGTACAGGCAGACGCACTTCCTGCACGAGTGCATCAAGGTCATCCTGCGGCTGTACAAGGTCAGGTCATGTGATCTCCGGAGGGGCGGGGTCAGGAGGTCAAGGGTAAATTCAAAAGGCAGATAAGACGGGCACAAAACATTTAACAGCGGTCGCCATGAATGGGGGTGAAGCCGAGAGCTTGAGAACTCAATCTACCATCAGCCCCTTTGCATGACATTTTATTTAATTGTATGATTGTTGAGGAGAAAGTTGCTGTGATTTTCAATTTCTATGATGCTATTCAATATAATATATTTTTCACACAATGGATAAGCAAGAAAAGGAGTTTTATTGGACAGTGCTGTATATGTTTTGGAGACTATTGATGTCTTTGATGTTGGGCTAGGAGCGTAGAGGCGGGGGGGGGTCACATCTGGTTTTTACCCCCCTGGACATTGACGACAGGGGGAGAGGAGACGCATTAAAAAACACAGAATAAAACATGAAATAAAGGTGGAGATCGGGAGGTGAAGGGATTGCGGAAACGGGTGACACAAAAGGAATGTAGGTGGTTGGCGTTTTATACCTGTGGGAAAAACCGGTTTAGCAGATTTAAGGTAATGGCCTTAGAGGCATTGTCTGAAAAGTTCTCTCCTGAATCTACATTATTTAATTTTTTTTTTAAAAGTACAAATCTATGATGCTGCTCTACGATGGATCCGGATTGATCTGTTTTGTTAATGGGGTCGAAAGTGACCCTCAACCAAGGGAGGAGTTTGAGCTCGACAGATTGCGCGGAGAACAGGCAGAGAGTGAACTGGAAGCAGTTGGAAACAAAGTTGAAACTAACGGCCTCCGTGCTGTCCCCCCGTCAGAACCAGGCCCAGCCTCCTCGGAGCGTGGTGCTGGTGGGTCACTCCATGGGGGGCGTGGTGGCCCGGGCGCTCTTCACCCTCCCTCGCTTCAGCCCCCAGCTGGTCGACCTCATCCTGACCCAGGCGTCCCCCCACAGCGCCCCCGTGCTGTCCCTGGATGCTCAGCTGCTCGGTAACTCCGCCCCGAGCCGCTGCCTCACGCGGAGGGCTCATCCTATCAGAGGAGTGACTCTGCTGGCCTTTCTGTTCATTCAAACAAGACCCATACGGCCTTTATGAGTTGCGTCTGTGGATGTTTGTGCTGTGACAAGAATTCACTTATGTCTACGTTTAGAAATGCATTTTCCTTGACATTATGTAAAGGTTTATGTTGCATGAGGTTTTTAAACCATTGGTTTCTGATGCTGTAATTTCTGACAGTATCTCCACTACTGTACATCGCTCTGGATAAGAGCGTCTGCCAAGAGATTATAGTGTTATCTAATGTATTTCGCTTATTAATGTCATGGTCCAGGTCATTCTCAATTCTCAACATTGTCCAGTAAATGTACTAATAATGAGGACAAAGAAGAAGAGGGAGAAGTCTTTGTGCTCTTCTTAAATATGTGGTGAGGTGCAGTTGCGTGCTTACGTTGTCTCTCCGTCCCTGTTTCAGAGTTTTACTCCGCAGTGCGGGGGCGCTGGTACAGTGCGGGGGCGCTGGGGGACCTGCGCAACGTGACCGTGCTGTCTGTTGGGGGCGGTTACCGTGACTACCAGGTGCGCTCAGGCCTGACCGTCCTGCCCTGTCCCGCCGGGGACCCGAACAAGCTCTCCCTAGTGGTACGTTTGAGGCGTTGCGCCCTCCGTCTCTCTCACGGGTTAAGCCGACGTCACAGTGGGCCTTCCGGATTCAGCGGCAAAACGCCATAATGCTCTCTTTCTGTCTCCGCAAGGCCACGGCTGTCCCCAGGACGTGGGTGTCAACGGACCACCTCTCCATTGTGTGGTAGGTCTGCCTGGGATTGTGGGTCGGGCCACCGCTAAGGGGGTTGAATGGGGTTAAGACGAGAGAAGCAAGGGATTGTGGGTGTGGGGGTAAGAGGCAACCTATTTTAAACCAGAAAGCGTCACAATAGGCTTAGCCAATGGAATTGATGAATGTGCTCTGTAGCTGTATTCTGTGGTTAGTCCTGGGTGGCTCAGTGGAGATTGTGGGCAATTTAAATCACCTAATTCTTACAGACTAACAGTGCCAAAGGTTTCACGCAATTGCTCACTGTCACCTAGAATGATGCCGGACTCAAGTTCTTCCCCAATTAGTGGCTCCTGTTACGTGATAAAAACCAGATTTCTCTGATCTCCAGTCCTCTCCAAACAATCTGGATTATATTTTTAATTGGCAAGCGGTCTCTTTACAGAATAACTTGTTTAATACACAAACTCTGGGCTCTCCATTAACCTTAGCTGACCGAAAATGATGGAAAACTTCCAAAATGATTGCAGAGAAATGGTAGTTCATTGTTATCTTTGTTGTCAAATTCCAGTTTTAATGTTTGCGTGTTTATACGTGCGGATGTGTGTTACAGGTGCAAGGAGCTGGTTCTTGCAACAGTCCGGGCATTCTTCGACCTCATCGACCCTAACACCAGACAGGTGAGTCATGCACGGCGTTACATTTACCTTCTCCCTAATTCACCTGTGTCTCATGCACAAATTGAGTATGAGTGTGTGTATGTGTGTCTGTAGTTAACTTTGTATCATATTGTATTGCATCTACTACTCCACCTGTGTGTACGAATGTGTATGTGTTGTTCATCTACATTCATTCTCGACCTATGTGTGCTTAGTTAACCGGTCTCAACTGTATGTATTGCACTACCTACATATATGTGTCTGTTAACTGTGCGTTAATGTGAGTTAACTGCATGTACGCCTTCTGTGTTCAGCTCCCCTGTGTTAGCTGTGCATTTCTGCTGTGTTCAGGTCCCCTGTGTTAGCTGGGCATTTCTGCTGTGTTCAGGTCCCCTGTGTTAGCTGTGCGTATCTCCTCAGTTCATAGATGACCCTGTGCAGAGAATGGCTGTGTTGAGGCATCACTTCGTCAGGCACCCGATGCGGCTGCTGGGAGATCAGGAGGACACTCACATCAGCTTCTCTGGTCAGCATCCCACAGGGGGGAGGGGCCGGGGGAATAGGGGGGGGTGGGGGGGTGGCAAAGGGTGCTTAAGTGGACAGGACACTTTAAGGCAGGGCTGCCCAATACTGCTCCTGGAGATCTACCGTCCTGCGGGTTTTCAGTTCAACACTAATTTGGCACACCTGATTCTTCTCATTATCAGCTCAGGGAGATCTCTGGCTGTTGAATGAGGTGTGCTTTGTTACGGTTGGAGTGAAAACCTACATTTTTACATAGTGTCCATTTATATATACTGAAGCAATGCAGGTGAAGTACCTTGCTCAAGGGTACAACGGCAGTGTCCGACCTGAGAATTGAACCTGCTACCTGCAAGCCCAGTTCCTTAACCAGTGTACCAGGAGGGGAGATCTCCAGGAACAGGATTGGGCAGCCCTGCTTTAAGTGTTCTGGACCTGTCCAGAAACGTCTATCTGCCATTTCTTTCCCCAGGTCCAGCCGAGGCCTGGACTGAGGTCAACACGCTCCGACTGGCCTACAGCAGCCCTAAGGTGCGACTCCAGGTCTATACTATAGTCCGGTGTACTAAAGTGAGCGTGTCACATACTTCGTGTTCCACGTGTTTTTCTTTCAGGAGCCACGCGTGAAGTACTTCCTCTTTGCCCTCTCCAGTCGCAGAAAAGCCTACAGCCACTTCTACTGTCGGAGCAGCAACCTGGTGAGTGAACAGCTTTCCTCTCCACTGATTGGCTGGACAAGTCCCAGAGACTCCATGAGTGGGGCGTGGTCTGAGCGTGCTCTGTGCTCTGGGCTCACAGGAAATGACCAGCTGGCTCTATGGCTGCATTCGGATGGAGGGCTCCGTGTGGTGAGTACTTCTTTCTCTCTCTCTCTCTCTCGCTCTATCTCTCTCTCTCTCTGTCTCTCTCTAACTCTCACTTTCTCTGTCTTCCAGTCTTATAATCACCTCCCTCTTACAGTCCCCTCTCTCTTACCAGTCCCCTCAATATTCTGCTTCTTTCGTTCCTCTCCTCTTTTAAGGAATAAAATGTAGTGAGACGGAGTCACTTATCAACATTCTTGTAATGTGGAATAGTTGCGGAACCAATTGAGATGAAGTAAATTGCTTCAGGGTACCGGTAAAGGTGTTATGGGTCCCAGGTGAGGTCTCGCTAACCCCTGACTGCTCTCTCTCAGCGTGCAGGCTGTGGATCTCTCCTGGGGAGCCGAGCTGCTGCCAGGCTACAAGGTAAACCTCTGCTCTTAGACCCCTTACTCTAATCTACCCAGAGACAGTGTCCCTCAGCATACACTAACATACTCACATACACAGTAATCTCCCTCAAGATGATCAATCCTACCCCGATATGTTCTCCCTCAAGAGACTCACCCCTACCCAGATACGCTATCCCTCAAGATGATCAATCCTACCCCGATATGTTCTCCCTCAAGAGACTCACCCCTACCCAGATACGCTATCCCTCAAGATGATCAATCCTACCCAGATATGTTCTCCCTCAAGAGACTCACCCCTACCCAGATACGCTATCCCTCAAGATGATCAATCCTACCCCGATATGTTCTCCCTCAAGAGACTCACCCCTACCCAGATACGCTATCCCTCAAGATGATCAATCCTACCCCGATATGTTCTCCCTCAAGAGACTCACCCCTACCCAGATACGCTATCCCTCAAGATGATCAATCCTACCCAGATATGTTCTCCCTTAAGAGACTCACTCCTACCCAGATACACTATCCCTCAACATGATCAATCCTACCCAGATGCGCTCTCCCTCAGCATACTCAAATATATCCAGATATGCTCTCCCTTCACATACCCAAACAAAGCCAAGAGTCCTGTGTGCAGATGATTATCAGAGAATTATCAAGAATGCTAAAAAGTTGTGTAAGTCGGTCTGGATAAGAGCGTCTGCTAAATACCTGTAATGTAATGTAATGTAATTTTGGAACTGTCACTGTTGCAGAGAGATCCGTGTTGTGATTGGTCTGTCCTTCTGTTACTCTTCCCCCCTCCAGGCAATTACAGTGAAGCTCAGTGATCTGTCCTCCATCTCTCACCTGGTCATTAGTGCCTCCAACCTCAGTGGGAAACAGGTACTACTACTGCCCCCTCCACCCATCCCTCCACTTCTTTTCCACTGATGTTCGTAAGCCCCGTTCTGAGGCGTCTGCTAGTTGGTATAGAGAAGAAGTAGGAGCCTTTCTGGATTTCTTTGTTTTATCCGTATCACTAATTACATAACCGGACTGATTTTTAGAATTGATGAAAACATGTGGCCATTTCACCATTCAGATAGTAGATAGAAACGTATCAATGAGAAGGACAGCACTCGCAGTCAGGTCTTTACATTTTTTAATGTACATTTGTTGAACTGAGGATCCAGCACCCCACTAAAGCTGGATTGAAGACTTGGAGTTGAGCACGTTTGAACTTTCATCTTCAAAACACAGAAGCATACCGGGCACTCTAGGACCAGTCCGTTCGTTCCCTGCTTTATAACAGCATGGGTCTTCTAACTCTGTTAGTATGGCCTGTGTTTGTTGCAGACGTGGCTGGTAACTTTGCGCTCTGGTACGTTTGTGTCACAGTTCATCGTGGAGTGTGAGTGGCTGATCCTGGGGGCTCGGACAGTGACCCTACCTGTCCCTCACGTGCTGTCCTTTGGTAAGTGGGAGGAGCCATTGGCTTACCCCGCCCACTTCTCGTACCGGAATGCCCATGCTTTATGAATGAGAGAATATGGGGCATGTCGGCGAGTTAAAATATTACGTGGGTTTGTGTGTGCTTCTGAGTACATTTCTCTGTGTTCAGGTTTGACGGTCAGTGATGTCACTTTGAGCTCCTCTGGGCTGTTTCACAATATTCAGCTGCAGCACTTCCACCAGGTATTCTCTCTCTCTCTCTCTCTCTCTCTCTCTCTCAGTCTCTCTTTCTCTTTCTTACTATCTCTTTCTGTGTCACTCTCTAATGTGCTCTTGTGTGTTGGCAGGTCTATCAGGCCTTCAGGATCACCATTGTGGGCCAGTGTAAAGCTGCAAAAGGTGAACAGTAACTTCCTCTCCTAACCTTGCTTGTGTGTCAGTAGCTTCCTCATTCACCTCATTCACCAGCCGTGTGTCGGTAGCTTCCTCTCTGAGGGCCTCATTCACCAGCCGTGTGTCAGTAGCTTCCTCTCTGAGGGCCTCATTCACCAGCCGTATGTCAGTAGCTTCCTCTCTGAGGGCCTCATTCACTAGCCGTGTGTCAGTAGCTTCCTCTCTGACAGCCTCATTCACCAGCCGTGTGTCAGTAGCTTCCTCTCTGAGGGCCTCATTCACCAACCGTGTGTCGGTAGCTTCCTCTCTGAGGGCCTCGTTCACCAGCCGTGTGTCAGTAGCTTCCTCTCTGAGGGCCTCATTCTCCTCCTGTGTATCAGGAGCTTCCTCTATGAGGACGTCATTCACCAGGCGTCTGTCAGTAGCTTCACCTCTAATGACTCTTTCAAACAGTTTTACATTTGTCCCATGATAACCGTGCATCTAACAGATAAATATTAATGAACCGCCCCCAACAGCGCGCCTCCAACAGCTCTCCTCCTCTCTTTTGTTCCTTCTATTCCTGTTTCTCTGTACAGACAGACTGCCCAGTGTGTACAGACTGACAGTGCCGTGGTTCAGAGAAGATTCCTTCAGCACAGCCAGGTGAGATCTGTATGTCTGTAGACCTTCCCGTCCGTCTGCTTTTTATTTTCCCTCTCGGCATTTTCCTTGGTGACGTTCTCCGTGTCTCGTCTCCCAGTTTACCCTCAGCTACGGAGATCGCTGCCATGCTACACACCAGTCGCCCCGGCAACACGTCCAGCGCTCTGCTTCAGCTCCACACTGCCCCCAACTGCCAGTACAAGGTAAGTGCATCCACCGCGGCTGGGTTTTAATGATTCCTCTCTCTCTCACACACTCTTTCTCACTCTCGCTCTCTCTCTTCCTCCCCAGATCTTAGTGAGGACCTCCTTCCCCAAGGTGCTGGGGCAGGTAAGACCTGAGGAAGGAAAACCACAGCAGATTCATACATTCAGACCTAAAGGAACATTTAGGATGTGAACCCTAGATAATGGCATATAATGTAACTGGTGAGAGATGTGTTGGGCAACTAATAACACTCGTGCGTGTGTGCCTGTGTGTGTGTGCGCGTGTGTGTGTGTGTGTGTGTGTGTGTGTGTGTGTGTGTGTGTGCGTGTGTATGTGCTTGTGCGTGTGTGTGTATATGTGCGTGTGTGTATATGTGCGCGTGCGTGTGTGTGTGTGAATGTGTTCAGGTCCTGAGGTTCTGTGGCTCCACTCTCCCTGTCTACACTGCAGTGGGGCTCCTTCTGGCTCTAGAGGGACAGCTGAAGGCCCTAATGAGGACTGGTGAGCGATGCACTCTGTGTGTGTACGTGCAGTGTGTGTGCGTGTGCAATTTTTGTGCTTGTGTGCTCGTGTGTAACGCTACATGCGTGTTGGTGAGTGACAAACCGCCACCCCGCAGGACATCCTGTGAAGATGAGCGAGGCCGTGGGCGGGGCTGTCCTGCCCGTTAAGGTGGAGCTACCCGTCTACCTGCTGCACCTGCTGCTCAGGTGAGTCTCACTCATCACTCTTCCCACACGTTTTCCTGTGAATGCCTCCTGTTTTTGAACCCCTCTCGCCAAAAATATTATCATCCCAGAGAGGGAAATGGGTTTGTGGCAGAATTATTTCAATGGGGGTAATGATTATTTATCAAATTGAGAAAATTGTGTTATTGCATGTTGTTGAAGAATGGGATGTCGTGGGGGGGGATTGAAGCCCTGCCGTGATGTCTCGTTTCAGGCTCGGCTGGTTCCAGGAGGGTTGGACGGCACTCTGGCTCCCCCCTGTGGACGGCCTGCCGCTGACGTCGCTGGACGTCGGGGGCGGGGACTCGGAGCCCTCGGATTGGCCGGCGCCTGAGGAAGAATGGACCCGCCTCCTGTCACTGGTCCTGTGCGTGCTGGGGGCCACTGTGGCCTTCTGGGGCAGCGCCCTCCTCCAGCTCTTCCTCCGGCTGCTCTCCCTGTTCCTGGCCCTGCTGCACAGGCAAGGCCCTGCGCCGTGACATCATCACCCTGCGCCGTGCTGTGACATCATCACCCAGTGCCACGCCGAGCACCTCGCAGGTTCTCACTGCCAGGGGTCGCTGACCTACAGACACACTTGGTTTGTGACCATAGGCTGTAGAAAAATAAGGACAAAGTGACTGTGACATCACCCACCAAATTTCTATGGGCTTGTGAAAAGCGCTTTGAAATGGCGGAAGTGCTGCCATGTTGTACAAAATTTGAGCCAAAGACTGCAGTAGGGAGCAGGGGGACCCTTATATGGTCATTACGTCCGGCTGGGTCTGGTTCGTCCACTGAGCGCATGAGGTACTAGTCACGCGCAGTGCTGCAAACTGTCACAGATTGGTTCTGCAAAATGTTTAAACGGTAAAAACGAGACAATAACTTAACAAATCGGTACATGGGGAGACATTAGACTAATTAAAGCACCTATTACGACTACATATTCTCTTGGGAAGAATTTTTTGTATTTATGTATTTCAACCGCATTTGATACCATTGACTTGCATTGAAAAAGAGGCCTGAAAGATCTATACTGGAGCAACAACTCTCGCCACCCTCAGCCAAAGCAGGAAGTGATCTTTTTAAAAACTAAGCACGGTTTTGGCCCCTTGGTTGTAACATTCAGCTCCATTAACTAGCTGGATTAGGAGACTGTTCACATCCAGTTTATTTGTTTGTGGTCGGTTTGTATGCGTGTCCCTCCAGGCCCAGCGCATCCCGGGACGTTGGCACCCTGCACCCCTGGCTCCAGCTGCTCCTCATCCCCTCCCTGGGCCTGCTGGGCTGGGTCACCTGCGGGGCGCTGGCCCTCACCGCCGCCTTCCTGCTCTACCTGTACCGGGTGAGTCGGCCCCGCCCGTCAGAGTGGCGGGGGTTCGAGTCTCAGGACGGGACGGCAGAGACAAACGTGGCTCGTTAGGTCTGGTAAAGATTAAGCCATGTGAAACGGGTGACGGGAATCCTGAGACGTGGAAAACATAACAGTCACTGTGGATAACAGCCGTTTGCTCTGCACTGACACACGTATTAAATAATAGCGTTGCACTCGACTGCCTTCTCATACAGCAAGGCCTACAGAGGATTTTTTACTCTGCGGACATTGGTGTGACCTTTAGAAGCCCTATACCGTGCGTGTGCGTGCTTACGTTTCTGTTTTCTTTGAACAGGTTCTCTGCCTGCAGATGTCAAAGAGGACACTGGAGAACATCCTGAATCTGGTAAGTATGATGGCAGTGGGGTCTGCTCCCGCTGCGAGCGCTTGCTCTACGACGCTGGGGTGTCCTGCTTCGATAGCGCTTGACTTCCATAGCATTAGCAACACATTCAGTTGCACTCAGTCCGTTCCTGCTGGCAGCAGATGTTGTTCCGTCTCGCATCGCATTACCCAGGCTCCCCAGCAGCAGAACGGAAAGAAAGAGAAAGACTCTGGGGACGCTGTTGCTCAGAAACACTCGAAAGAATGTAACGGCGCCCCCATGCTGTCGGAGTCGGCGCTGCAGGAGGTGACGGATGACCTGCAGCTGCACCTGAGCCTGTCGGCTTTGCTGATGCTGCCGCTGATGCTGAGCGCTCCGTCACTGCTCCACTGGGCCTGGAGCCTGAGGTACAACACATACACACAGACATACAGACACACACGGACATACAGACGCAGACACACGCACAGACACACACACATGCCCTAAACACAGACACACAGATATACATACACACACGGACATACAGACGCGCACATACGCACCAGACCTGGGTTCAAATAGTATTTGTTTTGGATTCAAATACTTTCCTGCATTTGACTAAGTTTGCCTGGTGTATTGGAACAAATGAAGTAATCCCAAAAGTGTAAACCCCGCCCATATTCTCCTCCTCGCAGGCTCAAATTCTCCAGGCAAGATCAATAGAGCACAGAAAAGTATTTGAATCCAAAACAGATACTATTTGAACCCAGGTCTGATGCGCACACACGGACACACACACATACAGTAGATACACAATGCACACACACATACACATGGACATACAGACACAGACACGCGCACACACACACACACACACACACACACACACACACACACACACACACACACACACACACACACACACACACATGCCCTAAACCAGGGGTGGGCAATTCCAGTCCTGGAGGGCCGGTGTGTATGCAGGTTTTTGTTCCCACCAATTACCCCAGCTAAATGAGCTAATTGGCTGTTTACACCAACACTGGTAGATTAGATCGCATTAAAATGTTTCATATAGGGACACAAGAAGTCTTCGGCTGTCATTCATGCTTATTAAGAATTGTAGCTAAAATGTCAGATGGCGTAAATATTAGGGCTAATTAGGTAATTAAGGCCCGAAGTTGGCATGAAAACCAGAAACGGATACGGCCCTCGTTGCCCACCTCTGCAAACACAGACACACAGACTTTGTTCTTCTCTGCAGGTACTCTGTGACGTTGAATCCTGACCCCTGCTGGCCGTTTGCACTTCCTCTGCTCACCTCCACTATTCTGTTAATCAACAGCAACACACAAGTACTGCAGCAGAGGTACACACTGACCACCAGGCCGCCTGTGTTTGTCTGTCTCTCACTGTTTCTGTGCATCTCTCACTGTACATTATATTACATTACATTACATTACGGGCATTTAGCAGATGCTCTTATCCAAAACGACTTGACTTACATCTTTTAAAAAAATTTTTTTTTACATTGTATATCCATTCAAACAGCTGGATATATACTGAATGAATTCAGGTGAAGTACCTTGCTCAAGGGTACAACAGCAGTGTCCTACTTAGGAATTGAACCTGAAACCTTTTGGGTTACAATGCCAGTTCCTAGTAACCATTACACTACACTGCTGCCCAACACTCTCTGTATTTTTTGCAGTAAACTGTATCTGTGTGTCTCTCCCTGTTTCTCTCTGTCTCTGTCTCTCACTGTATCTGTGTGTCTCTCCCTGTTTCTCCCTGTCTCTGTCTCTCACTGTATCAATCTATCTCTCATTGTTTCTCCCTGTCTCTACGTCACTCACTGTATCTGTGTGTCTCTCATTGTTTCTCTCTGTCTCTGTCTCTCACTCTATCAGTCTATCTCTCATTGTTTCTCTCTGTCTCTACGTCTCTCACTGTCTATTGATGCCTTTGTTTGTCTCTCGCCATCTGTCTGTCTATGTCTGTGTCTCTCACTCTCACTGTATTTGTCTAACTTTTACCATCTCACTTGATTATGAAAGGGAGCACACTTTAATTACCATAATGTAACATTCAGTTGCACGTCTTATCTGCTTAAGTATAGGCAGTATGTGTCCAGTCATTTAAACATCACAAACGATGAACCTATTAGCACATGCTATAATGATGGGTTCATGATTCATTGAATTGTCTTGACTGTGTACGTGTGTGTGCATATGCTTGTGCGTGTGTGTGTGTGTGTGTGTGTATGTTTGTGCGTGCATGCGTATGTTTGTGTGTGTGTGTGTATGTTTGTGCGTGCATATGTTTGTGTGTGTGCGTACGTATGTTTGTGTGTGCATGCATATTTTTGTATGTGTGTGTATGCGTATGTTTGTGTATATGTATGCGTGCATATGTTTGTATGTGTGTGTTTGTGTTTGTGTGCTCACCTCTTTGTGTGTTTGGCAGTAAACTCTTGGCCCTGAGCTCCCATCTCCTGCTGCCCCTGTGCATCGCCATGGTGACCTTCTCCATGCTCCACCTCTACCGTGTGACACACTTCCTGTGCGTGCCTCTGGCCCTGCTGGCCCTGGCCTGCCGCCTATGAAACCCCGCCTCCCGCGTGCGTACGGGCCCCGCCTCCAGAACACTTCCAGAGGCAGGCTCTCTGCACAGCAGGGTCAAGGGGCCGGGAGTGCCCTGCCACGCCTCTCTGCGGGACCCCGTGGGGGATGACGACATAACCCACGCCCCAACCCACCCCCGCCCCCCCACCTGCCCCATCTCATGATGTCACACCTGGGGATTCCTTCCCAACAGGGTATAATTATTATTATTGTACATTAATTTATCTATTCCAATATCATGTTGTTATTGGTATTGTGATGTGGTTGTGTTATGGTAATAATCTGGTCGTTGGGAGAGGCCTCAGTGTCTCTCTCTCTCTGTAACTCCCTACCTGTAACCCAACACTGCCATCCTTACCAGGCACTTCATTGCTGTCACCACAGATGCTCTATGTGCAAACCAGATAGTCAGCTCTTGCATTCGTTCCTTTCTCTGTATGTCCTTGTCCTATGAGGTTCTGGTTGGTAACTGGCAGTTCCTCTGCTGTCTGCGTCGCTGTGGTAGCTACGGATGTTCTGTACGCAGCCACGCCCCACTTCATGAATGTTCATAATGAACCAGCAAACCAGAACCCTTGCAGCGTCAACAATGGCAGGGACAGAACTTTCGTTGTGAAAAATACGGAGCTGACCATCTGGCTGCTGTAGATGATCTGTGCTGTCACCTCAGTGGCCAAACACTCTTAGCCTTAAGCAATCATCACTCCTCAAAGCGGCGGCATGGAAGCGGGTAGAACCTTGGCTTCGTTGTACCGAGCGACTTCAGAAGCCAGAAGTACAGAGGGAACGGGAAAGTAAACCTGTCCGATACCCACAATCCACCTGCCCCCCACTGTCCATATGCACATCCTGAAACAAGCACAGATGCCACAAACTTAGGCCTGGTTGATAAGTCGAAGGCCTGGTTGATAAGCTCAATGTGTGGGTGATGTTTTTGCGTCTGTTCTGATGTCCTTACTTCTCCTGACTTGCCTTTTCCCTGAAAGGGGTGTCCTTCATTCTCTTAGTGGGCGGGACACTGTCTTGCTTCACAGCCAATGGGATGACCCCGACAGATTATTATTTTATTTTTTAAATGCGCTGCTTGTTTGGCAGGCTCCAGCCAGTTCTGTCTTTGTTCGCTCAGCCTCTGCCTCCTGGCTGCATCCCCTGTGCTGCCCTGTGCAACCCCGACGCCTCCCCTGTGCTGCCCTGTGCAACCCCGACGCTTGTGAACAGGGAGGCGGACAGCACGCCCTGCAATTACTGTACTGCAATTATTGTGACAAGACCTCCTTGCTGTGGATTGGTTTAGCAGTTTTACCAATTAGTGGGGTTAACTGTCAGAATTAAAATACATTTTTCTTATCCACAAAAGGCGTGAAAGTGTTCAAAATTAGTTCAAGAAAGGAAAAACGCCCACACATCGATAGAAAACAAACTCCTGGCACTTTTCCATCGTTGCATTGGAGACGAGGAGTTTTGAATTTGGTAATTTGCCTTAAAGGTATTTACTAGGTGCAATATATTGGCTTGCTTGCACAATTTATTTTGACTTAGATGAGGGCTCTTGCCCTTGAAGAGCCGCAGGTTGTGCAGGAATTCATTGGTACTCAGCACTTAACTAATCAGTCAAAGCAAGTGATTACACAGTTAACTCGCCTCACCTAATTTCTTGGGTCTGAACCGGTTTCCCATTTATGTGTGAAAACAAATCCAAGCCGTTCTGACAGGGCAAAAGTGAATACCACAGAGTTATATTACAATTAGGGTCACAACTGTTAACTTTCCTTCTGTCTGTTGCGTTCCGTGTGTGTGTGTGTGTGTGTGTGTGTGTGTGTGCGCATGCGTGCGTGAGTGAGACCCACCTGAACAGCTGTTCTCATACATGTTCTCAGCCTGCTACCTCACTCCCTCATGGCCACCGGGAGGCGCAACACTAGCCTGGGCCCTATTCCTCGTAGCTGGCTAACTGTGTTGAGTAAAACCCGGAACAATGTTTATGCTAGTTCGTATGTTCCATATTCTGGGATTTCCGGGTATTACTCAGCACAGTTAGCCTGCTAAGTGAGTTAGCCAAGTATGAGGAATGGGGCCCTGGTCCCCATTAATCCCCCAGCCCTATAATTTTGGAAGAACGAGTTCCTTTGTGTCGTTGTCCATCAGTGGCTTAGCACTAGTAATGATTACTCTGTAGACTATTGCCGTTCTTTGTCTCTGTGCTCAGAAGCATAGTTTTTTGTGCTGTGCGATGACAAGGTGTTCACACTTACGGTCTTTTTATTGGCTCTTTCTTGGATTTCACCCCCCCCCCCCCCCCCCCCCCCCCCATCCCCTCCACATTCCCCTTGTCCGGAGCCCCTGAACAAACGACTCGCTGCTGCCCCCCTCTGTCTGAAAGCTGTACTTACTGTACACTTACCGTACAGTTTTCTTTTCCTCTACAATCCACTCCAGTTTGTCCTTTTTGCTGCAGCTGTTCACGTGGGGAGGGGGGCGGGTGTTTGTCTCATATGGGCGGACCTTGGGGTGTAGACTCCCTCGTATTCTGTGTACTAAATCGGTGGAGTAGGAGGAAGGGACAGGGGGGAAAAATAATCCATCATACGTGGTCCACGATGTGCACGTGCTCTCGTACGCCGAGCCTTTCTGGGCCTGGCAGAGAATCCACTGTGATTCTGAACCAGGCTGGACCGAGGCTGCGGAAGAGCGCCCCCTATCCCCCGTTTCATTCTCCCTCCTGAATTACACAGCTGGTGCCTTCATGCAGAAATGCCCCCCCACTCGACCCCATCCGTTCATATTTTCACTTGCTGGGGAGAGGTCTTCAGATTGTTGCTTTCCTGTGTGGCAGAAGATGCGGCTCTCTGTACAGCTCTCCATCCAGCCCCAGCGCTAACCCGTTGAGCATATCGCTGTGTTTCAGCCGTACCGTTGGTCCAACCTGTAAACACTGAGCATTTGTCTCCCGGTAATATTTTAGCCCCTCTCCATTTCGAGCATTTCTGCTTCTCCTGCAGCTGCTAGGTTGCTAGAGTGACACATACATACACACCTCCGACACAGGTCTGTGTCTCCTGCACTGTGATTGTACCTGCACCTGTGTGTGTGCATGTGTGTGAGAGTGTGTGTGTGTGTGTGTGTGTGTGTGTGTGTGTGTGTGTGTGTGTGTGTGTGTGTGTGTGTGTGTGTGTGTGAACGTATGGTGCAGTTCCCGTGCTTTGACTTGTACGGACCCTGCCTCTGACCAAATGTTAATTGTGAAAAGATTTGTAAAGGCCGAACTTTGTCTTAATAAAAAATTTAAAAAAACATTAATTTTAAAAAAATTAACAAAAAACACAAGAAACTTTTAAAAACACAGCGAAACATGCATATGTTTTATATTGATATGACTATGGTTTATATCAGTACTCAATGTGACTGTGTTGTGATGTAGGAGGTTGTTTACCAGCTGTTATCAAATGTTTAAATTTCTGCTAACTTAGAGTGCTTCTGTACCAGTTATGTGTGGTTTGTGGCCTAGCTACCATTCAGTCCAAATGAAGTCAGCCCAAGCAAAGTCACATATCTGGTCTGTCTGCACCTTGACCTCTAACCTGGCTCTGCGTGGAGCTACGGATACACAAAATGGATGAACGACATGAAGAAAAGGCTTTTCTTCGGATTTTCAGGAAAAAAAAAGTTTGGCCTCTGATGGTAGCTCCATGTTGTGAATAGGATCCTTCTGTTTGCTGGCTGTCTACACCGTTCTTTTAGCGCGCTAGGAATTTGCTTATTGACTGTGTTGGAGTAATACGAGTACAGAAGGCACATTCGGTCTTCTGTGGATGCCTTTTTTTCACTGATGTGTGTTCAGTGGTGTCTGTAGTACAAGCACACGTTGCCATCGGCCCAGCTGAGGGCTTATATTAGCGCTATACTCTGAACAGGACCAGAGGGGATTATTCATTTTTTTTGTCTTCAGCTTCGTTGACCGATGATTGGGATCTTACCAGCCTGGTCCTGTTGGGGTTCTGTTGTAGTCGTAGCGTGAAAAATGTCCCTCTGGTATTGCGCTTGAGATTAAGTGTCTATAAATGCCTAATAGTTTCAATGCTGTAACTGTTTATTTATTTATTTTTCTTACCTGAGAATCTACCTAACAATAAATGTTAATGGCCCTCCTATCGTCCTAAGAGCCAATTAGTGAGGTTTTCTACTTGTTAAGTAATTTCCTCATTCGTGTGTGGGGATGGTCAGATTACTTGTCGGTCTTTATGCACCTGACCACAGACTAGGGGAATTTACCTCATGTAAACATGAAAAATGAATATAGATGACTCCCATAGTATGTGAGTATGTGGGGAAATTTGTCAATGGAAGATGGGGGGTAGGGGAGAGTCAATTAATGATGTGAATATTTGCAATTCAGCTTCTGAACGGTTTTCATTAAACTGTTTTGGTCACAAAGTTTAAAAAGCCCTCTGTTTGAGCAGAAACCATTGTTTGTCTTAAATTTAGTTTATCTGCTTAAGGTCACATGACAAAGACACATGTGCTCAGTTCTCAGGTGTAAGCATTGTTACTAAAGATGATGTGGTGGTGTTGTTGTTTTTTTGTTGTTTTCCATTTCACATTTTTTAAAACACTTTTTTAAGTTGAAAATTTGTGCAATTTGTGCGCACTATTGTTGTTCCAATGAAAGTACAAATAAATTGTGGAAACAAGTGGTCTATCCTTGTATTTTATTTGTGAAGCTTGGAACTCGCCATTCAAAAGTGAAACTGAAAAAGGAACAGCTGGGTCCTACAGATGCAGGCAAGTACTCAATACTTTTAGAAATGCAGCAATACTGAATGTCTTTAGCCGGAACAACTCAATTTGGAAACATGACTAGGGGTATACGTCCCAATATTCTTCACTCCCCGACTACCACTCCTCTCCTACCCGGAAATATGCAAAACTGCCTGAACGTTTTGAGTACAAGTATTTGCATGTACAGTAACCAATGTACATGACATTGCGGTTTGCGTCGAGACATTAATATGTAAGCATTAATACGTAATTAAGATGTAATCAGCGACATTAGATTAAAACACAAAGATCGTTTCCGGGGCACGGAGTAGAGGAGTGGTAGTGGAGGAGGAAAGGTGACATTTTTCGACTATTGGGAGGCACCCTCGAAATATGCAAGTGGCTAATGGTTTCAATGCAGAATAAAAGGATAGCACACGTTTCATTGTCACACCTGTATTATAAGGCATTTTCCCAGTATTTCCCCATGTTCTGTAAACGTTTACCTTCCATCGTGAAACTACTATGACACACCTTGAAAAAACGAATCGCTAGATGGCATTCTTCTGCTGAATAACCCACCATAAAAATGGCTTATTAAAGAGCGGAACGAATGCGTTATCTGGTGCAGGGGGATGGGGGGAGGCATTCGTGTTAGGACTTGGAAGTTCTCGCGAGTTTTCCTACATACTGTTGATTGTTTGCAGAAGCAGGCGTGAATTCTGTTCACACCGCTAGTGACATTAGCTGCCATCTACCATTCAAAATAAAATTCAGCTTGTAATATCACATAATTAGATAGCTAGTTAACGTATGCATTCATATAGTTAAATGAAGAGTTCAATGCGAATGTAAGCAGGCCAAATGTATTGGTGAATCTCCAGACCCGGGAGTGTGGTGTGTAATGTAGCTAGCTGTCATTAATAACAAGCCAGCTAGCTACGTAGCTAGCTCACAACGGCCTTGGCGTTTTATTGTGCTATCTCTGTCCGTTATGTCGGGATTTAACCCTGAACTCATTGATTATTTAGAAGGCAAAATCTCATTCGAAGAATTTGAGAAACGGAGAGAGGAAAGAAAATCCAAGGAGAAGGTAAGTTAAAAGTATTAAGTTTGCTTGACTGGTTAGCTAACTGACTAAGTTGTAAAAAAAATATATATATATATATTCGATGTTATTAGCTGAGCGTTTCTACGCTGAATTAACTTACCTTGCTAGTTATTTTTTAGTCGTACATTTTGTAAGGCTCGTAGCCACAGTAGCTAACTTTGTTCTTAACGTATTTGCAGCGGTGGAAATCCAGGGGACATAAAGTAAAAGTCCTACCATGTGTTTCTTCCACCCATAGACTCAGCCAGCTGATTTCACTAATTAGTTATACCTCCTCGCTGAAGAATTATGTTAATGAGCAAATCCAGGTGATTGGAGCAAAATACTGGGGAGGACTTTTAATTTATGTCCCCTGTATTTCCACCTCTGCGTATTTGCAGCAACATATTCTAGTTTCGCTGTAACGTTAGCAAGAGAGCCAGTGACGTTTCTGGTTTTTGTTCCATCCAAGCTTGGTCGCGAGAGTTTGATGAACCTGAATATTGGGAGTCTCGATGGTGAAACGTGGAGTGCCTCCACAGAACTAACGTTCTTATATAGTTCTGTTAGTGCCACCAACACAAGGGCTGTGTCCGAATACGACCCCTGTCCACTGTCTCCTGTCAAAAGTCTTTCCAAACTAGTGAGGAAGTAGTTCGTAATATTGATTTTGAATTTTTTATTTTTATTGAGAATATCAATATATATTGATTATTGGGAGTCTCGATGGTGAAACGTGGAGTGCCTCCACAGAGCTAACGTTCTTATATAGTTCTGTTAGTGCCACCAACACAAGGGCTGTGTCCGAATACGACCCCTGTCCACTGTCTCCTGTCAAAAGTCTTTCCAAACTAGTGAGGAAGTAGTTCGTAATATTGATTTTGAATTTTTTATTTTTATTGAGAATATCAATCAGTTAACATATGACAATTGTTACAAAGTCTAGATTATGAATGAAGACAGAACAAAAATAAAAAAGAGTAGTTTGTAATATGAACTTATCTTGTACCACAGATATCCAAATACGCATATACATTGACTGAGTATTTTGACCACATTGCTGCCATTGACATGGTGAAAGACCTATACTGGAGCCAATCGCAGTGGTGCTAGTGAGCAACGGCACAATTGCCGCTCCCAGCCCAACCAGGAAGTGAGCTTCAAAACAAAAGCCCAGTCTTGCCCCCTTGGTTCATCATGGTATTTTAAGTGCCCCCATTTGTGAGAAAAAGCCGCCCACTCAAAAACTCTTTGATGAAATGACTGAAATATGCGCCCTCAAAAAGGTGTTGGGGTCGTATTCGGACACGGCCATAGTCGGCGTGTGTTCATTAAGGCTAATAAGTAATAGGATTGTGTAGTTGTAGATTTGGATGGAACGAAGCCAAGAACCATCTCTGGCACTCCAGGAGTTGACTACTGAGCTATAGCGTTTGAAATTCACAACTAAAACTGACGTGGGATCATGTCACATGCTTCCCAGTTAGCTTTCTAGGAAATGCAAATACTGTATTTAATTTGCTCTTGCCTTATGTAAGTTTGCTAGACTCACTTTGCTGGGCTCATAACCTTATGGTATATGAGAAATTGAGATAAGAGTGCCTGGTGTCCAGGCTATTGCTAACTAGCTAGTGACGTATACAGAGGCTGACGTTTTAATTTTATTTTCCTCATTCTCTTTCAGGCGGGCTCAGGTGAAGATGATGCGGCTCCTCTCGATGATGCTGTCCCCAGCACGTCCAGCTTCTCCCCGAGAATCCGCAAGCGCCGGACAGGTGTTTGTCTGTGTGTCTGTCTGCCTCCCTTTCTCGGGAATGAAATGACCTCGCTCATATCGACACGCTGAACTCGGCCTTGAGCGCGTTTCTTCTCTCGTCTTCCAGGGGGGGTGGAGGAGGGGGTGAGCCCCTGTGTTCAGGAGGCCTTTTCCTCCATGCTCCAAGGGGGGGAGGAGGAAGTGATGGAGGAGGACGATGGGGAGGAGGATGGAGAGGGAGGCGTCGAAGGAGAAGAGGAGGAGGAGGAGGAAGAGGTGGCGGAGGAGGACGAGAACGAGAATGAGGAGCAGATTACGTTGCCCTCTGCAGGGGATGTGTTCGCCCTGGAGATGGAGCTTAATCGTGAGAACAAGAAAATGATGAAGGTGAGGACTGTGTGCAGGTGGCACAGGATCTGTGCTGTCGTGTATGCAACTGTTTCAGTAAAATGTGTGTTACACTTTAACTTAAACTGTGTGCGTTACATTTTAACTTACATTGACTCTAGAATACATGTTTAGATTTCCAGCCTGTGATATCTGTAGATTTGAAATGGGCATAATGGCCCTAATAAATGCATTTTAGAGCCTGAGTAGTAAACGTGGTACTTTTTAGTGGGTATTTAATGGTTGATTTGCTGTGTCTTTAAACTTGGCTTCTTTAGACTCTTGACCGGAACGTCCGGAAGTTTGAGTGAAGTCCGTGTGTAGTGTGTACAAGGGCGGGTTTGTCCCAGGCCACAGGCGCTAAGGATACATGCAGTATGAACGTATCCACTTGCATGGGTGTCATTGCAACATACCTGATCCAGGTGTAGGTGATCAAAATGCATTTGATTACTTTTGAAAACAAGGAGGTGCGTGCGTGCGTGCGTGCGTGCGTGCGTGCGTGCGTGCGTGCGTGCGGGCGTGCGGGCGTGTGCGTGTGTGTGTGCGCCTTACAGGAGAGGCGGCACCGCAGCAAGCTTCCCCGGGCCCTGCGGGGCCTCATGGGCGAGGCCAACATCCGCTACGCCCGGGGGGAGAAGGAGGACGCCATCACCATGTGCATGGAGATCATCAGGCAGGGTGAGATTCAATCACTCAAACTTTAACCACAAGGTCATCACTGAGAGAAGTAGGTGTTGGTAACAGATCTTAGCTGGAATAGGCAGAAAGAGTAAAGCTCATTCTGGCAACCAGCATAACAGTCCGACAGCAGTGTGAGAAGGTCTGTTCCATTGCAAAGCTCTGGGTATCGTCGTTTCAGTGTTTTTAATGAAAAATGCCGTGTTTATGTACAGGTTTCCGCCTGTGTCCTGTACCCTCGCCCTTTGTCCTGTACCCTCGCCCTTTGTCCTGTACCCTCGCCCTTTGTCCTGTACCCTCGCCCTTTGTCCTGTACCCTCGCCCTGTGTCCTGTACCCTCGCCCTGTGTCCTGTACCCTCGCCCTGTGTCCTGTACCCTCGCCCTGTGTCCTGTACCCTCGCCCTGTGTCCTGTTCCCTCGCCCTGTGTCCTGTACCCTCGCCCTGTGTCCTGTACCCTCGCCCTGTGTCCTGTACCCTCGCCCTGTGTCCTGTACCCTCGCCCTGTGTCCTGTACCCTCGCCCTGTGTCCTGTTTCCTCGCCCTGTGTCCTGTTCCCTCGCCCTGTGTCCTGTTCCCTCGCCCTGTGTCCTGTACCCTCGCCCTGTGTCCTGTACCCTCGCCCTGTGTCCTGTACCCTCGCCCTGTGTCCTGTACCCTCGCCCTGTGTCCTGTACCCTCGCCCTGTGTCCTGTACCCTGCGCCCTGTGTCCTGTACCCTCACCCTGTCGCCTGTGTCCTGTATTCATCACTACCTTTTCTCTCCTCACCTCTCTTACCCCGTACCTGTCCTATACCCAAACCCCTCCTTCACTCTCTCCAGCCCCCCTGGCCTACGAGCCCTTCTCCACCCTGGCCATGATCTATGAGGACCAGGGCGACATGGAGAAGTCCCTGCAGTTTGGCCTGATCGCCGCCCACCTCAACCCCAGCGACTGCGAGGAGTGGGTGAAGCTGGCCGACATGTCGCTGGAGCAGGACAACATCAAGCAGGCCATCATCTGCTACTCTAAGGGTGAGAACACCACCCCCACTGTGTGTGACGCCTCAGAGCGGTGGAGACCCACATTGCCAGACCCTTGGCCCTGCAGCGTAGCATAGCACGCGAGTCGGCTGTTCTGCTGATTTGTGTATTGTTTGGATGTGAATCTGTTTGATGAAAATTGCACCTTTTTCCCATTTCAGATTATTTAAAATTTCTGATTAAATTGCCTCTTCTATCTCTCTCCCTCTCTCATATTTCCACACCCTGCTCTCTCCCATCATTTTTCCCTCTCCATTCTCTCCCTCCATTTTTCCCTCTCCGTTCTCTCCCCAGCCATTAAGTATGACTGTACTAACGTGCGTTACCTGTGGGAGCGCTCTACACTGTATGAGCAGATAGGGGAGCATAAGCAGGCCATGGATGGATACCGCCGCCTCCTCAACCTGCTGCCCCCTACAGACGGAGAGCACTTCATGCAGCTGTCACGGGACATGGCCAAGTCAGTGCGCCTCGCCTCGCAAACGCAAACTCACAAGCGCGCACACACTGTATGTATCACACTACACAAACACACACACGCGCGCGCACGTGCATACATAAACACTGTGTATGTATCACACTGCACAAACACACACACGCGCACACACTGTGTAGGTATCACATTGCACAAAGACACACACACACCCAAACCCTCTTTCATAATAGGGAAATCATTGACTTTGAATCTTTTAGAAATAAATTTAGTGGAACTTGGATCTACACAGTTCTGTTTAAAAACTGAAGTAAGAGCACAGTGCGTTGGGAAGGCCCGAGGAGGCGGGGCTTGCTCTGAACCGGCCGTGTGGCTGTCCGTCTCCCAGGAGCTACTATGAGACCAGCGACCTGACCTCGGCCATCGGAGTGATGGAGGAGGCCCTCTCCCGCCACCCCGACCTCGTCACGCACGAGTGCGTCAACATGGCCGCCGAGCTGTACATCGCCAACCACCAGCACGGCAAGGCCCTGCAGGTGAGCAGTGTAGGAGCCTGAGACTAAAGTGTGTTTGTGTCTGTGCGTTTGTCCGTGTGCGTGCGGAAGTGGTTGATTGTGATGTTTGTGTTTGAAAGTGATAGAGCAGAAAGTGTGTGTGTGTGTGTGTGTACACGTGTGCACGTGTGCGTTCAGTGTTCTTGCATGGTGAGTCATTTTCTAGCTGTGAGACAGTGGGGGACAGTAGGTCTTGTACGTTCCCAGGTTCTGGTGCAGTTCTGCGGGATCGTATTGCAGAGAGACGGGGCCAAACAGGAGCCAGCGGGGGGACCTCCAGACAACGCCGGAGAGACCAAGCTGGAGAAACCCCAGGAGGGAGAGAAACCGCAGCAGGAAACGCGTGGTACATATGGATGGTTTTTATCAGGCCAAACTGTGCAGTGGTGGCACAACTGTGGGCTAGGACCCGCTGCTGGGTCAGTGGCAGGGTAGAGATGGATTGTGAGTTGCATGTGAACAGTTATAAGTTATTATAACCGCTGTGTTCCTCTCCAGGGGAGGTTCAGAGTGTTCATATCCCAGAAAACGTCCCGGTGGACATCAGAATCAAGCTGATGGTCTGCCTGATTCACCAGCACATATTCAAACCTCTGGATGTGAGTGAGAACATGCCCTCTGAGTGTTCACTTCCCCTCTGTCTCAGTGTTCACTTCCCCTCTGTCTGTGTGGTCACTTCCCCTCTGTCTCAGTGTTCACTTCCCCTCTGTCTGTGTGTTCACTTCCCCTCTGTCTGTGTGTTCACTTCCCCTTTGTCTGTGTGGTCACTTCCCCTCTGTCTGTGTGGTCACTTCCCCTCTGTCTGTGTGTTCTCTTCCCCTCTGTCTCAGTGTTCACTTCCCCTCTGTCTGTGTGGTCACTTCCCTTCTGTCTGTGTGGTCACTTCCCCTCTGTCTGTGTGGTCACTTCCCCTCTGTCTCTGTGGTCACTTGTGCTTTGTGTTTACTTCTACACTGCTATCATTCTGTCATACTCAGAATCACATTAATATCACATATTTACAGCCTCTGTAGCACACTGTCACTGGCACTCTAGGACACTGTGACTCTATGTGACACACAGTCACTGTGAGTGCGTGTGTGTGTGTGTGAGACTGACTGTGCGTGACGGCCTCCATCCCTGCTGCAGCCCATGCTGACGGCGCTGATGGAGCAGAGCCCGGAGGAGCTGGGTGATCTGTACCTGGACGTGGCCGAAGCCTTCCTGGACGAGGGCGAGTACGGCTCCGCCCTGCCACTACTGTCTGCACTCGTCTGCTCCGAGAGATACAACCTGGCCGTAGTGTGGCTTAGACACGCCGGTACGTTCAATGCAAGTACGCACACACACACACACACACGCACACACGAGAGATACAACCTGGCCATAGTGTGGCTCAGACACGCCGGTACGCATGCACACGGACACACACACACGCACACGCATACGTACACACACACACACACACACACACACACACCTCTCGTCTATGTATGGAACACCCCTCCCCCACACAAACACCAGCACAAACATACACACCTCAACACTGTTCTGTTGTGTTGAACACGTATCATAACACTGTGTGGCAGAACACCTGTGTAGACCGTGTGTGTGTCTGTGTGTGTGTGTGTGTGTGTGTGTGCCACGTACAGAGTGCCTGAAGGCTCTGGGCCATATGGAGGTGGCGGTAAAGAGCTACAGTAAGGTGGTGGAGATGGCTCCGCTGCACCTGGAGGCCCGCCTCTCCCTCTCCACCCTGCAGCAGCAGCTGGGTCACCCGGAGCAGGCCCTGCAGGCGCTGGAGCCCATGCACGACCCCGACACGCTCGCGCAGGACTCCGCCGCCGCTCAGCAGGTACCACCAGGGGGCGCCACATCCCCACCCCCGCTGTTCTTTGTGTGTTTGTGGGTGCGTGCCTATCTGTGTGTGTGTGTGTGTGTGTGTGCGCGTGTGCGCGTGCACCTGTGTGCGTGCGTTTGTTTCTCGTGTGTTCTGACCCCGTGCTGTACGTGGGTTCTGACCCCGTGCCGTACGTGTGTTCTGACCCCATGCCGTACGTGTGTTCTGACCCCCTGCCGTACGTGTGTTCTGACCCCCTGCCGTACGTGTGTTCTGACCCACTGCCGTACGTGTGTTCTGACCCCGTGCTGTATATGTGTACAGGAGCTGAAGCTGCTGCTGCACCGCTCCACCCTGCTGACCTCCCAGGGCCGGATGGAGGACTACATCGACACAGTGCTCACCATGCTGGCCATGCTGCTCAAGGTCCCATTTTAACAGCACAGCTGTGCATTAGCACTGTCCCTAACAGGCCCTGCTGTGTGTAATCACTCTGTTAATAATCTCACTCAGCTAATAATGAGGCCATTCCTCTCTCTCATTGTCTCGCTCCCTTCTTTCTCTCCCTCTCTCCCTCTCTTCCTCCGCTCGTCTCCAGGTGGCGATGAACAGGGCCCGGGTCTGTGTGATCTCCAGCTCGCGCTCCGGAGAGAAGCGCCTGTACCTCATCAAAGTGTCCCGGGACAAGGTCTCCGACATCGACGACCAGGAGGCCGCTTACCTGGATGTCATAGGTAATGCCCCTGACCGGGGGGGTGGGGACCAGGAGGCTGCTTACCTGGATGTCATAGGTACTGCCCCTGACCGGGGGGGTGGTGACCAGGAGGCTGCTTACCTGGATGTCATAGGTAATGCCCCTGACCGGGTGGGTCTACTTCCCTGTTGCCCGTCCGCCATTTTGTCCAGGGTCGGTAGAAACCTGCAGCTCTGCGCTACACAATGTCGGGCTGCTAGCCCTACAAATTAGAACGGACACTGGCAACAAATCGGAGAAAAACCTCCCGTTCCAGGTGGCCCAATCCTCTCCCACTAGTCCTATCTTTGCCCCGCCTTCTGTCATGTTGTTTCCTGAGATGGCTCCGCCCTCTCTCCAGGGAAGACGAGCGTGCTGTCGAAGGACGACTGGTGGCAGCTGCTGTTGCGCTGCGTGTGCGTGCTCAGTGACCTGAGCAGGTACGAGGAGGCGGAGCTTCTGGTGGACTCCTCCCTGGAGTACTACTCCTTCTACGATGACCGCGTCAAGAGGAAGGAGCTGGAGTACTTCGGCCTATCAGCCTCCATCCTGGACCACAACTACAGGAAGGCCTACAACTACATAAGGTCGGTCAGGAATGTGTGTCTCTGTCTGTCTGTCTGTCTGTCTGTCTGTCTGACCGTGTGTGTGCTATATATATACTCTGATGTGTGTAACAGGCAGTGTTGTGTTTGCATATTTATGTGTATGTAACTGCAACAGTGTGTAATGTATGGCTGTTCCTGGTGATAAGTCTTGGCTCTTAGAGTGGTGTGCAGGTGTGTATATAACCGTTATAATGGTGTGTGTGCATATGGCTGTTATAGTGGTTTGTTGGTGTGTACATAGCTGTTATAATCTGTTATAATGGTGTGTGTGCAACTGTGCATATGGCTGTTATAGTGGTGTGTGTGTGTGTGTATATTGCTGTTATAGTGGTGTGTTGATGTGTATATTGTTACAATGCGAAGTCTACAGAGTGTGTGTGTGTGTCTGTGGCTGTTACACTGGTATGTTGATGTGTGTGTGTGTTTGTGGCTGTTACACTGGTATGTTGATGTGTGTGTGTGTGTGTGTGTGTGTGTGTGCTGCAGGCTAATGCTGATGGAGAATTTAGATCGGCCTCAACTGTGGAACGTCTTTAATCAGGTGACCATCCGCTCCCAGGACGTGCGTCACCATCGCTTCTGCCTGCGTCTGCTGCTAAAGAACCCCGACAACCACGCGCTGTGCGTGCTCAACGGCCACAACGGCTTCGTCTCGGGGAGCTTCAAACACGCCCTCGGTACGCCAGCGTAAAAGCACACAGCCGTCCATTGCACGTAAAAAACAGCTGTGTCTGTCAGCCAAATGCCTAAATGTAATGGTCGGTGCACTGAATTCAAGGTTTGTGCTTGTGAAGGTTAGTGAGGGGTTGTGCATCGATACGCTGATTGTCTTTTTGCATGTGTGTGTGTGGTGTGTGTGTGTGTGTGTGCGCACGTTTGTTAGAAAGGGGTTTGTGCATTGAGGCAATAAGTGCGCGCGCATATATAAGCATGTGTGTTCACAAAGGCTTGTGCATTGATATGGTGCCTCTCTCTCTCTCTCTCCCTCTCTCTCTGCAGGGCAGTACATGCAGGCTGTGCGGGCCAAACCCAACGAGCCGCTTTATAACCTGTGCGTGGGCCTCACCTTCTTCCACATGTCCTCGCAGAAGTTCGTCATCAAGCGCCATCCCCTCCTGCTGCAGGTCAGTCGTTCAGGCCAGGCGTACGCGAGGAGGTGGGGTCCCACAGGAGCCGGGCCATCGGCCCTCGGCCCGGCCCGGCCCCCTCCGTCTCACACCCGTCTTACATCCAACTTTCACTTTGGGTTTGCTGAGCTGACACCGAGCATTACAGACGGGATTTTTCTCTTTTCTCTCTTCTCTTAAAACGGTAAACGGAAATATTTAAAGGAAGGAAATGGAGGAGAGGTGATGGTTTTTATTTATTTTAATTTGTCCAGTGAAAGCGCTGCAGTGCGCCGCACCAGTAACACCCCCCCCCCCCTCCGCTCTGTGCCAGGGATTCTCCTTCCTGATGCGATACTCCGAGCTCCGTGGCCACTCCCAGGAGAGCCTGTACAACGTAGGCCGGGCCCTGCAGCAGCTGGGGCTAGCGCACCTGGCCATACACTACTACCAGAAGGCCCTGGACGTCCCTCCACCCTCGCTGGAGGTACCCCCGTAAAAAACCGGCTCTTACACGCGTACACGGATGCATACGCACACAAACGTGTGCGTGGTTATGCACACAGACACACGTGCATGCATGCATGCACACACTCGCACATGCACACACGCACATATACATGCACTCATGCACACAAGGTATACAGACAGGGGCAGATACAAGTGCATGCTCACTCACATTTAAAGTGACTTTAGAGGCAGTCCTGGTAAACTCCACCAAATATGGTGCTTTTTAAAGGTAAATTAAAAAGTGTATAAACACCAGAGCTAAGTAGACACTAGCAGTAGAGATATTCACTGTGATGCTGTTCGCACTACCGATCGGCAGCACACAAAGTACTGAAATGCAGTAACAAGCGCACTAATACTAGATGCAACTCTAATGCTCTACTCAGTGGGACAGTGAAATATAAGGAGCATAAATCATAGATAAAATTGTATCACTTCAGCTGTTTTTGAAATACTGTAAACTTCAGTCGACACAGAGAGCATTTTAGAGGCGTTCAGTCTCCACGCTGGCTCACCTTCTATTATTCCTTCCTGACCCCATCTCTCCCTCTCTCTCTGTCCCCTCACTCCCTCTCTCTCCCTCCCTCTCGCTCTCTCTCTCACTCATCCCTCGTGTTTGCCTCCAGGGTATTGAAGATGACCAAGTAGACTTGCGTCGAGAAATTGCCTACAACCTGTCGCTCATATACCAGGCCAGCGGTAACAAAGAGATGGTGCGCCACCTCCTGCGCACCTACTGCTCCATCTGACACCTCCATCTACAGCACTGCTCCACCTGACACCTCCATCTACAGCACTGCTCCATCTATAGCACTGCTCCATCTGACACCTCCATCTACAGCACTGCTCCACCTGACACCTCCATCTACAGCACTGCTCCATCTATAGCACTGCTCCATCTGACACCTCCATCTACAGCACTGCTCCACCTGACACCTCCATCTACAGCACTGCTCCATCTGACACCTCCATCTACAGCACTGCTCCATCTGACACCTCCATCTACAGCACTGCTCCATCTGACACCTCCATCTACAGCACTGCTCCATCTGACACCTCCATCTACAGCACTGCTCCATCTGACACCTCCATCTACAGCACTGCTCCATCTGACACCTCCATCTACAGCACTGCTCCACCTGACACCTCCATCTACAGCACTGCTCCACCTGACACTTCCATCTACAGCACTGCTCCATCTGACACCTCCATCTACAGCACTGCTCCATCTGACACCTCCATCTACAGCACTGCTCCATCTGACACCTCCATCTACAGCACTGCTCCATCTGACACCTCCATCTACAGCACTGCTCCATCTGACACCTCCATCTACAGCACTGCTCCACCTGACACCTTCATCTACAGCACTGCTCCATCTATAGCACTGCTCCATCTGACACCTCCATCTACAGCACTGCTCCATCTGACACCTCCATCTACAGCACTGCTCCACCTGACACCTCCATCTACAGCACTGCTCCATCTATAGCACTGCTCCACCTGACACCTCCATCTACAGCACTGCTCCACCTGACACCTCCATCTACAGCACTGCTCCATCTTACACCTCCATCTACAGCACTGCTCCACCTGACACCTCCATCTACAGCACTGCTCCACCTGACACCTCCATCTACAGCACTGCTCCATCTGAGCACCCAATCTACACCCACTGTCGGATGCTTCACCTGCAGGAATTCACATTCCTGAGAAATTTCACGGAAACATGTTACCAACCAAGCTTATGAGTGAAGAACTTTGTTCTGAATAGATATTATAGGTAGGTCTTTTTTTAATTTATTTAAATTTTTTTTTTTTTTTTTCCATCGTCAGTGATGTGCAGGACTTTGACTAGTGTCTAAGGGATAACGTGCAGTATTTCAACATTATTTTACCTGGGTCTGGAGTGAGCAATAGGTCTGCACCTCTCATTTTCCCCTTGGTTGTGACAACAGAATATCAGAGAAAACACTTGGGTAATATTTGTTTACCTGTAGTTTATCTTTGTAAAAATGTTGGATTGAAAAATTCTATTTTCTTAAAATAAACTCATTGTAAAATAAAATGTCAGTCATGTTATATGTGATTGTGTATAGTACTGTGCTAAATGTATATTTAGTTTGATTTTATTAACCAGTGCTGCTAATGTGTTGTGTTTTGAGTGTTATGTTGAACGTGTGATGTGCTTTGAGAGTACTGTGTTGAATTGGTGCTTTGTGCGTATGTTGTGAGTGTATTATTGAATGTGTGCCGTGTTTTGAGTGTGTTGTGTTTTGAGTGTGTTTTTGATTGTGTCTTGTGTTTTGTGTGTGTTGAGTTGAATGTGTGTTGGTTTGAGTGTGTGTTGTGAGTGTATTATTGAATGTGCGCTGTGTTTTGAGTGTGTTGTGTTGAATGTGTGTTGTGTTTTTGATTGTGATGTGTTTTGTGTTGAGTGTGTGTTGGTTTGAGTGTGTGTTGTGAGTGTATTATTGAATGTGCGCTGTGTTTTGAGTGTGTTGTGTTGAATGTGTGTTGTGTTTTGAGTATGTGTTTTTGATTGTGTGTTGTGTTTTCAGTATTTGTATATATGGGGCAGTGGCCAAAAAGGTGGAAACAACCACATGAACAAAGTCAATAGGACGTTGGGCCATCTTGATGTCATTAATTCTTATTATTAATAGTATATTACAATATAATATATTATTATATTATAATTAATTGAATTATGGGATGGGCTCCCCTCTGTAGCCAGGTTCCTCTTGAGATTTATTCCTGTAGGGGAGTTTTTCTTGCCGTTCAGGTCTGGTTTTTGCCAAATTTTCCATCTGTTTCTCTGTACAGCGTCTTTGTGACAGTTCTCTGTTATAAATAAAATAAAGCGCTATACAATTTAATTGACTGGGTTCAGCCAGGTCTGGTGACTGAGAAGGTCATGGAATACGGGCAATGTCATAATTCTGATCAATTAATACCATATTATCAAAAGTAATATTGAAGCGTCTTCGTTGACACAAAGACAGTGTGCAGCGCGCCACAAAATTGATTGTTGGTGACAGACCGGCCACTCGTACAGACAGTGTCCATCGAGTTCTCAGGGCGCCTAGGGACGACCTGGCCTTTGTGAGACATGGGGTTTGTAAGTGTTTCTGTCAGTTTGGTCAGTAGCTTGTTTTTGTCAGCATGAGCTGTTTACGGATGCTGTAGCTTATAGCGGCGGGATCTGCGGATGTTGGAAGTGCTTGCTGTGATCTGGCTCTCCTCCAGCTTTAAGCTGTGCGGAGAGTTCTAGATCATCTCGGTGACGGCAAACGTCACAGCTCCGATGAGAGTCGCAGTTTGACAGCGAACGGAGAGGAAGCACCAGAGCTGGACGCGGCCAGACAAGCGCGCAGTGAGACAGACAGACAGACAGCCGCGCCTTTCCTTTAATCCACGTTGCTTCTGCTACCCCGGTTGACCCGCCAAGGCACTTCGCTTTCCTCTTTCTGCGTACATTTACACAAAAATGTTTGGGCCACATTTATGAAATATCAAATAGTATATAGGCTAGCTTTGGCAGAATATGAACTTTTAAACTGCATGAAAAAACAAACAAAAAAAACAACAACTAGGCCTAAAGCCTGGTAGAACTGAGTTTCCCCCTCATTGTAAAGCGCCTTGAGTCACCGGTTGGTGAGAAAGGCGCTATATAAATGCAAGGCATTATTAAAGTATGCAGCCATTGTGTTAGGGCCAAATGTAGGCTATAGATACTTTTCTATGCCAGAAAAATAGGGTTACAGTAGCCACAAGGAAGTAGAACGCAATGCAATTATTTGTAATATACAAAATTAACAATTTACTATGGGATTTTTATTATGCTAAATTAATGGACTGCAGAGGCCTATGGCCTACTTTGACAGTCGTAGCTAAATAAATGATGCTATTGTGACTGGGTCAATGTGCATATCTATCTTGGCATTAATGACACAATAACATTGATTTTCCTGTGTGGGATAAAGTTTCACTTTCAAAACGAGCTGCACGCAGTTAATTTTATTCCCAACCCAAGTTCTGAAGCCTATGCTACTGTAAAATTTAAATTAATTGCCTGCGTACGAGAAGAATTTGGCCACTGATAACCTTGAAGTTATGTGCTTGTAATTTGCGTGAATTTTTAGCGTGTTGATTTGTGCGTGACTGGCCATAGGCTATAGTGCATAAGAACAGTATGAACATTTGCCAGCTTCAAATATGTTCCTAAGGACAAGATCAATTCAAGGAGTCACCTGCAATCGCGACGAATGCCTGAATCAGTCAACATGAAGAGTACATCTACAACAGCTGAGGTCAGACTCGATGCATTGACGACATGAGTAAATTAGGCTACCACCGACCCAGACTAATCTTCGTTCTTTCAGTCTTGGGCACTCCCTTATATAACATGATGGATTTTCTTATCGGATGCTGTCAAACAAAAATTAATTGCTGCCTTTGAGATCCATTTTCCCTATTGATTTCCATTCCGACAAAGGCAGTGTATGACAAAAGCTTGTTACTGTAGATTGAGATGCTGTTATGACAAAAGACGACCACTGGGGGTCACTAACATACTATTTTGTTCCGAAAGTAGTGAAACCAACGTAGTGGCTCGAAGGCATAGCCCGAGAAGGCTGCTTCGGTGCTGCTATAGGATAGATGCAGCTAGGCTAGCGTAATTAGGCTTTCAAAAAAAGCTATTGTCAAGTCTTAAATCTGCTATTGTTGAAAGCTAATCGATTTGGTCCACAAAAAAAAATTCTCCCCCCCTTGTCTGATTTTGTTCCAGAATCACATTTATTGGTCCACAGATCGGTAAAATAGGCTACAGTATTGTCAGGAGGTTCAGAGCCACTGAACTATTTTGGCCAAAAAAAAAATCATTTCACATCAACAACTTCTTACAGCATGCTTTTCTCATATAATTAGCACATTCATTCGGACACAGATAGCGATTATAGATGTTTTGCAAACGGCAGGGTGTGACTATTTCTTCTTTTTTTGCCAGCCATGTTCACCATATTCTCAAAAAGACCTTGGTACAAAACCCTTGGTATCCGCCTGTCCACACTTATAATTCAGTATTCTCTTGTTCCTCTCACATTTGAGCAGACAATGAGGTTGTCTTTGAACACATCCATGTTATGTTTGCTAAATGTCTCGCTACCTCCATGATGGATATAGGCTACTCTTGACTGAAATCACTAGCCATCCCATTGTTGTATTTTCTTGTAGCCCACTTAAGATTTTTACTAATGGTTTCCATATGAGTAGAATTATGTATGTAGGCTACTTTTAAAAGTGTGCCCCTTTCTCACATACATTAAATAAATCGAACACAGACCTACAGGATTGGTACATGTAGAAATGAACCCTCGCTCTCTCTGTCTCTGCTTCTTCTTTAAGCGGTAGCCTAGTAGCCTGTCCTACCTCATAATTATTTTTGCACGTGGTACATCTCTTTAAAATGATTAAGAAGTAGCCTATATTTAAAATAATACACACATAAATCATAGCTCACACGAGGCAAATGTAGTCCTGTGTATGATGTAGTTTAAATTCGATTCAATTCAATTTTATTTGTATAGCGCTTTTTACAGAGAACTGTCACAAAGACGCTGCACAGGGAAACAGAAGGAAAATTGAGCAAAAAACCAGGCCTTAGCCCCCAACCAGCAAAATGAGGTAAAAAAACTCCCCGGTAGGGGAGAAAAAAACACTGAACAGTGGCGAGAAAAAACTCCCCAGTAGGAAGAAATCTCGGAAGGAACCTGGCTAGAGAGGTGCCCATCCTTCGCTGGCCGGCCCGGTTTAGACTAAAGGTTTAAAGACGTTTAAGGAAAGAGGTCACTGACCCAGAAAACAATAACTTTCTGGGCGACATTTTATTGGGAATAATAATATTAGCATCTCAAACATATGTTAACAAACATGTTTAAAATAGCTGCGATCATCAATATTCATTTGTTGATAAATAGCCTAATATCATCGATAAATCTCAACCATGGCATTTTGGTCGACAGTCAGAAATTACATTATATAGGCAGCTTTCTTTCTGATTTTAAAAGTCCATTTGACTGAGAAACCTAGCTAAATTAAATTCGATGTTTAGAATATGATTTGCGCGAATGGAAAATAGGCTGCTAGCCTACACGTCTTTCTTAATGCACGAAAAGTCAGATTTGGTTTGCTAGATGACATTATGAAAATTATATGCAGCTATTTTTTAAGAAATAAGGCTGTTGCTCTCGATTTGACAAGTTGAGAGAATATGTAGCCTAGTAAAATGGCAGATTATATGTCGAAGCAAAAATCGTCATTCAGTCGAACCGATTAATTGGCCTAGAACTGCAACAAAAAAACAAACAAAAAAACTTGTACAAAGAAAGGGTTGTCATCTTCAAATAAATCCTGGTGTTGTCAAGAAGTGCGCTATTGTATCACATGACAAGGCGAAACCACGTCTTATGAGAACTTCATAGTAGCCTATCTATAACCAATGTAGCCTATGTGCAGTCCTGGCGAACAAGCGCGCATAGCAATGCATCCTGCTGTCAGGTAGGCTAAATAAAAGGACCTTGTTTCCAGGGACCCGCTAGCCCCCGACCCCCCTCCCTCTCTCTGCGGGCTTGGTCTATCCCCTCTCATTGCCTCAACAGTCGTTCACACGGGAACACATCAAACATACGATACCCACAGGAAACGGCCCTTTAACGCTACGGTGACTATATATAGCCTAGCCTATTACAAAAATAATATTTGTCGAAATATTTATTCTTATGAAAAAAACCTGGATCAGGCGCATTTCGTCCGTATTTTTTTCTTAATGCGCGTATTCATTCACACGAAAAGGACGGGATAGAGTGCAGTATTTTGGGCCATCGTCGGGACAGATGAAACCGAGTCTAAGGTTAGGCTACTCTTGTCAAGAACGAGCTGCTGTTGCTGCAGAAGCGGAAACAAACGGGCGTATACGGGGTCCTCAAAATAAATAAAAGATGAGCTGAGCTGTGTAGGGGAGACTGGCTCAGCTCTCTATTCATAACCGAACACGACTTCCGAACCAGTGAAATAACGAAATAACTGGCACGGACTTCAGCCTTGCAACCTCGGCCAACGCCAACGGTGTTGTAAAATCCTTGATGGCATAGAGGGAGGTTGCTACGGTCTGCGAGCGCTGGATCACGGTTGACTCTCTCTCGACACTGGGCAGGGTTGGGCCCACCTTAATACGTCGCCTGCGACCCCGATCCTGAACAGGAATTACAAAGAAGAAATTCTGTATTTTATGAAAACCGTCAAGCGCAACCATTTTAACTCAAGCGGAGCTACTGAGCACCTTTGTTTTATTTGTTCTTTCCTCGGATTTCGGTCCCTCTGAGGGTAAGTGGTGAGGGGTGTGCTTACGTAATGCGTTGCTGGCTTTGATTTCAAATTACCAGTAAATTGTTTTTTTCTAGATAGGCTACAGTACAAAGATAGACAAATAGCTCAGCTCGCAACCGATGAAGGCGATGTTTATTAGGCCTATGGTTAACAGTAGACTAAACTGAAACCAACCCAGCATTGAAATAATTTTGCCGATCAGTTGACTATTATGCGTGGGAATGTCACTTTGCAATAAATAAATAGATAAAGAAAATTAAATAAGAATACGTTTTACTTTGTTACTAACAACAAAAGCTTTACCTAAGCTACATTGAGCTGTAGCTACCGCGTTGTGTTAAAACACTGATATAAACAAATAAATAAATGCAAAATCAAGGAGGGAATTCCCTCAGTAACTCTGTAGCGGACACTAGCGATGGCTGTGAGGTATGTATCCAGTTCTCACGACGAACGCAATGCTATGCATGCCTGTTAACCGGCACAACAATAACAAGCTTTGCAGTTCAATTCACGAGGGTTTCGTCAGCACGTAGCTACAGGGGTTGAAAACCGGCCATTATTTATGTCAGTAACATGCTATGTCTGTATGGTAAATGCATAGACTGTGCCAGTCCGTGGCCATCATGATTAAACAATATAGATGCACTGTTTAAACTGTGATAAGTGACAATGACATGGCGCCAGACCGTAGCTATAGCTGGTCGTATGGGATAGCGTAGCAGTGACAGCATGGCCAGGGCATTATTAGAGGCTGCCGCAGCGGGGAGGAATACAGTCGCCCTCGCTGTGGGTTTCTCAAACCTGACGCGGAGGGTAGCGAACAGTGAGAAACTTCTGACTCCGGGCTGACTAGGAGGGCCTCAGGTTCTTCTGTAGAGGGGAGACTGTGAGCGTTCTCCCACATCCCTGTCGTCTCCAAGACTGACACGATTCTCAGCGTTGGGAAACGACGAGCAACCTGTCAGGCGGCGACAGCCATGTCACCACGATTGGTTTCCCCCGGATTTGAGCAAACCGCACTTGGAATTAAAATCCAAAACGGAAATACAATATTTTGCCCTGGCGTCTGCTCTCCGTCAGTGTCGTGGGGGCCAGACCCTCGCCCTTAAATATCTCTCCGCACTCACTGACTAATGTTTACTCAAAATGCTGTCATCAACATGCGACTTAATAAGACTGTGAACTCTTCCCAATGGCAAGGTTAACCTGCTTTCTTCCCTAACCTCCTCTCCAGGACAAGGGACAAGGGGCAAACGGTGTGCTTAATTAGCCTGTTACGTCTGGAGTGTGGACAAGAGAAATCTGTCCCTGTCTACTGTAACCTTCCAGTGCAGCAGATTGGCAGAAGCAGTTGTGAATGCCACGAGAACCTTCTCTGGTGGAGAGAGGGAGGGATAGAGAGAAAGTGGGAGGCCTAGAGGGGGATGGATAGAGAGGAAGAGGGATGGGACAAGTGAAGGGGGGTGGCGCTGGGCAGGAAAAGAGCTTGCAAGCAGCTGAGCCAGGCTGAGCAGCAAGGTTTTGAGTCATTGGTCGAACGCTTGTTGATCTGTAACGGGGGGGCGGGGGGGGCGGGGGGGTGTGGGTGGAGTGAGGTTGGAGCAACAGTGGAACGCCTCCCCTGGGAGTCAGGCTGCATGGGTGGGGGTAAGGGGGATTAAAAATACCCAACGTGTGATAGGGAACAATGAGGTGAAACGTCGTTGACAGGGCTGGAATTTCCTGTGTCGAGAGTCCCATGGGCAGAGTTGACCACTCCGAACTTAAAGCCCCAACCCCCCCCCCCCCCCCCCCCCCCCGACATCTCTCGCCCAGCAAACTGTGTGAAAGATGCTGCATTCATTCAGGTTTATTGGCCTCCCTTCCCCGCACTGTGGGGGAAGACCTCACCGAACAGTCTGTTGAGATGTGGCAGAAGGTGGTCGGTGTTGCCGGACCCCTCAGATGGGCCACGCTAGCGAGCCGTGTCCGCTCTGATTGATGACGTGCTTTAGCGGGAAGTGCTGGTGGAATGTGCAAGCAGGCTATGCCAGGGAGCTTTTTTCACCAACTGCCATAGATGTGTTGGAATGCTCTCTGATTAAGAGTCGGCTGAAGAAGCAGTGGAAGCCGAGGCCTGTTACCTGATAACAGGGCCCTCAAGCTCAGTCACTGCGGGGCCGATATGTGGACTCCTCCCCTTTCCCCTTCGGCACACCGCCCTGCAGGTTGTAAAGGAAAAACGGCAGACCCTCCGGCCCTTCCAAGAGCAGAGTAGCGGACCCTCTGTCCCATGTTGTTTGTTCAACCCAGTTCCTGAAGGGCCTGTGTGCGCTGCTGGTTTTCATTGCAACCAGTTTTTTTGATTTAATGATGACTTTCCAAAATGCATTCAAAATGCTTTCAGTTTTAAGGCATTTAAGGCATTTAAGGCTTCAGTGTAAGATCTTCAACCGTCATGTATGATTTTAACAAATCTAGTAAATGGCTCGGCAGGTTAAGACATAAAGAGCAGACGCTGGAGCGAGAAACTTGCACACACGGCCTGCTGGGAAATTTGATTGATGCCCCTGGCCTTTAGTGAGGAGCATCTCTGGAAGGGGTTCCCAACCCTGGTCCTGGAGGGCCACAGGTGTCTGCTGGATTTTACCTTAAAACCAGCAAGCAGTTCAGCCTCGAGAAACCAGGCGAGGTGAACAGTGAACTCTGTAATCAACTGCTTTATTTGATTGGTTCACCTCCCTTCCTCCACTCCCCCACTACCACTCCTCTCCTACCCGGAATTATGCAAAACTGCCTCAACGTTTTGAGTACAAGTATTTGTATGTACAGTACACTATGTACCTGGCATTGCGGTTTGCGTCGAGACATTAATTAATATTTAACAATTTATAAGTAATGAAGATGTAATCAGCAACTTTAGATTGAAACACAAAAGATCTGTTTCCAGGGCACGGAGGAGAGGAGGTGGTAGTGGAGGAAGGGAGGGTGCATTTTTTGACTATTGGGACGCACCCCAGCACCCTCCAGGCCCCGGGGTTGGGACCTCTGCTCAATAGAACAGGCATTTCCAGGGCATTGGATGCAGGCAGCCAATTAGCAGAGACTGGTGAGTTACTGGGGGCACCAGTGCGACTTGACGTCTCTCCACACACCTACCTGCATTGGACACTGTACAGGGATCCCAAACTCCAGTCCTGGAGGACCGCAGTATCTTTTTTTTTTTTTGTCTATCAGCACTTAAGTGCTTTATTCATTTATCATCTAAAAGGTCCACTGACCTTGTTTCCAAGGCCTAAATTGGCTGATGAAAACTACACAACAGAAACCTGCAGATATTGTGACCCTGATTTTTGGTTACAACCAACAACCCTTTACTTTACTGTATTATTCCAATGAATTTCCAAACTACATATGCATTTTCCAAAATGTACTGTGGTACAATGTCTTGGGAATAAGGCACTCTTCATCTATCAGAAAAAAATGCTACGCTGAGTGAAGCATTGGTCTAATGAAACGCATCAGCAGAGGAAGTTGCACCTAGAACCAGCATCGCATACTCACTCGCTCCACAGGAATTGGGTTAAACACCTAAATTAGAACCTTTATGGGTTCCACGGTAGGTTATCGTGCCTTGATTTTGTTGGAGTCAGGCACACCAACTCTGTTATCGGACAGGGCGATTCCATGCACTGTGGACATGCTGTCCCAATGTATGTCTGGACCAACGAGGAGACTTTTCTCTGCATAGTAAAATACTGCAGTTGGTTTAAATCAGGGATTGACTGATGGCACATAATAGCTTGTGAAGGCTGGCCCCCTATCTCCATGTGTCCATCACTATTTGGATGGGCTTGATAAAAGCCTGGACTTATTTCTTTATTTTCTTTGCTGGAATTTCAAGCATTACCTAAAGGATGCTGTTTCTCCTGTGGTGGTGGAAACGGTGGGACTGATCTGAGGTCAGCCAAAGAGACCCCCCCCCCCCCCCTTGGAGAATGCCAAAGCGTCACTGTAGCATTGTCATTATTGCCTTTGTTTACTTGCGTGCCATTTTCTCGCATAAATCCACAAAGCTGGATATTTACTGAAGCATTTCTGATCTACCCTTTTCCCTGGAGGACATGGATGGCAGTGCCCTGCTAGAGATTTGATCCTAAAAAATCCTTCTGTTTACGCGGTTTAATCCCCATTCCTCGAGCCTTGTGTAACGCCGCCGCACGGATGGACGCTCCTCGCAGAGTCCCTGACTGTCGCTGGACACCGGCGCGAGGCTGGAGTCGGGGCTCAGAGGGATGGCGAGGGCCTGCCGGAGGTTAGGTTCACCTGGAAGCCTCTTCCTCGTGCCTCCAATTGTCGGGCTGTAACATCCGACCGCCGCCTGCTATCCCCCAACGAAAATATTCTGCAGCTTCGATAGATTTGGTCGCCTTTGAGGTACGAGCATTTGCATTGATGTAGAGAGAATAGCTCTAAACTGGGGAAGACGAGACTGAGCCAGGCGGAAGCATGAGGCCTAATTACAGAGCGCTTTTTATACCTGCATTTCAGTAACTGCAGGAAATGCAGCCGCGTGTTAGGGGTCGTAATCAAATCACATGCCCATCAGTAACTGCAGGAAATGCAGCCCTGTGTTAGGGGTCGTAATCAAATCACATGCCCATCAGTAACTGCGCAAAGTGACTGCCTGCATGCTTCCTCTTCTCAGCTGAGGTTTATAATTCACAACTGGAGTCTCTACAAATTGAGTTAATTTTAATGCACAGACAACTATTTTCACAAGTGTTAAAGCATTCCCAATTCATACGTACTAATAACAGAGGTCACGGTTACAGACTGGTTATCCCCCTTTTGCGCAATACCCTAGATATCAAGTTTCAAATGCCACCGTCGACAAAATGTCCCAACAGCTCACTCAGTATAATTCGATAAGTAAATTATTATATGAAAGATGCGACTGTGTGAATTACACAAACTAGAATATTTAAAGCACAAAGCAAGCCCGTTGTAAACATTAACAATGGAAATACACCTTCGGATAGTATATTTATTGCTTTCGATGGCGGCTGTTACGCTATCGGAAGAAAAGCCTCTTCCTCTGGCCACGGGGAACTTGGACGATCGCTGCGCGGGTGCCGCGAAATCACCGTGGCGACCACTGGGTAATTTCCTGACTGCACGATGCCTCCAACAGCGGCAGAATTGGAGAGGAAAATCCGCTGCCCTTTGGAGATGAGAAAATGACCTGACAGTGGCAGAGACCACCGATAATCGCTGGTCTAATCTCCGCTCGTTCAGTGCTCCTCTCTCTTCTCTAATTATATGGGTCTGCTCCTAAGCGGAGCAGGGTGTTGTTTCACCCTTAAGAAAGGTGCTTACGTGCAGTGAATCACAACTGTGATGAGACACTTTGCTGTACCTATATAAAAATATAAATCAAGAATATCGGCCGGTCACAGAATCAAGTATAAATCCAAGCCATGCTCTCACACACACACACACACACATACCAATACACACACAGTCTGAAAGTGAGGTTCAATTTCCGTGTGCCCTTTTTTTGTGTTTTGTGTTTGCGTGTGTCCTTGTGACTGCGCTTGTAGAGCCATTGTTTTTGGGAAAAGGTTAAGGCCTCAGTTGGCGCTCAACAGGAAAAGTGAATTCCACTGCAATGCATAACCTCAGAAATTGACAGCTGGGGTCACACAGGGAGAGCTCCCACGCTCTCGCTCGCTTGCTCCCCACAGGCCCCAGAGTGCGAGTCCCCTCGAATGACCTGTTAGGGCGATGGCGTTGGCCGGCCTTTCCCGTGTAGCCGAGGAGGGCGAGCGCGTCCACTGGTGCCCCCTAAGCAAAGGCCGCATCAGTTCCCATACACATGGGACTGAGAGGGTCAGATCTCTAGTCATCTCAAGACACTTTTGCCTTGCCGTCTGGGAGCAGCGCTTGCTACAGAAGCGATACACGTGCCAGGGGCGTGCCTGCTTATCTCAGCCATCAGTCAGATTCTCAACGGGTGGTTCCCGCAATTGTTGTCTCCTTTGAATCGCTGTACCGAGCTTAGACCGGCCTTCTCTGACTTGATGCGATTGTTTAGAAAACACTTGTGTCCTGAAAAGTGGGCGGGTTTATCGCGCCGAACTGCGCTGCTTTGTGAGGCTACCGCCCCGGCGGCCTGACCCCAGTCCGTGTTCCGTCGTGTTACCAACGTTCCCTCGCTGAAATGTTAGACACGACGCAAACCGGCGATTTTGCAGTGATTCATCAACGGCGTGTAAAAAAAAAGCGGCCAGAGAGCATCCCGTACAGAAGCGGCTATTTTTGCCTGAAATGTGGGGCGACATGGTTGACGTGGGGCTGTCGGCGACCCGCGGCTTGCCGCCTTGCGGTCTCCTGGCGTTACGGCGAGTGTCACGTCCCGCCGTTCCACACGCTAGTGTTTCCACAGACGGGGACGGAGATGTGGGTCAGAGCTTGGGGCCACTCCGCACAGCGGTATATATAGCGCAGCCCTGCCTGGGATATAAATAGCGGGTGTCGAGACACAGATGCGGACTGGCCCTCAGGAAAGGTGGGGGCCGGCTCGGGGGTGGGTGGAGAAAGGCCTTCTTTCTTGATCATTCACCCCAAATATAACCCCCTCCCCCCGCCAAGCACAGCTCTGCGCACTGCGTAGTCTGACTTTGGGACGCCCCCTCCGATGAAGGGTGTTCCGTTAATGGGATTGGGGTCTGATGCAGAGGGTGGGATCGCCGCGTCAGCTGTCCCTGCATTGGCATGTCGAGGTGGCGGGGGGGGGGGCGGGGGAGGGTTTCTCGTGCTCATTGGTTAATGGCGCTAAGCTGTAATGACAGTGGCGGGCTGGAAAGACTACTGCGGCCCTGCGGGAAGCAGAGAGTGTGTGTCGTGTGTCAAAGCAGACTCGTAGAGCGCCCCCTGCTGCTTCTGAGGTGTCCTATTAGCTCAGAGAACCTACAGTCTTCACCAGTGCTTGAACTGGAAACATATTTGGAATTTGTGCTCTCCACAAAACCGTACACATAATACAGTGGTTTGAAAAAGTATTCAGCTCCCTTAGACTTTTTTATATTTTGCTGTGTATGAACATTTGATAAAAATGTATTTAATCAGGCTTTTTTGCTGGTATTCAACACAAACAACTCTACGATGTCAATATGAAAAGTAAAACCGAAAACAATCAATTCCTTAAGTATTCAGCCCTCTTGCTTCATTGTACTTTAACAGCCATACAGGCAAAACGTTGTTCAAAATTCATAAATTGCCCAGACATCATGTTTAGATTGTATTTAAGGACGTTGAACAATATTTTCTTTTAAAATGTGTGTTAATATTGTCTTTCTTCGTAACAAAGCCAAGACCAGGTCCTTTCAATACATTTTAATGGGATTTTAGGAAGTGCACTGGACAGCCTAGTCTCTGGGGGTTCAAAGAAAATATAAATCATCACCTCTCCATCACTTTTTGCGAAAATGCAGAAGGTGCAAATTCAGTAACTTTTTCCTGTCTGGTTTCACTATGGACGACAATGGAGAAGTCTGAAGGGAGAAAGTTACTGAATTTGCACCTTCTACATTTTTGCAAAAAGTGATGGAGAGGTGATGATTTATGTTTTCTTTGAACCCCCAGGGACTGGTCTCAAATGCCATCCATGAATGAACAATATCAGATAAACTCAATCTAAACATGATGTCTGGGCACTTTATGATGTGCAATTTTGAACAACGTTTTGCCTGTATGGCTGTTAAAGTACAATGAAGCAAGTGTTGTAGATTTTATGAAGATGAAGTAAGTGTTGTAGACAAATTGTAGATTTAACTTTTTACATTGACATCGTAGAGTTGTTTGTGTTGAATACCAGCAAAAAAGCCTGATTAAATCAATTTTTATCAAATGTTTGTACACAGCAAAATATGAACTTAAGTCTTAAGGGGGCTGAATAAGTTTTTCAACCCACTGCATATGCAAACATATTAACTGCTTATAATTACACCAGTATTTATTTTTTTATGTTACCAATGCCTCCCGCAGTAACGGTTACTGCCACCGTATCAAACAAAATCTCACTAAATTTTCTTAAAGGATTTCTCAGAAATGTTGCTAGAACATATGTAATATTGTCAGTATTGCAATTTTAAACTGGCCCATTATACTGTCAATTCACATGTCATTTTTATATCACATATATTAAAATGTGTTTTGCAAGAGACCCATAATCCCCCGCTTCTGTCCACCCTTCAGTGAAGCAGTAGGTGGGGATAGGCTAAGGGGTATCTCAGGGCTGCCATTTTGTTTTTGGTCAGCTCTGTACCCTGCTTTTAGGACTGGATTCCTGACACAATATATTAATAATAAAAAAATAAAAAAACTGGTTTATTGAATAAAAGGTCACACTTTAAACAAAGTCTCTTATATAAAGTCTTTATATAGCGTATATAAAGCCTTCATAAACGTGACACAATGGCTTCATAAATCATACGTAAGCAAATGTCATGCTTCATAAAGGGTGACATAACACCTTCTTATGCAACGTTATGCCAAATGTGTCACAGTTAGCCTAGCATCCTACATAAGCATGTTTTATGTCACCCTGTATAATGTTTAGCCATTAGTCAGATGACATTGTTGGTTATGTCACATTTGGCTTAATATGTTGCTTAAGAAGGTTGTATGTCACCCTTCATGAAACATGACATTTGCTTATGTATGATTTATGAAGCCATTATGTCACATTTATAAAGATAATTCAGGGTTTGCCTTCACTGCTTTGTAATCTGGGAAGTGTAGTTTGTGATGACCAAGGTGTTCAATTAGGAATCTTACAACCTAGCTTATGACTGACTCTACTCGGCAAACCCTGAATTTTAAAAAAGGAGCAAGACTTGCTCGGACTCTTATTTGAATAATTGCGAAGTGGTGAGACCGCGTGCTGGATGTCCCCAGCCCAATTCAAGCGCTGAATCGCACACGACCGTGCCGGTCCCGGAGATTGACCTTATAACCCTCTGGTTGCAAGTTCAGCTTGGAGAGCTTGGGACGGGGGTTAGGTTGGGTTGGTGGGGTGGGGGATATAATTCTTGCGGATTATCTTGCTCAAAGCCTTTTCTGTCCCTAAATGACTGACCTCCATACACCCACCCCTGATTTACGGTCTCCTTAAATCCATCATAAGGACAGGAGCTCCCGGGCTCTGTCTTAAGAGGATTGCGCCCCTCACTTGGGGGGGGGGGGGGGTGGGGGGTTTGGGGGTTAGGGGTTGGGAGTTGGGGGAGGCTGAGCCCCAGCCCCAGCGTGGGCAGTCCTGCGTCAGCAACTGCTTTTGATGTCAGCCAATCAAGAGGGAGAGTGGGAGAGGTCATGTGACTGAGGAAGAGAGAAGGTCCAGGGGGGAATTCGGGCAGGGGGCATGAGGGGGGAAAGGAAAGCTGGAGGGATGACAAAAAAAGTGTGTTGAAGAGATGGAGAGATGGAAGGAATTGGAGGGAAAGAGTGTGTTGAAGAGATGGAGAGGTGGAAAGGGTTGGAGGGAAAGAGTGTGTTGAAGAGATGGAGAGGTGGAAAGGGTTGGAGGGAAAGAGTGTGTTGAAGAGATGGAGAGGTGGAAAGGGTTGGAGGGAAAGAGTGTGTTGAAGAGATGGAGAGGTGGAAAGAGTTGGAGGGAAAGAGTGTGTTGAAGAGATGGAGAGGTGGAAAGAGTTGGAGGGAAAGAGTGTGTTGAAGAGATGGAGAGGTGGAAAGAGTTGGAGGGAAAGAGTGTGTTGAAGAGATGGAGAGGTGGAAAGAGTTGGAGGGAAAGAGTGTGTTGAAGAGATGGAGAGGTGGAAAGGGTTGGAGGGAAAGAGTGTGTTGAAGAGATGGAGAGGTGGAAAGAGTTAGAGGGAAAGAGTGTGTTGAAGAGATGGAGAGGTGGAAAGAGTTGGAGGGAAAGAGTGTGTTGAAGAGATGGAGAGGTGGAAAGAGTTAGAGGGAAAGAGTGTGTTTAAGAGATGGAGAGGTGGAAAGAGTTAGAGGGAAAGAGTGTGTTTAAGAGATGGAGAGGTGGAAAGAGTTGGAGGGAAAGAGTCTGTTGAAGAGATGGAGAGGTGGAAAGGGTTGGAGGGAAAGAGTGTGTTGAAGAGATGGAGAGGTGGAAAGGGTTGGAGGGAAAGAGTGTGTTGAAGAGATGGAGAGGTGGAAAGGGTTGGAGGGAAAGAGTGTGTTGAAGAGATGGAGAGGTGGAAAGAGTTGGAGGGAAAGAGTGTGTTGAAGAGATGGAGAGGTGGAAAGAGTTGGAGGGAAAGAGTGTGTTGAAGAGATGGAGAGGTGGAAAGAGTTGGAGGGAAAGAGTGTGTTGAAGAGATGGAGAGGTGGAAAGAGTTGGAGGGAAAGAGTGTGTTGAAGAGATGGAGAGGTGGAAAGGGTTGGAGGGAAAGAGTGTGTTGAAGAGATGGAGAGGTGGAAAGAGTTAGAGGGAAAGAGTGTGTTGAAGAGATGGAGAGGTGGAAAGAGTTGGAGGGAAAGAGTGTGTTGAAGAGATGGAGAGGTGGAAAGAGTTAGAGGGAAAGAGTGTGTTTAAGAGATGGAGAGGTGGAAAGAGTTGGAGGGAAAGAGTCTGTTGAAGAGATGGAAAGAGTTGGAGGGAAAGAGTGTGTTGAAGAGATGGAGAGGTGGAAAGAGTTGGAGGGAAAGAGTGTGTTGAAGAGATGGAGAGGTGGAAAGAGTTGGAGGGAAAGAGTGTGTTGAAGAGATGGAGAGGTGGAAAGAGTTGGAGGGAAAGAGTGTGTTGAAGAGATGGAGAGGTGGAAAGAGTTGGAGGAAACAAGTGTGTTGAAGAGATGGAGAGGTGGAAAGAGTTAGAGGGAAAGAGTGTGTTGAAGAGATGGAGAGGTGGAAAGAGTTAGAGGGAAAGAGTGTGTTGAAGAGATGGAGAGGTGGAAAGAGTTGGAGGGAATGAGTGTGTTGAAGAGATGGAGAGGTGGAAAGAGTTAGAGGGAAAGAGTGTGTTGAAGAGATGGAGAGGTGGAAAGAGTTGGAGGGAACGAGTGTGTTGAAGAGATGGAGAGGTGGAAAGAGTTAGAGGGAAAGAGTCTGTTGAAGAGATGGAGAGGTGGAAAGAGTTGGAGGGAAAGAGTGTGTTGAAGAGATGGAGAGGTGGAAAGAGTTGGAGGGAACGAGTGTGTTGAAGAGATGGAGAGGTGGAAAGAGTTAGAGGGAAAGAGTGTGTTGAAGAGATGGAGAGGTGGAAAGAGTTGGAGGGAACGAGTGTTGAAGAGATGGAGAGGTGGAAAGAGTTGGAGGGAAAGAGTGTGTTGAAGAGATGGAGAGGTGGAAAGGGTTGGAGGGAAAGAGTGTGTTGAAGAGATGGAGAGGTGGAAAGAGTTGGAGGAAACAAGTGTGTTGAAGAGATGGAGAGGTGGAAAGAGTTGGAGGAAACAAGTGTGTTGAAGAGATGGAGAGGTGGAAAGAGTTGGAGGAAACAAGTGTGTTGAAGAGATGGAGAGGTGGAAAGAGTTAGAGGGAAAGAGTGTGTTGAAGAGATGGAGAGGTGGAAAGAGTTGGAGGGAAAGAGTGTGTTGAAGAGATGGAGAGGTGGAAAGAGTTAGAGGGAAAGAGTGTGTTGAAGAGATGGAGAGGTGGAAAGAGTTGGAGGGAACGAGTGTGTTGAAGAGATGGAGAGGTGGAAAGAGTTAGAGGGAAAGAGTGTGTTGAAGAGATGGAGAGGTGGAAAGAGTTGGAGGGAAATAGTGTGTTGAAGAGATGGAGAGGTGGAAAGAGTTGGAGGGAAAGAGTGTGTTGAAGAGATGGAGAGGTGGAAAGAGTTAGAGGGAAAGAGTGTGTTGAAGAGATGGAGAGGTGGAAAGAGTTGGAGGGAACGAGTGTATTGAAGAGATGGAGAGGTGGAAAGAGTTAGAGGGAAAGAGTGTGTTGAAGAGATGGAGAGGTGGAAAGAGTTGGAGGGAACGAGTGTGTTGAAGAGATGGAGAGGTGGAAAGAGTTAGAGGGAAAGAGTCTGTTGAAGAGATGGAGAGGTGGAAAGAGTTGGAGGGAACGAGTGTGTTGAAGAGATGGAGAGGTGGAAAGAGTTAGAGGGAAAGAGTCTGTTGAAGAGATGGAGAGGTGGAAAGAGTTGGAGGGAAAGAGTGTTGAAGAGATGGAGAGGTGGAAAGAGTTGGAGGGAAAGAGTGTGTTGAAGAGATGGAGAGGTGGAAAGGGTTGGAGGGAAAGAGTGTGTTGAAGAGATGGAGAGGTGGAAAGAGTTGGAGGGAAAGAGTGTTGAAGAGATGGAGAGGTGGAAAGAGTTGGAGGGAAAGAGTGTGTTGAAGAGATGGAGAGGTGGAAAGGGTTGGAGGGAAAGAGTGTGTTGAATAGATGGAGAGAGAGAAAGTGTGGGGAGGGGAGATGGAGAGAGGGAAAGAGGACAGCGAAGAGTTTTTGGAGAGAGAGAAAGAGGACAGTGAGAAAGAGAGAGAGAACAGGAGAGATTAGAGGGGGAGCGGTGAAAGCAAAGGGTACGTAAGACACAGGGGAGAGAGTGAGAATGAGAGGAGGAGTGTGATAAAGAAGAAGAGTGGGCCGGCCACTAGTAAGGAGTTCTGTGGTAATACAGGGTTTAATGCAGACAGTCTGTGGGCAGTCTCCTGCTAATCCCACACAAGGGATCAGGACTCGACCTCTGTCCACGTACTGTATGTCTGTGTGTACATTGTGTATGTTTGTGTGTGGTGTGTGTGCATGTGTGTGTCTTGTGCTGTGTTGTCTGTGTGTGGTACTTATGCATGTCTGTGTGCATGTTGTGTTGTGTTGTGTGTGTGTGCGTATGTGTATGTGTGTGTGTGTGTGTGTGTGTGTGTGTGTGTGTGTGTGTGTGTGTGTGTGTGTGTGTGCCAGCTCTGCAAGGTGCCCTCTCTGGGCAGTGGCTGGCCAGTGCTGCATTCCCCTCCACCAGGGGCACAGAGGGACACTTACAATGACATCATCAACCCAGTGCCCCCCCCCCCCCCGCAACAGCAGCGGCGCTGGCGCATTGTGGCGCTCGATTTTGTCTCATTGCGTTTTGCGGCACATCAGAGCAACGCTGAGAGAACGTTGTGGGTTTGCAGGGTCGACCGGCCCCAGAGAAGGTTCTGCTGTGCACAGAACCTGCTGTAACACAAAAAGTTGATCAGCAGACATTCGGTCTAAGCAACTAACATCATTAATGTTTCCTTTTTATTCTGACATTCATTGAGAGTTAAAAGTGGTGCAGGGCAAAATCCCAGCCGAGCCATAGCTACACGTAATAACGTGGCGTAAAATGAGCACACAATGCTTTTTCATATTTTTTTTTTTAACACATGGTACTGTAAGAGTGAGCTTTCTTTCACATTTTTGACACTTTTGGTTGACCTTTTGACGAAGAAAATGATTCAATATATGAATAGCGAACTCGCGTGCAGTTAGGCGAGTCTTCCGAGCAAGCATCTGATACGGACGAGCCACGAGGCAGGTGCTCTTCGCGTTTGGAATGACCCTCCTCGAATATCCAGCTGCGCAGACGGGGGATGCTTGAAACATGAGTCGCGCGCGTCTGTGGCGCCGGCCGAGCCGGCCGGGGGAAGTCTTCGCCTTCCAGCGTGCTCCCTCGCTCTGTTCTTCCGCACTCAGCAAAGCTTCGGTGCTTCCTCCTCCCAGCCTCGGGGGTTGCCAGCCCTGGTCCTGGAGAGCTGCGGTGTCTGCTGGCTCACCTCTGCGTAGAGCGGTTGGTTACACAGTTTGCTCCCCTCACCTGGTTTCCTGGGTATAAAACTTGGTAACAGGTTTTGAGGTGAATATGAAACGCGGCAGACCAGGCGGCGTGGCGCGAGCTCGGGACGGGAGGACTACCCGTAAGCGCACCCCCTCCCGGGCGACGGCTCTGCGCCCTTGGCCCGCGGGCGAGCAGCCCCTCGCAGGAGCAGCGCTTACCCCGCCCCGCCCCCGCCCCCGCGGCAACGCTGTGATTGACATGTCGTCAGCCAGACTGAGACCCACTGAAGTCACTCTGTGACGGTGCGGAGATGGCGCCTCTTTGGGGAAAGTGAGAGGGCAGCGAATATGAGGAAATGGAGAGAGAGAGAGCTAGAGAGAGAGCTAGAGAGAGAGCGAGAAAGAGAGAAAGAGAGAGAGAGTGAGAGAGTGAGAGAGATATAGCTTGCTTCATCCACTGCAGATTCTTTCCCCAGCACTAAATGCTTCAATTTGCCTTTATTGCAGCCTATTGATTGCACTCGTCCTGTCTGCTCTGCCCTTAGCTGCGTTAAAGGGCACGTGAGATCCGGTCCTGGTTGCCAACACTCCCTCCTCCTCTCCTGGCTTTGATTCGTCTGCGTTTGTCTGCTCCCAGCAGAATTGGTTAATAACCGAGCTATAGATTTTCGACACCTAAGAATGCGTATTTGAGCCCCAAGTTGTTCGCGCTTATCCCAGAGCTCTTTTATGTAGGCCTGTCCTTATTGGGTGTCTGACCCCACCTTTGGGGGGGATCTGGGTGTTATATCTGGCAGCCGAATCACGGCCTCTGTGGCTGTAACGTAACACTTCGATTTTTGCTCCTGATTCCCTGATCACAGGTCACATTACAAAAAAAAAAAAAGAACGTTACATAATATGTAGGTCACAGGTGTTTTGCATGTGTATGTACACGCACACACGCACATACACACACACATGCACATGCATACACACACAGTGTATGGATCTGTTTCTGGGATTTTAACCCCACGACTTTCACTGAACACTTCTCTGGCCTCCAGTTCATTTAACACTGATATCGTCCTGAAGTCAGCTTATTTCTTGGTGGTTAAAAAAGTAGTTAAAACCCAGAGCAAGGAAGACACAAGAATGCTTATGTGATATTTAAGCATTCTTAAGCCCCCCCCCCAGAATAGCACCCGCTCCCCTTATAGTAGAGTTCCCATCTCCCCTGACAGCATGATTTCCCCTGCCATTACAGAAATGTGCCCCCTCTTTTTAAAGAATGGTACCCCCTAACCGTATGGAATAGTATCCCGCTGTTCTCACATTGTAGTCTGATAAAGAGATTGTGGGATGTCAGCCTTCCCATTTTTGTCCTTCCTCCAGCTCCCTTCACAGTTGCATAACCAGTAACTACCAATCCCTCCCCCCTCTTCCCTCCTCCCTCCCTCTCTCCATCCCTTCTTTCCCTCCTTTATGCTCTCTTCTCCCTCCATCTGTCTCTGCTGGGCCCTGTGCATATTTATGATTACCATCTGAGCTTCTGCCAGTGAGCAGCAGTAGTAAGTCATAGACATTAAAGGAGTGTGTGTGTGTGTGTGTGTGTGTGTCCGTACATTCCAGAGCATGTGTGCTCTATAAGAAAACCTCAGCGCACATAAGCAGCAGGAGTGTGTGTGTGTCTGTACATTCCAAAGAGTGTGTATCTATGCAACCCCAGCACACAAGTGTACACGGAAAGCAGGAGTGTGTGTGTGTGTGTGTGTGTACATTCCAGAGAGTGTGTATGTATGCAACCCCAGCACACAAGTGTACACGGACAGCAGGAGCGTGTGTGTGTGTGTGTGTGTGTGTGTGTGTGTGTGGAACCCCAGCACACAAGTGTACACGTACAGCAGGAGTGAGTGTGTGTGTGTGTGTGTGTATGCAACCCCAGCACATAAGTGTACACGGACAGCAGGAGTGTGTGTGTGTGTGTGTGTGTGTGTGTGTGTGTGTGTGTGTGTGTGTGTGTGTATGGAACCCCAGCACACAAGTGTACACGGACAGCAGGAGTGTGTGTGTGTGTGTGTGTGTGTGTGTGTGTGTGTGTGTGTATGCAACCCCAGCACACAAGTGTGCACGGACAGCAGGAGTGTGTGTGTGTGTGTGTGTGTGTGTGTGTGTGTATGTATGTATGCAACCCCAGCACACAAGTGTACACGGACAGCAGGAGTGTGTGTGTGTGTGTGTATGGAACCCCAGCACACAAGTGTACACAGACAGCAGGAGTGTGTGTGTGTGTGTGTGTGTGTGTGTGTGTGTATGTATGCAACCCCAGCACACAAGTGTACACGGACAGCAGGAGTGTGTGTGTGTGTGTGTGTGTGTGTGTGTGTGTGTGTGTGTGTGTGTGTGTATGGAACCCCAGCACACAAGTGTACACGTACAGCAGGAGTGTGTGTGTGTGTGTGTATGGCACCCCAGCACACAAGTGTACACGTACAGCAGGAGTGTGTGTGTGTGTGTGTGTGTGTGTGTGTGTGTGTATGGAACCCCAGCACACAAGTGTACACGTACAGCAGGAGTGAGTGTATGTGTGTGTGTGTGTGTATGTATGCAACCCCAGCACAGAAGTGTACACCTACAGCAGGAGTGTATGTGTGTGTGTGTGTGTGTGTATGGAACCCCAGCACACAAGTGTACACATACAGCAGGAGTGAGTGTATGTGTGTGTGTGTGTGTATGCAACCCCAGCACACAAGTGTACACGTACAGCAGGAGTGTATGTGTGTGTGTGTGTGTGTGTGTGTGTGTGTGTGTGTGTATGGAACCCCAGCACACAAGTGTACATGGACAGCAGGAGTGTGTGCGCCTGTTTCTCTGTGCCTGTGAGCTTGTGGAGGGACAGAGGGCGAGCGTGGGAGAATGTGTAATTGACAGTAAGTGTGTGAGAGTTTGAGAGAAGTGTTGGCCTCTGTGACTGAATTACTGAAAAGAGCACAGTCGTGGGAGTCTGAGAAACGTGTGTGTGTGTGTGAGAGAGAGAGAGAGCTTGTTGTCGTGTGTGTTTAAGAGAGTCTTTGAGTGTAATTTTTGTATTTTTTCTAAGTGTGTGTGTGTGTGTCAGAGAGAGGTTGTTTTAGTGTGCGCATAAGAGTCTTTGAGTGTGAGTGTCTGTTTCCAGGAATGTGTGTGTGTGTGTGTGTGTGTGTGTGTGTGTGTGTGTGCGCGCATGTGTATGTGTGCGTGTGCATGGGTGTGTGTGTGTGTAACAGTACTCGTGCTGTAGTAGAGGTTTGGCTGGCCACACTGCTGCTCCAGGGACAATCCTGACTTTCCTCTCCTCCGACACACACAGCTCCTGTTTCACAGCACACTGAGGAGGAGGCTCGCGAATCTCAGCGCAAAGCCATCCCCTCTCTGCGGTGCCCGCCCCCACACCACCGTCCCAACCTCACTTTTTGAACCCCGCCCCTCAGCGCAAAGCCCTCCCCTCTTTGCAGCGCCCACCCCCACCACCGCCCCCAACCTCACTTTCAACCCCTTTCAACCCCCCCTGATGTCCTCACCCTTTGACCTCCCTGTAACTGGTCTCAATATGTGACCTGTCTATAGCTGGAGGACCTGTGGCCAATACTCTGACCTCAATCACACACGGCTTCATACTGACTGTCAGTGCTAACTGTCAGCTTCACTCAGCTTCACACAGACAGTGGTCTGAAGCCCAGAGCTCAGATTCTCCTGGAGAGACAGAGACCAGTGTGTGAATGAGCCAGACTGCCACTGCACATTACTGTCTTACACCACATACCTTCCCCAAACTGTTGCCACATGGAAACCCAGAATCGTCTAGAATGTCATTGTATGCCGTAGTGCTAAGCTTTGCCTTCACTGGAACTAAGGAGCCTAGCCTGAACCATGAAAAACAGCCCCAGACCACGGGGGCCACATACTTTTGGCTATATAGTGTAGACTGAGGAAGAGGAGGAGGATGGGATTGCTCTGTCGAGGGAGCCGTTAGCTTTCCAGGGGTCTGGCCTTCCTCCAGGCCGGCCGCGTCCGGTAGCGGGGGGGGGGGGGGGGCATCAGGGCCAGCTGCGCTCAGCGCTGTCGGATGCCGCACCGCGATGCTCCGCTGACGGGCTTGTCGGAATAGAGCTAATTTAAGATCCTCCTGGGAGCCCTCGGCCCTGTTTTCCTCCGGTTGACTGTTTTTTTTTTTTTTTTTTGGGAAAGCGGATCTTATTGGCAGCTCTGAGGTGTCGGAGGTACACATCTTTTTCCTTTTTTCTACTTTTTATTTTTTCAGCTTGGAAGTTCGCCTACTTATATTTTGCTGCTTGTTTTCCATCACCTCTTTCTGTCAGTGCTGGTGATACCCTGATATTGCAGGCTGCTAAAATACAAACTTTAAAATAAAAAATTAAAATAAAATAAATAAAAAAATAAATAAAATAAATTAAATTAAATTAAATTAAATTAAATTAAATTAAATTTTGAATTAAATTTTAATAATTAAAATAAACTTTAAGTGAGAGAGAGGGGACTATAAGGACAGGCTGGGAGAGAGAAAGTGATTTTTTCCACAATGGATGAGTTGCGGTCCTTGCCTGATTTAGTGCTGTAATGTAATCTTTCTCTCTCTCTCTCATTGTACTCTTTCTCTGTTTGTCTCTTGTTCACTCTCTATCTCTCTATCTTTAGCTCTTGGATAAGATTAAAATTTCTGCAACACAAATTGCTGGCTGGGATTTGTCATGCACTGCCCCCTCTCCTCCTGCTCCGGATCAGCTAGAGAGAGAGAGAGAGAGAGAGAGAGAGAGAGAGAGAGAGAGAGAGAGAGAGAGAGAGAATAAAGGAGAGAAAACAAGAGGGAAAGGAGAGACTGTTATCCTCACAGTGAAAACATGGTTCAAGGTTCCAAGTGTAATCATTTAATTTCAGTACAGCAGCTGTTCACAGTCAGCGGGGGGAGGAGTCTGTGCTGTGGGTGGAGTCAGTGGGATTCCTCTGGGTTAGATGGAGCATGCTGACTGACTTCACACTATCAATGGGCGCAGAGTATCAGACAATTTAGAGTAAGAGTGTGGACAATGTTAAGTGTGTCTGTGTGTACAGTATTACTGTGCATGGTGTGAGTGTGCACAGCAGTTTCATCATTGTGTAGAGTATGAGTGGGTCTGTCCTTGCAATATGAGTCTTTACTGTGTGCCATATCAATGCATACAGTATGAGTGTGTACAGTATCAGTGCATACAGTATTAGTGTGTACCATGTCGGTGCATACAGAATAAGTGTGTTCCATATCAGTGCGTACAGTATAACTGCATTCCATATCAGTGCGTACAGTATCAGTGCTTACCACCCTCAGTCATTGTCAGTGCATACAGTATCAGTGTGTACAGTATCAGTGTGTACCATATCAGTGACATGGCTTGGCCTGCAGAGGTTGTAGGTCAAGTGAGCAGCTGCGTTTTTCCGAAAAGCTGCAGAGGCCTGATGGCGGAGGCAGGGAGACCAGCGAGGAGGAAGTTGCAGTGGCCTAGACAGGAAATGACTGGGCCCTGGTCTGAGAGCTGAGTTGAGTAGGTGGTGAAGGGGGCGGATTCTCCCGTTGTTGTACAGGTAGAATCTGAATGCCCGACAACACTGCCGTGAAGTTCTCGGAGAGGCGCGGTTTGTTGTCCTGTACCGCTCTGTGGGTCCTAGCGGATGATGCGCGAGAAACTGTGGTGGCATCCAGGGTCAGTGAAAGGTCAAGCGGGGGTTAGGTTATATTTTCTGCTTTTTGTCTATATCCCTGTGCCTTTGTGTGAATGGGTCCCTCTCTGCCAGCATGGGCCTGGTCAGCATTTCTGTCCCCGGCCGGTAGTAGGGTACGGAAACAGGTTCCTAACGCGTCTCCTCTCTCCCCCTTGAGCTAAAGTTGGTGTCTCCCATCAGCACCAGTGGGTCTCCTTCTTGTCTCACCACTGGCGAAAGAGAGAGAAACGCCCCGATTTCAAACGGGGCCTCGCGTGGCGCGGTTAGCGGGGAGACTAGCATGGCCAGCAGAAGCCATTACAGACTGCGTCGTGGTGACGTCCGGCCCCTGATTCCGCCATGAGGATTTTGTGAAATAAGCAGTAGGAGTGTGTGAAAAACGTTTGAGGAAAGCAAGCTTGCTTGTACGACCCCCCCCCCCCCGCACCTGTTTTGAGTCAAAACAGTAGTGACTTACACGAGGAATCTGGCGTCCTTCCATTGCATAATACTGCTATTGCATAATTCCTGATAATACTCAGCAGCCCAAGGACTGTTGCTGCTGTGATCAGCAGCTTTTTCTCAAACAAAGCTTCCTTTCCCACAGCTGAATTTAGTCCTGTTATGTTCAGGCACTGGAGCATGAACTTATTTACCCCTCCCTCTCTGTCTCCCTCTCTTAGGAAACCAGCTCAAGCCCTGCCTCCTCAACCTTGAGACTCCTCCCCCCTTTTCCCACCACTGCCTGGAGAAGAACAGCCCCTCCCAGATTTGGAGCTCCAACTTGGACCTCGCCGCTTCCCAAACCCGGAACCTGTTTCGCAAAAAACCATCAAGGGGAAGCTGGGTCTCCAATCTCCTCGCCAAAAAGGACGCTGCTACTCTGGGACCTGGCCGGATCAGCGGCTTTGGGGGAGCGCCGTTCTTTCCGGCCGACTTTGTCCCGTGCCGGTCACACTGGCTGGACAGGAGGAATGCGTGGAGATGCTGCCGCACGCACAGAGAGGCCATGATTAAAGTCCTGGACAAACGGCTATGGACTGACCACGGCTCTTTAGCGAAAGGCGCGCCCATGCTAACCCGTCTATGACTTTTGATGGACGACCGATAAATCGTGCTGAGCGAACCTTTCCCGCGACCCTCACCGCCCCGGCCCTCCTCCCCAGTAACGACAGGCCCAACCGGCGCCCACCGGCGTTAAAGGCAGAGCTCGAAACCTGGATCGCCGATGATCCTTTCAGCTGGTGGTGCTCAGAACCAGACGATGCCCACTTGAGACGGGACGAGTCTCTTTCCTTTTCTTTTTCTCCCCTGTCTTCTTGACACCCCTCCTTTCCACCCCTCCTTTCCACCCCCCCCCCCGAAACCCCCACCATTTTTTGGCTCTCTGCCTCGCCAGGTGTCCACCATTCGCCCCTCCCTCACCACGGCTGTCCTCCCCCCCCGGCCCCGCCCCCAGCCGCTGCACCCCCCCGCCGTCGCCATGGCGGCCACGGCCCGGGAGCACCTGCTGGTGGTGCGGCGGCGGAGCCCGCACATGCGCTACACGCTGAGCCCCGAGAACCTGCAGAGCCTGGCGGCGCAGAGCGGCGGGCCGCCGGAGGCGCCGGCCCTGACGCGGGCCAACAGCGACACCGATCTGGTCACCTCCGACAGCCGTTCCTCCCTCACCGCCTCCGCCTACGAGTTCACCCTGGGCAGGGCCCCCAACCTCATCATCTCCTGGGACATCAAGGAGGAGGTGGACGCCACTGACTGGATCGGCCTGTACCACATCGGTGAGACGCCCTTGGCACGGCCTGCCATTTCGGTTCCGTTACTGTCCTGTGTGTACTGCTGCAGATTCCAGTTCCATGATGTGTTACTCAATGTTACTCATGATGTTGATAGTTGTTGATAATAATAACTGTTATTATTAGTAGTTTGTTTATTGGAATGATGATGGTAATAGTGGTAATGGTAATGATGATGGTAGCAATGCAGGGTTCGACATTAACGGTTGCCCGATTGTCCGGGGCAAGTAAAACCATGTGCTGGGCACGTAAAACCGACCAGCCACCTGCCCGAGTGGGCAAGTGACGATTCAGAGCAAATTCATCATTTCAGTTTGCAAAATCTCCGGTTTCGATTTGGTTCTGTGTGTGCCCCGCCCGTACGCAAGCAAGCACAGCGGAAGTGTGTGTGTTTGTGAGACGTGTTTCTGTAAAAAAAGGAAAGAGAGTAATCATAAAGAGTAAGATTCTTGACCAATAGCTAGCTACTGGTCACCGAAGTGCGCAGGCAGAGAGAAAGAGGCGGAAATCTTTGGCTCAGCGGTGGCAGGGAGGGCAAACCGGAGCTTTAGAACGTAGACGGCAGTGAATGCACGTGAGCTCGACAATACATTTCTGACAGAAAGCGTAGTTTGTTGACATTTTACAAAAGTCCCAGTAGAAGATCTTTTACAAAAGTCCCAGTAGCAATCTTTAAAAGTTATATATTTTCTGAATCGTGATCGATTTCCCTTGGCCACTGTCGATGAAGTGATCTGTGATCTGAGCATACAGTTGCTATTTCAATTACATCAGAAGTATTCAGCATTGTTATTTGCTACCCAAATGTTAGAGTAGCCCACGCCCGCCTCCGTTAACATGATTGGAGCCTGAAATCTTCAGAATCTGTGAAACCTTTCACTAATAAGCTAGGAGTTTTAAGTTATAAGGCAGGATATACAGTGTCCAGCGAAAATATTGACCTGACAGTCGATCAAGTCAAGTCTGTTTTAGGTGCCGTCAGTGTCCTACTCTTATCATTGATGGGATGTTGGGAAATCACATTAAAATGACATATAAGGATAGTTATTGTCCATAATACATTTATTTAAGGTTAAACTGATATTTTAAGCACAATATTTATGTTGATTTCCAGAAATACATTTTTCAGTTTCCTGGCCTTTGTCCACTGCTGCAAGTAAGCGATGTTTCAGTACCATGAAACGGATCTGGAGGAGCAACTTGTCAGTTGGCAGGCTGTCAAAACTCCTCTTTGTGAGCACTGAAGGCCCTGCAATTGAGGAGTTGAACTCCCAGAGGGTGGTTGAGAGATGGCTGCGTGCTGGGGAGGGGGCACGAAGGCTGTAAGGCAGGTGCAGTCGGCAGGGATATTTACATAAAATATTGTGTATTTGTCAATGAAATTAAAAGTTCAAAAGTAAATGTTTAATATATAAGCTCTGTGTTTTTTTTTACGGGTTTATAAACTACGCCTTATCCGGGCATGTAGAAATTGAGTTTAGGCAAGTAGATTTCAGACCTAAGTTACTGGATAAGAGAATATGCTAAATGCTAGTAGTGTGTGTGTGTGTAATGGCAGTGGTAATGTTGATAATGATAGTGTCACTCTTATTATTTGTTGTTTTATTATTGTGATGGTGGTGATGATGATAAAGAGGATGGTCATAAACGATGACTTTATGAGCTTAACCCAATGCAACTTACTGAGCGTACGATGCTCCGTGCAACTTCGCAAGGAACATGAAAACTTAAATCTCTACACTCCACAGTGTGTAACTCTCCCTAAAAAAATGATGCGAGCAAACTGGTCAAAGATCAGTTTAAAGAAAGGGAAGAGGGATTAGGACATGTGAGCCTTAATTGTATACCTGTGGATGGTGAGGACTGGGATCGGTGAATGATCAGTCGGCTCAGATCTGTGTGGCTCTACACTGCTGGGTACAGTCAGTCTGCTCTGTAAGCTTGAGCAGGGGCTGGGAAACCCTGTAGCCTTGGGGCCGAATCTGTCTCTTGATTTTGCGCCAGTTTCTGATCACTCTGCTCACGAGCCCAATCATTTATGCTATCCAGCCTGTTAGCAGCGTTTATCGATAAGCTCATGAATGGCAGCTGAAGACTGTCCTTGTGTCTCTATACGAAACGTTTTACTGTGGCCTGATCTACGAGTGAACTGGCATTGCCACGTAGCACACAGTGAAATGGGCCATTAAGGTACAGTACTGAGTAGCAGTGGAAACGCATATGGCCGTCTAGAAACTGGGCCGCTCTCTCCTGCCGCGGGTCATCCCCTAACCTTGCCTGGAGATTTTAACGATTCAAGGCATGGCTCTGAGTTACAGCAACAAGGCGCTCCTCCTCCGACGGCCAATGGCAGCACGCCACTGCGCCACGCCCGTCTGACCTCCTGGTTGGAGACGTTTAGCGAGAGCGTGCCTCTGCCGTCTGGGCGACCCCTGTTTGGCACCGCCTCCCGAGCTTCACACCTGTGCTCTTTAAATGGCTTTTGGGGCAGTCTGCGGGCGGGTCTTCTGTGCGTGGGTGTGCCAACTGGGTGGGGCAGGGCCAGGGGCGGGGCGGAGCTGCCTGAGGAGATGGGAGATGACCCCCCCCCCCCAGGCATCTGTAATACTGAATACTGCTGGCAGAGAAATGGGGGTGATCTTTTATCAGCTCCACCTGTGTGAATGTGTCTATGTGTGTGTATCCACATGTGTATGTGTGTGCATAATTGTGTGCATGACATGAGCATGTAAGGTGTGTTTGTTTGTGTGTCTGTGCAAGTGAGTGTGTAGATGATGTTTTTTCGAGTTGTATCTTATGCCAATTATTGCTTTGGCAAAAATATACGTTAGGTCGTAGTTCCAATAAGGCATATTTGTTGCTGTGCATGTGACTGTGTGTGTGTGTGTGTGTGTGTGTGTGTGTGTGTGTGTGTGCGTGTGCGTGACTGCGTGTGTGCATGTGTGTGTGCGTGTGTGCGTGTGCGTGTGCGTGTGTGTGTGAGACTGCGTGTGTGGCATGTGTGTGTGTCTGCGTGCGGCGTGTGTGTGTGCGTGTGTGCAGGTGACTGCGTGTGCACGTGCGTGTGTGTGTGTGTGTGTGTGCGCGCGTGTGTGTGCGCGTGTGTGTGCGTGTGTGTGTGTGTGTGTGTGTGTGTGCATGTGACTGTGTGTGTGTGTGTGCATGTGAGGGAGAACGAGAGGCTCTGCAGCATGAGTGCTGATTCAGCAGTGCGTGTGCTGTGGAGACACCTCGTCATTGGATAGGCTGGCTACTCTCACACACGTATGCTCACTCACACACACACTCTCTCCCTCTCTCTCCCTCTTCCCCCTCCCTCCCTCACTTCCCCACCCCCTCCCTTTCTCTCTCTGTCTTCTCCACCCCCTCCCTTTCTCTCTCTGTCTTCCCCAGCCCCTCCCTTTCTCTCTCTGTCTTCTCCACCCCCTCCCTTTCTCTCTCTTTCTTCTCCACTCACGACTCTGGCGGTGTTCACTCCTCCTCTGTCTCGTTATCTCTCTCCCTCTCTCTCTCTCTCTCTCTCTCGTTCTCTCTTATTAGCACTCTCGTACTCAGGCCTCTGTAATATGAATGGGGGTGTGCTAATGAACAGCAACAGCAGCTGTGTTTATTATTTGCATATCTTTTCCATGTTATTTACATATTTTAGTCGGCGAAGATGAGGAAATTATTAGTCGCTGTTGAGCTGTAATTAGTGCTGGACCTCACCCATGTCACCACTCAAGAGTCACATGACTCACGGTCATTACTGTTATCAGAATGAACTGTTACTGGGGTGTGTTCTCACCAGGACAGCATATATTCATCCTGACTGCTCTGGCTACAGTGTAATTGGCTAATTACATTCATTTCAAATAGCGTACTTGTGTAATGTACTTGCTAATGACCAAGATCTTCACTACAGAGGCAGAAGCTCTTTCCTCGAACACACAAATGCACGGCGCGCACAGTTTTATACAACGGGCGTAAATGTGTGTGCATGTGTATTTGTGTATGTGTGTATGTGTGTTTATGTTTGTTTGTGCTCGTACGTATGCGCGTCCTATCTGTACGTGTATTTGTGAGTGCATTTGAACATGTCTCTGTGTGTACGTACGTGAGTGGGAGCATATATATGTGTGTGCACGTATGTGTGTGTGTGTGTGTGTGTGTGTACGTACGTGTGTGTGCATTACAGACACAAAGATGATGAGGTTTTTTTCTCTTCTAATTATTCCCCCTGGTCTGTACCACAGCAGCAGTTTATTTGCCTGATGCAGTCAGAGAGGAGACAGAGAAAGAGACAGCCAATCAAAGGCTGTCCATCTTTACACCTCCTGCAACCCCACCCCCCCCCCCCCCCCCCCCAAGTGTGGGCACCTCCGGGGGGGTATTGATCCTCTCCTGCCAGGTGGAAATTCGGAGGGGAGTGAGAGAGGCATACGGGCTCTGTGCCGAGCCTGCATTGATTCCCACAGCACCAGGACTTCATTACTGGCACGAGGGGCTCAATCCCAGGGCTCTGGGGTTTGATGAATAACTCAGACCATGGCTGGGTTACTGGATACCACCCTGGGGTTAGTCATTCTGAGCAGGGCTGGGTTACTGGATACCACCCTGGGGTTAGTCATTCTGAGCAGGGCTGGGTTACTGGATACCACCCTGGGGTTACTCATTCTCCTACCCCCCTGTCCCCGGCCGTGCGTTTGACCCAACCCCGGAGGCGCACGTGAGGGGCGGGTGGGTAAAAGGGCGGAGGTGGGGGTGGGGTGAACTGTTTCCATAGTAACTCCACTATCATTTTTTTTTTGTCATGTGTGTTCGGGTGTTTAGGAGTTGGGGAGGGTTTCCGGAAGGTTCTTTCCCTCGCTCTCACCAACCCGCCTTATGTTCTGTCCTACTGTCAGATTCATTGCCTTTCATGTGTCAAATCTGTATTTTCAAATCTGTACCTGCAGAAGACAATTTAAAAGCAATGATGTCTTGATGGAATATGACTCCGCCTGGTATTACTGAAATGAACGGAGGTGTTTTTGAAGTTGAGGATACTATATGTAATAATGGTGGCTTGGAGGCTTGGAGCCTCATTTTAGTTTAATCTAAAATGTAGCCTCCTTTGAATTGTCTGAATCCATTTTCTACGCCGAGGGACAGGGGAGGTGTTGTACGCGAGCGAGTGAAATTATTGCTGGGTGGGGTTCTGTAATCTGTACATTTTCTTGGTTGTGTAAAGTATTTTATGCAACCATTATAAACGAGACGAGATGCATTCTCTTGAGGACCAACATATTAAATAATGATTTGTGACTGGAGTTCTCCTTTGACATTGGGGAATTGTGTCTGTTGTTTGTCACAAGTTACTAATTGAATCAATTCTGGGAAGGCGCAGTTTATAGCCAATTTGTCCAATCTGCTCTCGTAATATCTCCCCTGGTATTCCTGCAGAGTGCACACACATTCCTTCATGAATGATTGTCCTGAGTCATGGGCCACACATACTCTCTAGAGATGTGTAATTGTGTTATTTGAAGTGCCGATGGTTGGCGTTGTGGCCACAGGGCCGGGCTTGCAAACAAAACGTTTTGGGTTAATTTCCCCATTTGGGAACAGCTGTTGCACCCTGGGGATTTGTTGGCTGCAGTTCTTCAGTAAAGTGCTCTTCTGCATAAATGGAGGATACACACAGTCTACATGTGCACGTACAGTGTCCTGCAAGGACTCCCCTTTTAAACAGGAAGCCAAGCGCAAGCAACGGCCTCCGTGAGGAGAGCGTAACACATCTCCAAGAACACTGCGGACATTTCTGTTTAATCGTGCGTACATTTTAATGCTTCATTCAAAATCCGCGTACGATTCAATGTGACCTTGTGGCGCTAAGACAGAGCTTTATCTCTGGCACTATCAAACAGACTACTCTGATTCTGCATCCAGAGTGCATGAGAAACGTCTTCCAAGCACGGGGCTGCAAATAAATTACGAGCGACAGCCGAACGGCCCGATTCCAATTAAGATGAGGGCAACGTATGCGTCTATTACCGCGTTGTCATATATAGAGATCATTTCACTTTGAAATGGTAAATATTTGCCTTTTTTGAAATTGTATGCAAATTTGCCAATTCTGCTATTTGATTCGCTTATGGAGGCAATGTTATTTCACCTAAAAATATATATTTAACTAAATTAGCAGTACTGTATATTATTGAACTATTGTGTGAATCCGCATGTTGCTTCTTGAGTTTAAGCTGTTTAAGAATTTAGCAAATAAATAAATATATATTTTAATGATGTTTGAACCAAAATGTTTCAAGTTATTCATGCATGTTACAAAAATAGTTCTTGTTTTATAGGAGAGGTTTGCGTACTGATTGAATTTTTTGAATGAAGCTGATAAAGTGACAGAATTTCAATATAGCAGCTGACACATTAGACCTTTTTCGAGTTATCATCCGAGCAGCTGTTCATAAGGGGATGTTTGTTGCCTTCAGCATCTAAACTAGCTTATTGCCACATTGATTGGGCGTAGTCCGTATGTTCTCCAAAGCCAGCATGTATTGATTCGCTGCTTGTTCCCTCATTTGAATATTATGCACAAACGCTTAAATTTGATTGGTTTGTGACCTGCCTTGTCACTTAACAAAAAGGTCTGTGTTTGACTTTTTTTTTTTTACTAATATGCTAATTATTCAAAATAGTAGCCTTACTAGCCTTACTAGAAAATTGTGTGTTTTGAGTGTAATGCATAAGCAAAGTTTTATACCTCTCCTAGCAGCTTTATTGAATTACTGCCTCAGTTTGCCTCAGCTCCAGTTTGCAGTCCCTATCAGAGCTAATGATAACTGCAGCAGGTGCAGGAGAGAGAGAGAGAGAGAGAGAGACAAGGCAGGGAGATGATTGAGTAGCAGGGCTCAGTGGGGGGGGGGACATGATGCATTGTGGGAAAGAGAGCTGATGTGGAGGGATAGCCGAGCGTGACTCAGCAGGGGGGGGGGGGGGGGGTGTGGGAAGCCTGACATCAGCGTCCCCCGTGCCTCGTCAGCGCCAGCCTGGGCCGTCCCGTCAGAGCAATTCAGGACGGGGTCAGAGCGCCGGAGCGTCAGGGCATCAGGGCGTGTGTCGAGGAAGAGGCCTGCAAACATCCTGCGGGGAGCGGGGGTATGGGGGGGGGGGGGGGGGGCAGGATATTTCGGGCCGCTGTTTGAAGCTGCAGAAGGATCGCATCTGATCTGCGAGATGGTGGTGGGCGACCTGTTTAACAGGAACTTCCTGTTAGGCTGCCGAGAATGCTGGGAAGGGGAGGGTTGTGGGAGCCCTGTGATGTCATGCATGATGCCAGCGTAGAAGGGTTGGAGGGGCGGGGGGGGGGGGGGCAGGATTTCCTGATCCTATCAGTATGCCCTCAGTAACAGCAGAGGTGCTGTCGCTGATAGCTCCCACCCACATCCCTGTCAGAGCCATCACTTAACCTCTGGAGCACAGACGATACACACACATATGTGAGCACGCACATACTGCGCACACACACACACACACACGCATGAGCATTGACACGTACACACAAAACCGCACACTGTACTCACAGTCACACAGTTCCTCACTCGCACGCGAGTGTGCGTTTGGCGTTGCGGTGCATGTAGCGCACTCTCTGACGGTGTGTGTTTGCCCCGCGCAGATGAGACCTGTCCCGCCAACGTGTGGGACTCTAAGAACCGCGGGGTGAACGGGACGCAGAGGGGCCAGATCGTATGGAGGCTCGAACCCGGGCCCTACTTCATGGAGCGTGAGTGGGGAGGGGAGGGGTGAAGATGTGGGGAGAGAGGGGGCGGGGTTATAGGAAAAAGTGGGTGGAGATATGTAATTGTTGGGGACAGAGTAATTGGAGATAGAGGGCAGAGATATTTAGTGTTGGGGGCGGAGATATGGGTGGGACGGGGGGGAGGAGGTGGGGAGGGGGAGCTGAGATGATAGTGGAGGCGACAACATGGCCCTATTCCTCATAACAGGCTAACTGAGTTAGCATGCTAACTGTGCTGAGTAAAACCCAGAATCCCCCAAAACATGGAACATATGGACTAGCAAAAACAGTGTTTCGGGTTTTACTCAGTCAGCCAGCTACGAGGAACAGGGCCCAGGAGATGAGGGGATGAGAGGGCCTGATATGAGATGTGGGAGTGATTTTAGGGGGAATACGAGTGGGGTTAAAGAGCGTGAGTGTGCAGCTGCACGTCACCTCCTGTGTCAGCTGACTTCCTGTCTTCTCCCTCTAGCTGAGACCAAGATCTGCTTTAAGTACTACCATGGAGTAAGCGGAGCCTTGAGGGCTACTACACCCTGCATCACCATCAAGAACCCAGGCGTCCTGGTGAGTCCCTGTGTGTGTGGTTGTGTGTGCGCAGTGTGTGCGTGTGCCTGTGTGTGTGTGTGTGTGTGTGTTGTGTGTTGTTGTGTGTGTGTGTGTGCGCAGTGTGTGCCTTGTGTGTGTGTGTGTGTGTGTGTGTGTGTGATTGTGTGCGCATGTGCCTGTATGTGTGTGTGTGTTTATATGTGTTTGTGTGTGTTTGCACGTGCGCGTGTGTGCCTGTGCATATTCTTAGAGTATCAGTAATGGCAGTGTCCTGAGGGAGTATCCTATACGCTGGTAAATATATTCATCCCAGCGTGATGCAATAAGGAGCAGCTATAGAGATGGAGGACGAGATGAGACAGTCTGCTCTCTCTCAGTTATACTCCTGTGTCAGTGTGGTGTGACTTCAGGAGCAGAATTGTGCTTTAGAGCAGGGGTAGGCATGGTCCTTTAGCATCATTTCACAGAGAAATGCATGCTGGGAAGCCAGGAAACTGGGTGACATATCTACGCTTTAGGGCCAGGCCGGGAGTAGACTAGCCATTTAAATACACGGGGCTGCTTTTTTAAAGTTTGGCACTAATGCAAGGATACATCACAGTCCGTCCTAACCCTATATTAGTAACCCGACCAGGAAATCACCTGAATCATCTTGCTGCTGTTAAGGGCAGTGCCACTTCCTGTACACATTTCCGCTTCCTGTTTGTCACTTCCTTTCTACATCTGTTGTCCCTGTACATGCGGCCGGGCCTTATCTGCATCCCCCTCCTTCAGCAGGGCCCTAACTGCCACCACCCGGCAGCGTTCGTGACCAGCTGCCGCAAATTAATTTGACGATAAAAATTGTGTGCTAACCCCCCCCCCCCCCCCCAGATCAGAACACCTGGCAGAAGTCCACACAGTTTTATGAGCTTCAGTGACTACAGATTAGAGGTGACGTCTGTGGTGACACTCTCCATGTTCACCTCCATTGACCTGTGGCCCTCCTGCTTCACAACCTTTTTGGGGTCGCGACTCAAGTGCAAGGCTTGGGAGACAAGTTGCCAGTCACTGAGCCAAAATTTGCACCCTGCTTTGCCTGCTCACTCACCTAGTGCATAGACCAATCACGTCAGCAGTCACACTGTACATATAGTGATATTTGCTACCACACAGCAGACAAGTGGTGATCAGCACACCATTGTATAGTGATGCAGAATCACACACACGCAGACTATATCGTTCTGCATCACTATACGATGGTGTGCTGAACACTACTTCTGTGCTGTGCGGTAGCACATACTGTATATGAATAGTGTGATTCCTGACATGATCTGCCCTATGCAATAGAGTGACCGTGGGTAAATGGGGTGAGATTTGCCAGGGTGATGGATGAACCATTAAAACATTCACTGTTATTTATTATGTTTATTCGTGTATTTGATGGACAGATTCCCTTGTCCATTCTTTGATTCTTCACATTAACCAATTGTGTCACTCGCTCTGTGTTTTTGTGAAGCGATTCAGGTTAAGTACCCAAAAGGACACAGCTGCAGCACCTCGTCTGGGAATTAAACTCACAACGTTCTGGTGCAAGCCCAGTTTCTTAACAGCTACGTTGCTTTGCTGTGGGTAGTTGAGTGGGGGGGTTCCGTGCGTGGACAATATGTTTATTTGTGTTGCCGTGTGTTTTACGGCCTGTCAACAGTAATGCATTTGTTTGCTGTGTGCAGCCGAGCGAGTAGCACTGCACCAGTTTGTGAGCAGCACCGCGTTCGACGCGGTGGGTTTAAAGGTGCCTGACGTTAAATGCGTTTGAGTCGCGTGTGTGTAGCTGAGAGGGTATGGCACAGTTTGTAAGCAGTAATGTGGTTGTGTTGTTGTGTGTAGCTAAGTGAAACAGCAGTTTGTGAGCAGTAATGGGTTGTGTTGCTGTGTGTAGCCGAGTGAAATTGCACAGTTTGTAAGCAGTAATGTGGGTTGTGTTGTTGTGTGTAGCTAAGTGAACAGCAGTTTGTGAGCAGTAATGGGGTTTGTGTTGCTGTGTGTAGCCGAGTGAAATTGCACAGTTTGTAAGCAGTAATGTGGTGTGTGTAGCTGTGTGTAGGCCGAGTGAAATGCACAGTTTGTAAGCAGTAATGTGGTTGTGTAGCTGTGTGTAGCTGAGTGAGTGGTACATCACAGATTGTGAGCAGTAATGTGGTTGTGTTGTTGTGTGTAGCTGAGTGAGTGGTACATCACAGATTGTGAGCAGTAATGTGGTTGTGTTGTTGTGTGTAGCAGAGTGAGTGGTACCTCACAGATTGTAAGCAGTAATGTGGTTGTGTAGGCTGTGTGTAGCTGAGTGAGTGGTACATCACAGATTGTGAGCAGTAATGTGGTTGTGTTGTTGTGTGTAGCGGAGTAAAACAGCACAGATTGTGAGCAGTAATGTGGTTGTGTTGTTGTGTGTACCAGAGTGAGTGGTACAGCCCAGTTTGTAAGCAGTAATGTGGTTGTGTAGCTGTGTGTAGCGGAGTGAGTGGTACAGCACAGATTGTGAGCAGTAATGTGGTTGTGTTGTTGTGTGTAGCGGATGTGAGTGGTACAGCCCAGATTGTGAGCAGTAATGTGGTTGTGTTGTTGTGTGTAGCGGAGTGAGTGGTACAGCACAGATTGTGAGCAGTAATGTGGTTGTGTTGTTGTGTGTAGCTGATGTGAGTGGTACAGCACAGATTGTGATCAGTAATGTGGTTGTGTTGTTGTGTGTAGCTGAGTGAGTGGTTACAGCACAGATTGTGAGCAGTTAATGTGGTTGTGTTGTTGTGTGTAGGCGGAGTGAGTGGTACAGCCCAGATTGTGAGCAGTAATGTGGTTGTGTAGCTGTGTGTAGCTGAGTGAGTGGTACAGCACAGATTGTGAGCAGTAATGTGGTTGTTGCTGTTGTGTGTAGCGGAGTGAGTTGGTACAGCACAGATTGTGAGCAGTAATGTGGTTGTGCTGTTGTGTGTAGCGGAGTGAAACAGCACAGTTTGTAAGCAGTAATATGGTTGTGTTGTTGTGTGTAGTGGAGTGAAACAGCACAGATTGTGAGCAGTAATGTGGTTGTTGCTGTTGTGTGTAACGGAGTGAAACAGCACAGTTTGGTAAGCAGTAATGTGGTTGTGCTGTTGTGTGTAGCTGAGTGAAACAGCACAGTTTGTGAGCAATAATGTGGTTGTGTAGCTGTGTGTAGCGGGAGTGAGTGGTACATCCGGAGCAGTAATGTGGTTGTGTTGTTGTGTGTAGCAGAGTGAGTGGTACATCACAGTTTGTAAGCAGTACTGTGGTTGTGTAGCTGTGTGTAGCTGAGTGAGTGGTACATCACAGATTGTGAGCAGTAATGTGGTTGTGTTGTTTTGTGTAGCAGAGTGAGTGGTACATCACAGTTTGTAAGCAGTAATGTGGTTGTGTAGCTGTGTGTAGCTGAGTGCGTGGTACATCACAGATTGTGAGCAGTAATGTGGTTGTGTTTGTTGTGTGTTAGAGGAGTGCGTGGTACAGCACAGATTGTGAGCAGTAATGTGGTTGTGTTGTTGTCTTTCAGGCTGGAGAAGGAAGGCCAAGCACAAGGCCAGTCAGTGATGGAGCACTCTCGAAAACTCGTCAGTTTTACCTTGTCAGGTGATGCTGGGACAGAGCTTGTGTGTGTGCGTGTGTGTGTGCGTGTGTGTGTGTGTGTGTGTGTGTGTGTGTGTGTGTGTGTCCAGTTCCATGCTGGAGAAGATTAGGGGCCCCTGCTTCAATCTGTACTTGTCTAAATCTTGACCCTTTTCTTAATTACCTCTGCTGCCCCTGTGTGTCTGCATAGTGTCGTTGCATATTGCAAATCACGTCATCAATCAGCCCACGAGGCTCTGGATGCTCCTGTAAATATAGATACTTCACACTGAGTACAGAGTTCGTCCGCCCTTCTATTAAATCCCCTTTCAATGCTAGACACAGTTCAATGAAGGACGGGCCGTATAAAAGCTGCATGCACATTCCTCTCTGATTGGCTCAGACAGGTCACATGATGAATATCACTGACCGTATCTGGACAGAGGTAGCCACTGCAGTGCAGTTTCCCAGGCCTTAAAGAAGTGGGCTTTTGGGCTTAATCTGTGCAGACTGCTGTAGATTGGCTTTTTGTCATTGTCATTGTGGGGCCGTGTGTGTGTGTGTGTCTCAATATTTTACTCTGCGGTGTATAAATGTGTGTGTGTGTCTAGCTATTTGCTCTCTCTGGTGTGTGCATGCACGTGTGTGTGTGCGTGTGTGTGTGTGTGTGAGTGTGTTGATATTTGTTCTCTGTGGTGTGTGTGTGCATGTGCGCACGTGTATGTGTTTTAGATATTCTCTCTGCGGCGCGTGTGTGTCTATGTGTAGATTTTTCGCTGTCGTGTATGCGTACGCGTGCTTGCGTGTCTGTAGATGCCCTCTCTCTGAGGACCGTGCCCGTATCTGTAGATATCCGCGCTCTGGGGCTGAAGAAGGGCATGTTCTTCAACCCTGACCCCTACCTGAAGATGTCCATCCAGCCAGGCAAGAAGAGCAGCTTCCCCACCTTCGCCCACCATGGCCAGGAGAGACGAGCTTCCATCATCGCCAACACCACCAACCCTGTCTGGCACGGAGAGGTACGCCCGGCCACACACACACACACACACACACACACACACACATGTGCACACACACACACACGCTCACTCATATACAGGAACACATTCACGTACATTACGTTACGAGATCCGTTTAGCATTCATCCTTACCCAGTGTGACCTGCACAGTCTGCAGTTTCACCGTATCCATTTATTCGCCTGGACACTTAGTGAGGCCCACTCTGGCTAAGTGCCTGAAACCAGAGAGCAATGGAAGTGCCACGCCTGGGAAGTGAACCGGCAACCCCCGCGATAGACTTAGGATGAGATGTTCAACAGCTGAAACTGAGACCTGTTATTCGGATACAGAAACTAGATCAAGCGTGCTTTACTTTAGCCTTTATGAACAAATATAAATTAGCGTAGCATATGTATGTACAGGAACACATATAGACACACACACACACACTCACACTCACAAGTACACACACGCTCAAACCCATGCTGATACTCACGTACACACATTTACATTTGCATTTACATTAGTCATTTAGCAGACGCTTTTATCCAAAGTGACGTACAATAGGTGCATACAGAAACGTCATTGAAGTAACTACAGAACAGATCAGACAAGCACATCCTTCGTGCATAAACACGTACAGACACACATTCATACACACACACTCATACACCCGAACATGTACAGACACACACGTATACACACATAGTCATCAACACAAATGCACACACTGACACACTTTGTCGCTTTCCCCACAGAAGTACACCTTTGTGGCTCTGGTAACAGACGTCTTGGAGATTGAGGTGAAGGACAAGTTTGCCAAGAGCGGCCAATCATCAAGCGCTTCCTGGGTCAGCTGATTATCCCAGTGCAGAGGCTGCTGGAGAGGCACGCAGCTGGGTAGGTCTCTTGAAACCAGACCTGCGGCACACGCTGATGATACACACATTGCAGTTTTTACACACACACACACACACACACACACACACACACACACACACACACACACACACACACACACACACACACACACACACACACACACACACACACACAGAGACACACACACACACACACAAGTGTTTCCCAGCCAAAGTCCCAAGCCAACTTGATTTAATCTGTCTGCCAAATAAGAAAAAAATCCATTATGTCACAGGTCCAAAATAAAAGCATGTGGCCTCAAGACCATTTATTTTTGTGAAACCGCCAACTGGCTGTCTAAGTAGGGAAACAAAAAACATGGCTGTTTCTGTGCCTTTTGTTTTGTAAATTCTTCACGATTTTAGGAAAAAGAATCCCCCCAAAAAAAGTTGGTTACCCCCGACACACCCCTATTAAGCGCACTCACCTGTGTGTTTCCTGATAGGGGACCAACCGCTGAGCTACACCCTGTGTCGCCGTTTGCCCACTGAGCATGTGAGTGGCCAGCTGCAGTTCCGTGTGGAGATCACCTCCACGGGCCATGAAGGTGAGGAGGTGGACCAGTGGGCTGGAGGGGTGGGGTTCAGAGCTGGGGGGTGGGGGGTTCAGAGCTGGGGGGTGGGGTTTCAGGGCTGGGGTTTCAGGGCTGGTGGTGGGGTTTCAGGGTTGGGGGGGGTGGTGCTTAAAAGGGAAGGAAACTGAAGTTAATGGCAAGGTTTAGGAGTCTCGGGGGTGAGTGTTGGAAGTGTGTTTTTCTGTGTGTGTGTGTGTGTGTGTGTGTGTGTGTGTGTGTCTGTTTTTGTATCTGTCAGGATTAGTGTTGATGGATTAGTTATCTTATTATCCATTTCCTCTGTACCACTTCTGACCGATGACACTCTGTTTTGATTGTGACAGTACGGATTGTTTTTGATTGTTTCTATTGTACATTTTTTATGCAGTGTTGTGTGTTGCCCTGGATTGCAGAGTTTGCTCACTGAGTGAAGGTTAAATGTAAATGAACAGTGATTAATATCTCTGGGCCCCTCCTCTTTCTCTTTCAGAGGCGTCCCCTGAGACCATGGGCTCTCTCCTGGGGGCGGCGGCTATGAACGGGGACCCCGGGAGCCCCTCAGATGATGAAGACCTGCCCCACCCTCCACCTGGGGTCGGCCGGGGCCCCTCCCCCACGGGGTCGGCGGACTCGTTTCCCGGCGACGGGGCGCGGAACGGGGAGGGTGGCGCCGAAGGGCGAGAGGACGAGGAGGGGGGCGGGTCAGAGGGGGGCGGAGCCGAGGGAGGGGCTTCCAGCCACCACACGCTGCGGCAGGTGTCCCTCAACGACTACCTGGACGCCATCGAGGCCCCCAAGGGCCCCGGGGAGCGGCCCCTGGGCGCGGCCTCGCCCAAGCTGCGCTCCAGCTTCCCCACGGACACGCGGCTCAGCGCCATGCTGCACATCGACTCGGACGAGGACGAGGAGGGGGGCGGGGCGCGAGGGCGGAGCCACTGAGGAGGGGGCGGGGCCACCGGCGCTCAACGGGGCCGCCGCAGCCGAGGAGCCCTCGGATGTCTTCTTTAACTCTGAGGCCGAGCAGCAGGAGGCGGAGCTGCAGAAAGAGGAGGGGCCCAAGAAGGCGAGAGGGGCTACTGAGCCAGAAGCCAGCACCGCCTGCCATCTCGCTACAGTCCATGAGGGGGCAGAAGAGGGCCAGGACTCTGACCCAGGACAGGCAAGCGAGGCATCCGCGGGGCACCCCAGCCCTGCGGCCAGGCGACAGTCCACTGGCTGCTCCTCGGCGGATAGCGGACGGCCAGCGTCCCCCACAAAGGTGACGTTCAGATGGATCACAGAGCCGTCTGGCTGTATAGGATCTCTTACTCTGATATGTTACAGTCATGGTAGCCTAGTGATACAGCCCAGGCTTGAAACTGCAGCTTCTAGATTACAGACTACAGACTACATTTGTGACATGCATATTTACCTGCTGGGTTTCTATGGGACCCAGGAGAGTATTTTAAATGCACTTTGCTTCCACCTAAGCAGTGTCAGCATAGCCATATAGTGGCTTGAGGTTGGAGATTAGGGTTAGCATTTTATTTCTCTTTTCCGTGCGCCCTGGTGCAATGCCGTGTCATTGACTTTGCAGGATGAAGAGGAAGGGGAGGCGACGGCATCCACGGACCCGGGAGGAGGAGCGGTCGCCAAGGCCACGCCCACCACAGGCGATGTGGCAGACGAGGGGGGCGGGGCCCGCGGGGCGGAGCCGCCGGGGGAAGCAGGCTTGGTCAACGGGGAGGAGGGGGGTGGAGGAAGAGGAGGAGGAGGAGGGGGAGGAGATCTGGCAGAGGAGGCAAAGCCTGCAGGCGTCCGGGGGCGTGTCCCAAGAGGAGGAGGCGACGGGGCCGTTGGCAATGGGAGGGTCAGTGGACTCGGGAGGGCTGAGTGCCACTGAGACGGACGGAGAGTCAGGTGAGAGGTGACGGCCATCTTTTTCCCTCAAGTGTGACGAGGTCACTCAACAAAACGGCTCTTAACTCACCAAATTGCACCTTTTTGCCACGTTATGGCGCAAACTCAACCCTGTGTACATTCTGCAAGTGGGCCACACAAAATAGCTGAGAAACAAGGATTGTGTGATGGAAAAGATGGAAAATAGATGGAAAATGTGTTCCCGGAACACGAGCATTTGAGCAAAATTTTGCGTGTGGTATCCTATCCTCTTAGTTAGCCCCTTTGATTGGAGACATGAGATGCCGAAACAACAGCAGTGCAAAACATTTTTAGCACATGCCAAACTAATTCGAGATCAGCACTCTATCTCTGAGACGCTTTTAAGAATACACACCCTGTCCTGGCCAGAGCATGTCCAGTCGACCTGCAGTCATGTAGCGTTTCCCCGTAAAATCCCGCAAAATCCCATAAAATATCATTAAGGACATTCAGCCAATCATCCTAACATTGTGGAAGGGAAATGATTGATCTCCCTTTTCGCTGTGGCTTTTTAAAAAAAATCTAATCCCTCACAAAATTGATTTTTTCCTTGACCTCACTTGGCCGTTGTCCATACGGGAGGGATTGTCTTATTAAAATGATTTAAAAAAATCAGATAAAGATTAGAGAAGCTTTAAATCCTCTGGATAGGCTTTAAAAACCGTCCGAGGGTGCGTGCGAGCGTGTATTGCGCACGCTGCAGCGAGCGGTTGCGATCCGTGTGCAAGGTAATGCGTGATGGTGCAGCTCTGTCCCCCTCTCTTTCTGCACAGGTGCAGGTGCGCAGGTGAACGGCCACCAGCCAATGCGCTCTCTCCCCTCCATACGACATGACATCAGCCGCTACCAGAGGGTGGACGAGCCCCTGCCGCCCAGTGAGTGTGCGCGTGTGTGTCAGAGAGAGAGAGAGAGCGAGTAAAGGATATAGTTTGTTGTTGTATGCTTTGCCAATAATTTCACAATAATTACAGAATATATTTGCGGTTAACAGTATTGTATATCAGAGAGGAGGTTATATCACAGGTCTGTGTGCTATAGGAGGTGCTGTGGATCAGAGAGGAGGTTATATCACAGGTCTGTGTGCTATAGGAGGTGCTGTGGATCAGAGAGGAGGTTATATCACAGGTCTGTGTGCTATAGGAGGTACTGTGGATCAGAGAGGAGGTTATATCACAGGTCTGTGTGGTATAGGAGGTGCTGTGGATCAGAGAGGAGGTTATATCACAGGTCTGTGTGCTATAGGAGGTGCTGTGGATCAGAGAGGAGGTTATATCACAGGTCTGTGTGGCATAGGAGGTGCTGTAGATCAGAGAGGAGGTTATATCACAGGTCCTTGTGGCATAGGAGGTGCTGTGGATCAGAGAGGAGGTTATATCACAGGTCTGTGTGGCATAGGAGGTGCTGTAGATCAGAGAGGAGGTTATATCACAGGTCCTTGTGGCATAGGAGGTGCTGTGGGTCAGAGAGGAGGTTATATCACAGGTCTGTGTGGCATAGGAGGTGATGTGGATCAGAGAGGAGGTTATATCACAGGTCTGTGTGGCATAGGAGGTGCTGTGGATCAGAGAGGAGGTTATATCACAGGTCTGTGTGGCATAGGAGGTGCTGTGGGTTAGAGAGGAGGTTATATCACAGGTCTGTGTGCTATAGGAGGTGCTGTGGATCAGAGAGGAGGTTATATCACAGGTCTGTGTGGCATAGGAGGTGCTGTAGATCAGAGAGGAGGTTATATCACAGGTCCTTGTGGCATAGGAGGTGCTGTGGGTCAGAGAGGAGGTTATATCACAGGTCTGTGTGGCATAGGAGGTGCTGTGGATCAGAGAGGAGGTTATATCACAGGTCTGTGTGGCATAGGAGGTGCTGTGGATCAGAGAGGAGGTTATATCACAGGTCTGTGTGGCATAGGAGGTGCTGTGGGTTAGAGAGGAGGTTATATCACAGGTCTGTGTGCTATAGGAGGTGCTGTGGATCAGAGAGGAGGTTATATCACAGGTCTGTGTGGCATAGGAGGTGCTGTAGATCAGAGAGGAGGTTATATCACAGGTCCTTGTGGCATAGGAGGTGCTGTGGGTCAGAGAGGAGGTTATATCACAGGTCTGTGTGGCATAGGAGGTGCTGTGGATCAGAGCGGAGGTTATATCACAGGTCTGTGTGCTATAGGAGGTGCTGTAGATCAGAGAGGAGGTTATATCACAGGTCTGTGTGCTATAGGAGGTGCTGTGGATCAGAGAGGAGGTTATATCACAGGTCTGTTTGCTATAGGAGGTGCTGTAGATCAGAGAGGAGGTTATATCACAGGTCTGTGTGGCATAGGAGGTGCTGTGGACCAGAGAGGAGGTTATATCACAGGTCTGTGTGGCATAGGAGGTGCTGTGGATCAGAGAGGAGGTTATATCACAGGTCTGTGTGCTATAGGAGGTACTGTGGATCAGAGAGGAGGTTATATCACAGGTCTGTGTGCTATAGGAGGTACTGTGGATCAGAGAGGAGGTTATATCACAGGTCTGTGTGCTATAGGAAGTGCTGTGGATCAGAGAGGAGGTTATATCACAGGTCTGTGTGCTATAGGAGGTACTGTGGATCAGAGAGGAGGTTATGTCACAGGTCTGTGTGCTATAGGAGGTGCTGTGGATCAGAGAGGAGGTTATATCACAGGTCTGTGTGCTATAGGAGGTACTGTGGATCAGAGAGGAGGTTATATCACAGGTCTGTGTGCTATAGGAGGTACTGTGGATCAGAGAGGAGGTTATATCACAGGTCTGTGTGCTATAGGAGGTGCTGTGGATCAGAGAGGAGGTTATATCACAGGTCTGTGTGCTATAGGAGGTGCTGTGGATCAGAGAGGAGGTTATATCACAGGTCTGTGTGGCATAGGAGGTGCTGTGGATCAGAGAGGAGGTTATATCACAGGTCTGTGTGGCATAGGAGGTGCTGTGGGTTAGAGAGGAGGTTATATCACAGGTCTGTGTGCTATAGGAGGTGCTGTGGATCAGAGAGGAGGTTATATCACAGGTCTGTGTGGCATAGGAGGTGCTGTAGATCAGAGAGGAGGTTATATCACAGGTCCTTGTGGCATAGGAGGTGCTGTGGGTCAGAGAGGAGGTTATATCACAGGTCTGTGTGGCATAGGAGGTGCTGTGGATCAGAGAGGAGGTTATATCACAGGTCTGTGTGGCATAGGAGGTGCTGTGGATCAGAGAGGAGGTTATATCACAGGTCTGTGTGGCATAGGAGGTGCTGTGGGTTAGAGAGGAGGTTATATCACAGGTCTGTGTGCCATAGGAGGTACTGTGGATCAGAGATGAGGTTATATCACTGGTCTGTGTGGCATAGGAGGTGCTGTGGATCAGAGAGGAGGTTATATCACAGGTCTGTGTGCTATAGGAGGTACTGTGGATCAGAGAGGAGGTTATATCACAGGTCTGTGTGCTATAGGAGGTACTGTGGATCAGAGAGGAGGTTATGTCACAGGTCTGTGTGCTATAGGAGGTGCTGTGGATCAGAGAGGAGGTTATATCACAGGTCTGTGTGCTATAGGAGGTACTGTGGATCAGAGAGGAGGTTATATCACAGGTCAGTGTGCTATAGGAGGTGCTGTGGATCAGAGAGGAGGTTATATCACAGGTCTGTGTGCTATAGGAGGTGCTGTGGATCAGAGCGGAGGTTATATCACAGGTCTGTGTGCTATAGGAGGTGCTGTGGATCAGAGAGGAGGTTATATCACAGGTCTGTGTGCTATAGGAGGTGCTGTGGATCAGAGAGGAGGTTATATCACAGGTCTGTGTGCTATAGGAGGTGCTGTGGATCAGAGAGGAGGTTATATCACAGGTCTGTGTGCTATAGGAGGTGCTGTGGATCAGAGAGGAGGTTATATCACAGGTCTGTGTGCTATAGGAGGTGCTGTGGATCAGAGAGGAGGTTATATCACAGGTCTGTGTGCTATAGGAGGTGCTGTGGATCAGAGAGGAGGTTATATCACAGGTCTGTGTGGCATAGGAGGTGCTGTGGATCAGAGAGGAGGTTATATCACAGGTCTGTGTGGCATAGGAGGTGCTGTGGATCAGAGAGGAGGTTATATCACAGGTCTGTGTGGCATAGGATGTGCTGTGGACCAGTTTTGTGTATCAGAAAGGAGGCACAGTTGATCAGTTAATTGTATTAGAGAGGAGGCGTTGTAGAAGAGTTTTGCATGCCAGAGAGTGGGACTGTATCAGGGGTGTTGGCATGCGTTCTCCTAGACTGGGAGGCGCGGATCGACAGCCACGGGCGCATTTTCTACGTGGACCACGTGAACCGGACCACCACCTGGCAACGGCCGACCGCTCCGCCCGCCCCCCAGGTCCTCCAGCGATCCAACTCCATTCAACAGATGGAGCAGCTCAACCGCAGGTCAGAACTCATATTTACATATAACAAATATATATATATATATATATATATATATACACAATCATAAATGCATGGGTTTATGCCCAACTTTCACTGGCTTTTATTGCAATGAACTTGTGATGTTCCTCTCTGATATGTATGTTTCTCTTTTTGATTTTAGGGTGCCTTTGAAGCTGTTTGTAGCTTTTATGACTGTTTCTTTGGTTAATTTTGTGTACCATATGCCATGTAGCACAGTGGGTATATAAAAACAGCTTCATAAGTAGCATTTTATTATTTGTACAGATGTATCTTGCATAGTAATGTTGTTATTGGATATGAATTGTATTTTCTGACATGGAAACATTTTTTTTCAGTGGATATTGATGCACAGAACTCTCATAATTACACTGGTTTTGTGAAGTAATATTCCAGTTATCGTGTTCAGTCTTGGTTGGTCAGTATAACCTCCATCTCGCTAAACAAGCCGGCGAACCTGGAGGAAGAACAGGAATCATTGATTGGCTATTTCAGACATATGGACTCAGATGAATTGATTGGCTGCAGTGAATCTACACTGTAGTAATTCCCATTGATCCCACACTTGCTTTTCTCTCTCTCTCGCTCTCTCGGGATCTTAGATATCAGAATATCCAAAGAACGATGACCAGTGAGAGGCCAGAGGAGCAGGTTGAGATCCCACCTGAGGACAGTGACCTGATGCATCAGACCATCCCTGGTATGCTCACTCACAGTGCATGCTGGGAATAAGGAACTACACAGTCACTCACAATGCATGCTGGGAATAAGGAACTACACAGTCACTCACAATGCATGCTGGGAATATGGAACTACACGCTCACTTGCAGTGCATGCTGGAAATGTGGATAGATATACAAACGCACACACACACACACACGCACACGCACACACATGCATGCACATTCATACACACATACACATGTGCATGTTGGGACTGTGGAGGGACATGATGGTGCAAAATGGGTCTGAAGCTATGGAATCATGAGCTCTCTCAAAATGGGCTGTGGACCATTCATTAGTCACCCACCACCAGCCAAATGCTGGTAAACTTTTGATTGTGGCTGGTAAGATTTTCTACTCTAGCAGCCACTTTGGCAGGTAACCAACCAGGTTGTCTTATATTGTAAGAAGTAATGTGGCTAGTAAAATGTTGAAAATAGCTGGTGATTTTTAGAATTCACAAGCCACTCTTGCTAGTGGGTGAAATGTAAATTTTATGCTTACAGTTCAGGCTGGGAATATGGAGATAAACATGCACACACTGATTGATTGATTGATTGATTTTATTTGATATTTAGTTAAAATACATGGAGTAACAGGGGTACGGGCATGCATCTCAAAGAAACATCAAGGATATACACAAAAAAGTCAAGACTTGTTTCCATTGTGGTCCTTGGTCTCAGACAGATAGACAATACAACCATAGAACAAGCAACAATACAAAATAAACTACATTAACGAATCATTGGTTACTAAGATCGGACATTTTCTAAAAGCCACATTTTGACTTTTTTCTTAAAAAGATAATGACTACTGGTACACTTTAACTGGACGGGCAACATATTCCAGTTTGTGGCTCCACCGAATTTAAAAGAACATTTACCCGTTTTGGTTTTGAACCTAGGAAGGCACAGGTCAGAAATGCTGGCTCTGGTCTTGTGAGTATGCGTGTCACCACCCTCTGAAAATGATTATTAAGATAATCAGGGGCCCTGTTACTATAAATGTAACCATGTTGAGCTGGAGTTGAACAAACCTAGCTTCCAGGGGCAGCCAGCCCAGCTGCTGAAAGTGTTCTTGATTGACCCATATATTGATGTTATCTAACACACAGGCACACAGGCAGGAGTGCCACACTGATTCACTAACCAAACAGATTTTTTTCAATGGTGACTATTGTGTGTTCGAGAATGTGTGCTTTTCTGACAATTTAATTTTCACCCGCAGTCTGATACATACACTTGTTCTGTTACAGAACAAGGGTGTGTGTCAGTCTGTGTGTGTACATTAAGTCATTAGTTTGTTCACAGTGTGTATCAGAAGATGGATATGCATCAGAGAGTATGTGCATGTCAGTGCACGGGTGTGTTCACAGCGTGGGTGTGTATCAGAAAGTGGTTGTGTTTCAGAGCATGGCTGTGTTCACAGTGTTGGTATGTATCAGAGAATGGACCTGTATCAGAGCGCGGGTGTGTTCAGAGTGTGGGTGTGTATCAGAGCATGGCTGTGTTCACAGTGTGGGTGTGTATCAGAAAGTGGTTGTGTTTCAGAGCATGGCTGTGTTCACAGTGTTGGTATGTATCAGAGAATGGACCTGTATCAGAGTGTGGGTGTGTATCAGAGCGTGGGTATCAGACAATGCACCTGTATCAGAACGCGGGTGTGTTTCGGAGTGTTCACAGTGTGGGTGTGTATCAGAGAATGTACCTGTATGAGAGTGCAGGTGTATTCAGAGTGTGGGTGTGTATCAGAGCATGGACCTGTATCAGAGCGCGGGTGTGTTCAGAGTGTGGGTGTGTATCAGAGCATGGCTGTGCTCACAGTGTAGGTGTGTATCAGAGAATGTACCTGTATGAGAGTGCGGGTGTATTCAGACTATTCTGTTCCAGAGTACCGGAGGGATGGTGCAGTTGGTGGATCCAGCTCGCGGTCTCGCCTCAGTCTCCTGCTCCAGTCTCCAAGCGCCAAGTTCCTCACCAGCCCCGACTTCTTCACCGTACTGCATTCCAACCCTGTGAGTCTTCCGCACACCATCCATCGTACATCATCATCATCATCATCATCATCATTACTACCACCACAATCATCTTTAGTATTACCATCACTATCATCTCATCACCACCATTATATACACCATCCTTATCATAATCATCAACACCACCATCATCATCATCACTGTCATCTCATCACCACCATTATATCCATCATCCTTATCATAATCATCAACACCACCATCATCATCATCACTGTCATCTCATTACCACCATTTTATTTATCATAATCATCACCATCATCACCACTGACATCTCACGACCACCATTATGTCCATCATCATTATCATCATCATCTTCGCCATCAACATCACTGTTATCTCGTCCCCACCATTATATGCAACATCATTACCATCTTCATCATCATCACTGTCACCTCATTACCACCATCATGTTTCATCATTACAATGACCACCATCACCGTCATCCCCTGTCGTCACTGCTGTCTTCACTGCTATTACGATAGTAGCTGAATGAAGAGGAATCTCTGAGGTAAAATGCTGTTGTGACATGTCTTGTGTGCAGAGTGCCTACCGCATGTTTACAAGCAACACCTGCCTGAAGCACATGGTCAGCAAAGTGCGACGAGATACGCACCACTTTGAGCGGTACCAGCACAACCGCGACCTGGTCACCTTCCTCAACATGTTCTCCAACAAGCAGCTGGAGCTGCCCCGCGGCTGGGAGATGAAGCACGACCACACCGGCAAGGTCAGGGGTCGCCTGCGTGTCTGCCCTCTGCCCTCCGACACCCGACCCCCCGCTGTACGCGCTTTCTCTGTTGGTGTTTTCCTGTGTGTCTCCTCTCACTCTCTCTCTCTTTCACTCCATTTATCTGCCTGTGTGTGTGTCTCTCTCTTTCTCTCTCTCTGTAATTCCCTTTTGTCACTTAAAATTAACTTTTAAAATTCAAACTATTATTATTAATATGCTGCAACATTAACAACAATGGAAGAGAATGCAGTTTACATGCAGCAAATTTACACAGAAATGAAGATAAATGCAGGCAGATAAATTAACAATAATATTAAGAACAGAGTTGCATCCCCTGACAGAAATATTACTCTTTTAAATATTATTCTGTTATCCTTAGTGCTCTCATCCTCTTTTCTCAATCCCTCTGTCCCATGGAAGCCCCACCACATTTCTCTTAGCATTGATGCCCTTCTGGCTCTCTGTCTGATTGTACATCTGTCCGTCTCTCCACTCAGCCGTTCTTTGTGGACCACAACTGTCGGTCCCACGACGTTCATCGACCCCGAGGCTCCCCCTGCAGAGCGTGCGGCCCCAGCAGCGTGCTGGCACATCGGCAACACCTGACCCGCCAACGCAGCCACAGCGCCGGGGAGGTGAGCACCCGGCGCCTGGTGAGCACCGTCTGCCCCACCCCTAGAGCACGGCCCCACCCTCTCACAGTCTAATCCCACCCATTCATACTCTCACTCCACCCCCCTACAGCAACGGGCCCGCCCTATCACAGTCCTAATCCGCCCACCCACACTGTACTCCTGCCCACTCACACTCTAATCCCACCCATTCATACTCTCACCTCTACCCCCCTACAGCACGGGCCCGCCCTATCACACTCTGACCCCACCCACTCACACTTTAACCCCGCCCACTCATACCCTCACTCCCACCCATTCATACTCTCGCTCCACCCCCCTGCAGCAAAGACCAGCCCAGCCCTACTCTTACTCCACGCCCTCTCATGCTGAGCTTCTTTTGTTCACATGACTCAGTTATAGCTCCTCCCACTTACATAAACCCCACTCACTCACACATGGCTCCTCCCAATAAGGTACAACTGCCTTTTATTCTGTGGGTGACCTCTTGCATCAACTGGCAGATAACACAAGCTTCCTTCCACTGACAAAGCCCCACCCCTTTATACACAGTTCCCCCAGTGTATCAACTGACGTCCATGTGACAACTGGCTCCTCCCACTGAAGTATAGTTCCACCCATTTGCCCATCCACCTCCCCACCAACCCTAATGATAGCAGTTTGTCTCATTTGCCTACATAGCCTATAACTGCTTGTTGAGTCGCTGTCTCATAAGGGTGGATTATTCACATTAATTTGTCAAGAAATATTATGAAAGTCATTAACAAAGAGTCTGTGATTTGGGACATAGAAACATGTCAGAGAGACTTCACGGGTGATATAAATGGGTCAGACAGAGGTCAGGGTGATATAAATGGGTCAGAGAGAGGTCATGTGTCGCACAGAGGTCAGACTAGTACAAAAAGATTAGACACAGGTCAGACACCTACACAGAGGTCAGACACAGGTCAGAAAGGGCTCAGGTAGATACAGATGAGACAGGAAAGGGACAGGACAGAAAGCAGACAGACAGACAGACAGGGCGGTACAGACAGCGGACGGACAGACAGACAGACAGACAGACAGGGCGGTACAGACAGCGGACAGTGAGTCAGTGCCACGTCTCCGTGTGCTTTGCAGGTGGGTGACGACCCTCGCCACTCTGCCCCCCCGGTACTCCCCCCGGCCCTCCAGCACCTTCAGCACCGTGGGCCGCAGCCAGTGCCAGGACATGGTGCCCGTGGGTGAGCGCCAACCCATCAATCCATTAATCTCTTTTTGTATAGCGGCAGTTTTGTCAAAACAGTCGTCACGGAGCTTCACAGTCAGCCTGGTGGACTACTACAGTCGTTCTAAAGCTGTAGCTTAAGAACAACATGACAAATAGGCTATAGACTTAGGCTATCGGGGTGTTGAATTAGTGGCTATCAAGGTAAATTATGAGTCTTGATTTAAAGGCCGAAATAGTTTCTGCTTCTTGCATGGTTGTTAGTTACAAAGCTTGGCAGCCTTGCCTGCCTGGACAGCGTCCAATGAGAGGCTTTCATTCAAATTGTGATTTCCTCACTGTAATAGAAGCAGTTTTTATTCAAGCAAACCATCTAATCTGTCCTTTCGAAATTTCCATTTTACCTAATTTTGCATAATTTAACACTGACTTACTTTTTGACTGATCTAGTAATTCTGTATCTGTGACCCCGATTCCCACAATGCGAGGCTGATTGTTCCGCCCATCCTGCATGTGTCATGTGACTCACATCAGTCTCTGCCTACCGTGTCTCCCCTCGCAGCATATAATGACAAGATAGTAGCGTTTCTACGGCAACCCAACATCTTCGAGATCCTGCAGGAGAGGCAGCCGGAGTTGATCCGGAACCACTCGCTCAGGTCTGTGTTTATGGCTGCTGTGTGTGTGTGTGTGTGTGTGTGTGTGTGTGTGTGTGAGGGATGCTAGTGCTTATTACAGTAATGTGTGTGTGTGTGTGTGTGTGTGGGGTGTGCACGTGTGTGTGTGTGTGTGTGTGTGTGTGTGAGGGATCATAGTGTTTATTACTCTACTGTGTGTGTAGGGAGAGGGGTGCAGTTTATCCGCAGTGAGGGAGTATCTGGCCTGGCCGTCTCTCCAGCGATGCAGACCTGGTCATCTTACTCAGGTACTCAGACCACCTCCTCTTTGTGTGTGTGTGTGTGTGTGTGTGTGTGTGTGTGTGTGTGTGTGTGTGTGTGTGTGTGTGTGTGTGTGTGTGTGTGTGTGTGTGTGTGTGTGTGTGTGTGTGTGTGTGTGTGTGTGTGTGTGTGTGTGTGTGCTTGTGGCTTGTGTGTGTGTGTGTGTGTGTGTGTGTGTGTGTGTGTGTAGGTGGGTTCATGCATGACGATGTACTGTAGCTCTCTGCAATCTCCCAGGTTGGACCATCTCTCTCTCTCTCTCTCTCTTTCTCTCTCTTTCCCCCTTTGCAGCTTGTTTGAGGAGGAAGTGATGTCATACGTGCCGCCCCACGCCTTACTGCACCCCCAGCTACTGTCAGTCTCCGCGCGGATCCCCCGTTTCGTCTCCACAGAACTCCCCTGGTGAGCGTGCCCTCGTCCTCAAACCTCCACCCGGCCTCCAGTCTCCGCCTCTTTCCCTCCCTCTCCAGCTGCATCGTTCTGCTCCTTCTCTCGCCCTTCCCTTTCCCTCCCTTCATCCCTGCGTTTCTCTCTCAATCCCTCGCTCTCCTTCTGTCCCTCCAAATTCAGTCAAGGTCTGCTCAGTACGCTTTGTTTGGCCTTGAAGTTGACGTGCCAATAAACAGAAGTGTGATTCCAAAGCATTTTAAAACACATAATCTACCATCAAGAGTTTGAACAAACACATAAATAAATTTGATCAGTTACACAAAATGGTAAGTTATAATTAACTTATCATTATAACTGATGAGTTAATTATATACTAATTATAACTTATCATTTTGTGTAACTGATCAAATTTATTTATGTGTTTGTTCAAATTGCGCTCTTCATGGACATGTAAGACAAAGGGGAGGGATGTGTATTATGAGTTTTAGTAAATGCTTTGGAATCACAGTTTGGTTTATTAGCACGTCAACTTCAATGCCAAACAAAGCGCACTGAACAGACCTTAATTGAATTAGAATTTATTCAGTTATATTTTACCGTAGTATAGTTTCTCTCGCACACTCTCCCCCTGCTCCCTCTCCTTCTTTCTCTCTCCCTTGCCTGCTCTCTCTCTTTCAGAAACGCATGTGTGGAGACAATCTTGTGTTCCTGCACATAAATGATTAGTTTAGTCGTTGTGGCGCTCCACACAAACAGAACGTCCTTCCCTGTTCCCCCAGTGAAGATGGCTCCGCCCACACCTCTGTGCTCTGTAATTAGCCAGACAGGGCCTGACTCTTTAATCAGCTGCTTGGGCTTTCATTTAACTTTGCATCTGTAGCCGTTTACTGCTGAACACAGATCTTAGCGATGGAGTTCCTGTCAGCACAGCACTATTGCAGAACGAGCGACAGGGAAGATGCTAATCTTAAGGCACGATTCGATCAACATTTTTGCTTTTAGCTTTGAATACAAAATTCAGGTGTTTTAGAACAGTTTTTTTTGGTCACAGTTTCGTACGTTAACCGATCGTGTACATTAACTTGGCAAACTTGGTTTGTGAGGGAAAAAAAAAAAAAAATCTTTTATTTGTAAGTCACAGCTAAGG
>CM056384.1:54431971-54452426 GCA_029718625.1 Synaphobranchus kaupii | reverse complement strand
GTCACAGCTAAGGCCTGAACCCAGGTCTTCCTCAACATTTTTGTCAGGTGCCTGATATCGGGCTGCTCTTCAGCTTCGTAACCCATGGAAACATGGGGATGTTTTTCCTGTAATATTACCCAAAATGTCAAATCCCTCAGGGTTTATCCTGGAATATTTTGTGGGAGTTTGTGTAGTCTCTCACTCTTGCTGTCGTGTTACTTCATCCACACATGTACAGTGTTTACACGGTTGCCTGGACCGCAGTTGGTAAAGTCGGTTTGTGGCGTCAGACCTGGTTTCCACCACAGGCCTGAGACTCGTTCCGTTTCCCAGGTACCCAGAGAGCCAACGCCCGAGCACCCGCCCCCTACAAACGAGACTTCGAGGCCAAACTCCGCAACTTCTACCGCAAGCTGGAGACCAAGGGATATGGTCAGGGTCCGGGCAAGCTCAAGTGAGTTTTCTCGCCACTGTTTGAGTGTTTTTCTTCGCGCTGGGGAGTTTTTACCTTGTTTGCTTTTTGGAGGTTCGGGCCTGGTTTTTGCCCAATTTTCCATCTGTTTCGCTGTACAGTGTCTTTGTGACGGTTCTCTGTAAAAAGTACTATACAAATAAAATTTTATTGAATTGAGTGACCACGCTCTGGACCACACAGTGACAATAACCATGAGGGAATAAGCGCAACCATGTACATTATATTACATTATAGGCATTTAGCAGACGCTCTTATCCAGAGCGACTTATACAACTTCTTATTACATGTATCCATTTATACAGCTGGATATATACTGAAGCAATTCAGGTTAAGTACCTTGCTCAAGGGTACAACGGCAGTGTCCTACCTGGGAATCGAACCTGCAACCTTTCAGTTACAAGCCCAGTTCCTTAACCATTATACTACACTGCCGCCATGTAGCGAGCGTCGTAAAGGCGAATAAATCTGCAGCCACACATGCTGACCAGAGTGCGCAGCTGAGGTTATGTTACTGTTGCAGGTTGGAAATAAATCAAGGCCCAGCTGTGAGAGTAAATAAGCGATGGGTTTTACCCATAATTCATTTGTGAAACCTGCCGTACTTTGATTAACTCCGCCCTCCAAGCCCTCTCCCGTCAGCCGTGTATCCCCTTGACCGTATATCTTCTTTCATCCTACAGCTGCTAGATACGCAGTACCGACTGCACAGTGTCCCGACTGACTGACGCGGTTCCCCTCTTGCGTTCCTCCAGGCTAATCATTCGCAGGGACCACCTCCTGGAGGACGCCTTCAACCAGATCATGTGCTACTCCCGCAAGGACCTCCAGCGGAGCAAGCTCTACGTCACCTTCGTGGGGGAGGAGGGGTGGGTGTCAGCGTGGCCTTTTGTGGGGGAGTAAGGGGTGGGTGTCAGTGTGCTCTTTGTGGGGGAAGGTAAGGGTGGGGTTTTGGCGGTGAGCGGGTCTCTGTGTCTGCTTTGTGTGTATGGGTGACTGGCTCTCTCCAGTGTGTAATCTTTATGAGAGTTGAACTCTGCAATTGGCTGCCCTGTTATTATTAAAACTACTCAACAAACCAGATCAGTCCAGCCTCTTTCAAAGTGCAGAATTTGAGGTATGTTACTATGTGTGTAAGCGTACAAAAATGGGGCAGGATATTGTGGTATCATGGGGTATTAGTGGTATGTTGTATTAGTAGGGTATTGATGTTAATTTTAGTGGCTAGAGTAGAGGTATGCAGGGTTTGTGTAGGGGGCCAACATCGTGCAAGGCCTTGATGATATGCTTCCTTAAAAGTAAAAACATCTTATACTGTGTGTGTGTGTGTGTGCGTGCGCGTGTGTGAGACAGGCTGGATTACAGCGGCCCCTCTCGGGAGTTCTTCTTCCTGGTCTCGCGGGAGCTCTTTAACCCTTACTACGGCTTGTTCGAGTATTCGGCCAACGACACCTACACCGTGCAGATCAGCCCCATGTCCGCCTTCGTGGACAACCATCACGAGTGGTGAGTCATCCGGGGCATAGCCTCCCGAGGGTATAGCTTCATACGTCTCTTCTTTATTTCAAATGACTGAACTTTATTTTGACATTCTCAGTGTTAAAAATAGCACTTCTTGTAAGGAAGCACTTCTTCTAAGAATTTAAATAAACCTTGAGCTAACAGTAAAATGTCACAAAGTCATTCATGAACCCTCAGAGACGTCTGAAGAGGACTCCATACGCACTGTTAAGAGAGCTGTGAATTGCAAGAGAATTACTGCTGCACGTCTGCAAATTAAAGGGCTGCAAAATACTTGTGGTTTTCCTTCAAGGACAGACTGGAGGGGTTCGCAAGGAGGAGGGGTTCACAATGACTGATTTGATAATGATATTGATATGAGATTCTTATTCAGATGGATTTCAAGTCAGAGAAGGAAATAATGCCACCACCAAATGAAAAGTGGAGACAGCAGTGAAAGACCTGGCAATACTGCCGTCACAATATGGGTTCATTTGTATGCTCTCCACGGTTAAATATCCATAATTGATTTTTGACACGGTAAATACGCATTCATGCAAGATAACACAAACTGCTCATTTTATGCTACATGGCAGTCGTCAGCATAGGGGAGCGAGCTGAAGTCAAGGGTTTACTGCGTGATTTCATTAAACATGTCATCTTTTGTCACGATTTTACACGGCCTGCAGTTACTGCACAGTGTGTGCAGAGTGTAGTTTATTTTATATATAAATTGTATCTGTGTGGAGTTGCAGGCTGGCTGTAGTCGTGTTTTGGATGGGAGAGAAGTGTGCTGTCAGCCAGGGAGTTAATGTGTATGTGGCCTGACATGAGTGTGCTGTCAGCCAGGTAGTTAATGTGTATGTGGCCTGACATACTTTGTTTTGACCCGGCGTTCCTGTGTCTTGCTGTTCCCAAGGTTTAGGTTCAGCGGCCGTATCCTGGGTCTGGCACTGATCCACCAGTACCTGTTGGACGCCTTCTTCACCCGCCCGTTTTATAAGGGACTGCTACGCATGTGAGTGACAACGCAGACGTACTCTTCAAGCCACGTCTGCTGCTGTTCACAATGCTAAAGAAACAGCGCCTTAAACCAAGCCTTCTCCCGTTCACAATGCTAAAGAAATAGCCCCTTAAACCAAGCCTGCTGCTGTTCACAATGCTAAAGAAATAGCCCCTTAAATCAAGCCTGCTCCTATTCACAATACTAAAGAAATGGCCCCTTAAACCAATCCTGCTCCTATTCACAATGCTAAAGAAACAGCCCTTTAAACTAACCCCGCTCCTATTCACAATGCTAAAGAAATAGCCCCTTAAACCAAGCCTGCTCCTATTCACAATGCTAAAGAAATAGCCCCTTAAATCAAGCCTGCTCCTATTCACAATGCTAAAGAAATAGCCCCTTAAATCAAGCCTGCTCCTATTCACAATGCTAAAGAAATAGCCCCTTAAACCAAGCCTGCTCCTATTCACAATGCTAAAGAAACAGCCCCTTAAACCAAGTCTGCTGCTATTCACAATGCTAAAGAAATAGCCCCTTAAATCAAGCCTGCTCCTATTCACAATGCTAAAGAAATAGCCCCTTAAACCAAGCCTGCTCCTATTCACAATGCTAAAGAAACAGCCCCTTAAACCAAGTCTGCTGCTGTTCACAATGCTAAAGAAATAGCCCCTTAAATCAAGCCTGCTCCTATTCACAATACTAAAGAAATAGCCCCTTAAACCAAGCCTGCTCCTATTCACAATGCTAAAGAAACAGCCCTTTAAACTAACCCCGCTCCTATTCACAATGCTAAAGAAATAGCCCCTTAAACCAATCCTGCTCCTATTCACAATGCTAAAGAAATAGCCCCTTAAATCAAGCCTGCTCCTATTCACAATGCTAAAGAAATAGCCCCTTAAATCAAGCCTGCTCCTATTCACAATGCTAAAGAAATAGCCCCTTAAACCAAGCCTGCTCCTATTCACAATGCTAAAGAAACAGCCCCTTAAACCAAGTCTGCTGCTATTCACAATGCTAAAGAAATAGCCCCTTAAACCAATCCTGCTGCTATTCACAATGCTAAAGAAATAGCCCCTTAAACCAACCCTGCTCCTATTCACAATGCTAAAGAAATAGCCCCTTAAACCAATCCTGCTCCTATTCACAATGCTAAAGAAATAGCCCCTTAAATCAAGCCTGCTCCTATTCACAATGCTAAAGAAATAGCCCCTTAAATCAAGCCTGCTCCTATTCACAATGCTAAAGAAATAGCCCCTTAAACCAAGCCTGCTCCTATTCACAATGCTAAAGAAATAGCCCCTTAAACCAAGCCTGCTCCTATTCACAATGCTAAAGAAACAGCCCCTTAAACCAAGTCTGCTGCTATTCACAATGCTAAAGAAATAGCCCCTTAAACCAATCCTGCTGCTATTCACAATGCTAAAGAAATAGCCCCTTAAACCAACCCTGCTCCTATTCACAATGCTAAAGAAATAGCCCCTTAAACCAAGTTTGCGCCTATTCACAATGCTAAAGAAATGCTACAAAGCCATTTTATTATTACATGTTGGCATTTAGCAAAAGCTCTTATTGAGGAGAGTTTAAACAGCTTACCTTTTAACATATATACAGGCATCCAACACTGAACATTTACTGAAGAAATTTAGGTTAAGTACCATTCTCAAGGGTGCCAGCAGTGCCCCACCCTAGGATTTGAAATGTGCGATCTCTGATTTAAACAGCCCAGTTGCCTAACTGTCAGACGACACTGTCGCTCTGGTTTTCCCCCTTTCACTAATAGGGGTTGCTGGATCACTGGGCTTCAGTTTAATGACCCAGGGTTTGTTTCTAATCCAGACTGTGCCTTGTGGGAAATGGCTGGCAGCCCCAGATGGTGGCATATAACTGGCCAATAGCGTTGCCTTGGCAGAAGGGTCTCAGATGTCGCTGACCGTCTTATCTGTGTGTGGCTACTGTGCATAAAGTGCACTCCTGGCTGAGATGCATGAACTGTGCAGCTTAGCTGGGGGGGGGGGGGGGGGGGGGGGGAGTGTGCAAAGTGGAAATGAGTGCCGGCCAGCACACACGCTTCACCAGAGTGCGTATCCTTCCGCGCTCTCCTCAGTTGACGTCATACTCTTATTCTGTGGTAGCTGTTAAATCTAGAATGCTATCCAGCAGGTTTAAACCTCCAACACACTCTGAGCACAAGATGCTGAATGGGTCTAAACACGATCAATGATTAACCCTGGAGATTAGGCACTTTGGCAGCAGTCTGCACTGTGGACTGCTCAACAGCTGTGATTTTGACTGGCCTTTGCTCTTTCGCCCCCTGGTGGTAAAACATTGTTAATGCGGGGAGCTGTTCAATCGGTCGATTTTGTGAACAAGGAAGTCTGTATGTGAGAGAGATACTGCACTGCCATTCAAAGGGCTGTAGTTTTTAGCAGTGAGTTCTTACGGGGAGTACGTGCTGTAACCTTTGGTGACCCTCCTACCCCTAGACCTTGTGAACTCAGTGACCTGGAGTACCTGGATGAGGAGTTCCACCAGAGCCTACAGTGGATGAAGGACAACGACATCAACGACATGCTGGACCTTACCTTCACCGTCAATGAGGAGGTCTTCGGACAGGTTAGCGGGGCCAGCAGTGTGTGTGTGTGTGTGTGTGTGTGTGTGTGTTTGTGTGTGCGTGTGTGTTTCTGTTTGTGTGTGTGTGTGTGTGTGTGTGTGTGTGTGTGTGTGTTTGTGTCCACCTGTGTGTTTGTGTGTGTGTGTGTGTGTGTGTGTGTGCGCGCGTGTGTGTGTTTCTGTTTGCGTGATTGTGTGTGTGTGTGTGTGTGTGTGTGTGTTTGTGTCTACCTGTGTGTTTGTGTGTGTGTGTGTGCGTGCGTGCGTGCGTGTTTGTGTCTGTGTGTGTGCTTGTGTTTGCGTGCTTGTGTGTGTGTGTCTGTGTGCGTTTGTGTGCGCGTGCATGTGCGTGTGTGAGAGCGTGCGTACGCGTGTGCAAGCCTGTCCCGTCTCTATTAGTTTTCCCCTCTAGTAAGGATGGTGTGTCCGTCCATCCGTTCCATAGATCACAGAGCGTGAGCTGAAACCGGGCGGGGCCAACATTCCCGTGTCGGAGAAGAACAAGAAGGAGTACATTGAGCGCATGGTGAAGTGGCGCATAGAGAGGGGCGTGGTCCAGCAGACGGAGAGCCTGGTGCGGGGTTTCTATGAGGTACGCCATCACCCGGGCAACGCTGGCTAAAACGTCCGTGTGCTGAGCAGTTACATTAGTCATTTACCAGACAACTAGCGCAGCTAAGCGGGAAATGATAGTAGAGTAGAGTAGAGTAAACTGTATTGTCCCTGAGGGGAAGTTTGTCTTGGGCACAGTGCTACAGTCCGTTGCTTCACATAAAAACTTCTTCACATAAAAACACACTAGTGTGTCGAAAATCAGCATTTACTTCAGTTATTTCAGAGAATAAATGAGTGTCACACTATCATCTAATTTACTCAAAACACCTGCAAAGTTTATCTCAGTTTGGTTCAGTATGGGGAAGACTGCAGACTTGACAATTGGCCAGAAGACCATCATTGACACCCTCCAGAAGATGGGTAAGCCACAAAAGGTCATCGCTAAGGAGGCTGGCTGTTCACAGAGTGCAGTGTCCAAGCATATCAATAGAAAGTTTAGTGGAAGGGAAAAATGTGGCAGGAGAAGGTGCACAAGCAAAAGAGATGACCGTAGGTTTCAGCGGATTGTCAAGCAAAGACGATTCCAAAATTTGGCGGAGATGCAGAGGGAGTAGACTGAGGCTGGAGTCAGTGCTTAAAAAACCACCAAGTACAGACATATCCGGGACATGGGCTACAACTATCGGATTCCTCGAGTCAAGCCACTCCACTCATTCTCTGAAATAACTGAAGTAAATGCTGATTTTCGACACACTATTCTAATTTCTTGAAATACTGTTTTGGGGGATTTTCTGGAGCCGTAAGCCAAAATTATGAAAAATGAAACAAATAAAGGCTAGAAATATTTCACTTTGTGTGTAATGAATCTATAATCTATGAAAGTTTCACTTTTTGAATGGAATTATGGAAAAAAAAAAAACTTTTCCATGATATTAAATTTTTTTGGAAAGGATCTGTATATGATGCAGTCAGTACGTCTGTAGAACAGCAAACACGGATACAGTCCTCCAATTGGTTGCCTGTACAGATCAGAAACCCTGACATGGTCTTTATCCAATTGGAAAGTAACACTGAAAGTGCTGTCTCTTTCGATGAGTAACTCTGACACAGTGGTCTCCTATTAGAAAGTAACACTGTCAGTGTTGTCCCAATGCATGAGTAATTTACACATTTACATCATTTAATTTTCTCTATTGGGAAGCAACACTGATAAATTGTTGGCTCTGTAGGCTCAGTAACTCTGGCACAGTGTTGACCAGCCCTGGGGCTGGAGAACCGTAACTCTGAGAGACACAGTGCTGATGAAACGTAGAAGTAGCCTTGACCGTGCTTGGCAAGAGCGGGCGAGGCGGATTTGCCGTGTGGATTGCCGTTCACGTTCACGTTCGTGTCCAGGTGGTGGACGCGCGGCTGGTGTCGGTGTTCGACGCCCGGGAGCTGGAGTTGGTAATCGCCGGGACGGCGGAGATCGACCTGGGAGACTGGAGAAACAACACCGAATACAGAGGAGGTGGGGAGGAGGATTCACGCACGGCAACGCAGGCCTCGTAGCAAGAGAGGGCGCAAGGAACTGATCTCAGTACAGCTGCAGATCTCCTGGCACCACACAAGTACACTGCTGCTGTCATACTGGGTACTGATCTGAGATCAGTTTTGCTGAGAGCAGTCGGGGGGGGGAGGGAGCTGATTGGATTTAGTGTCTGCTGAGCTCTTAGGACTTTCTGCCCTCGACAGCAGATCGAGGGTCCGTTGCTAAGGGTGAAATTGAACGGGTCTGATGTCAGGAAATGGGGAGATGTCTGACCTCATGTGTTGTCCGCAGGTTACCATGACAACCACATAGTAATTCGCTGGTTCTGGGCAGCAGTGGAGAGATTCAACAATGAGCAAAGGCTGAGACTCCTGCAGGTACTGGCTTCTTCCACACTGCCCCCTGCTGGTAGCAAGTAGGCACTGAATATTCTCGAATGGAACAGGCACCCATCTGCTGCAATCAAATGGAAGATTAGATTCATTCTGATTAAATTAGGTTACGAATTTAATTCCATTAATTTATACTATAGATGGCAAATGAAGGTGTTTACTTTTGTGTAAACAAGCTGTTTTATCCACAGCAAATGTTTATAATTGCATGAATATAAAGTAACCGCTTTTTCAAGCAAACGGTCCATTTTAAACATAGGGCTAAACATTGGCTGCACACTTAAGCTCTCATAACAAAAACAAAGGCCACTCAGTTTTGTACCCACCAAATAAAACAGGATTTGATTATCATACAAATATCTGACTGTATGGATGCAATACTTGAGGTTTCCGGCCTTTATATTATGTACACAGACTTTCAACGTGTATTGGTATTTGATTGATATTTATGGCCTGGAGACGATGGTTATTGTGAACGCTGTGTGTGGTCAGGTCTAAATGTGGCTGTTGATTGGGCTGTTTCTCCTCCCCCTCAGTTTGTGACGGGCACCTCCAGTATTCCCTATGAGGGCTTCGCCTCCTTACGTGGCAGTAACGGCCCTCGCAGGTTTTGTGTGGAGAAGTGGGGAAAAATCACCTCCCTGCCTAGGTACCGTCCGTCCGTCCGTCTGTCTGTCTGTCTAAGCCCCTCCCCTTGCTCTCCTTCCCTGTCTGATCTTCCGCATGTGTCTTGTACCACATATTATAATAATAACATATAATTATTATTTTTTCCATTTTTCTCCTAATTTAGTAGCCAGTTGTACCCTATGCTATTAAATTCCCTGTGTAGCAACCGCTTAAGAATTTATCGCTACACAACACCCGTCAGCCGGTGGTAGGAAGGAGGGCGCCACGTCTTTTTGAGGGCACGACTCCTCGAAGCTCCTGACCGTGATTCCAACTCGCCCGGGGGCCGCTTGTGCGCGACGACTCTCCCCCCCCCCACCCCGGGAGCGGCCGCCAGTTACCGCTCCCTCAAGGCACCGGCCGTACTCTGATCTGGCCGAACCCCGGATCCTCGGTGGGCAACTGCACCGACTCAAAGTCGGCGCTTTTACCGCTGCGGCCCATATTTCTCTTTGTTGCAAAGTGCAGACAGAGCCACAATAAGGGTGAAGCCACACAGGAAGCAATCTCCTGGCATCACTCTCGCCTCCCACAGTCTGTCGCTTGTGTGCATTTATTCTATTTTTAAAACACCGTGTTTGCTAAATTATATTGATCGTATTGCAAAGGAAATCCTCACACAGGAGTAATTAAGGGGTACTCCATGACAGAAGGGAAACATTTGAAATGGGGAACAATTTACAAGTCGTATCTTTAATTGCCGGTCGCTTCGCCTGCTTGCCTCACACTCGCATCGCAAGCAATCCCAACGTGCCTTGCAGAAGCGCAGAAGCGAAGAATCGGCTCTCATTGAAAATGAATGGAGACGATGTAATCCCTTAATGCCGCTTTATGTGTGGCAAGTTCAGGGGAAGACTTTTCATAACTGGATAGATTTGTCTGTCTGTCCCTCCCTCTTTAGTCTTCTGTCCTGTGGGTGTCTGTTTTCTGCGTCCTGTATTCTCCTTGCCCATCTGTCCCCAAAACTGAGACGTTCTGTGTGTGTGTGTCTCCTCAGGGCTCACACATGCTTTAACCGACTGGACCTTCCGCCATATCCCTCCTTCTCCATGCTGTACGAGAAGATGCTGACGGCTGTGGAGGAAACGAGCACCTTTGGCCTGGAGTGATATCCCAGCCCTCCCCATCTCACCTGTGACCCCTGCGCCCTCTGACCCCTGGTCTCCATGGAAGCCCCGATCTCCAACTGACCGCACACACTGAAACTCTGCTCACACTCACTGACATACTGACCACACGCACTGAACACACTGACCACGCACACTGACATACAGACAAACTGACTGCACATACAGACACAATGGTCAAACACTGACACCCTGACTATACACACACTGACTTTGAAGTACTAAGCGCACATGGTAGCGATGCTCGTGCGTACGACACGCAGACAGGCTGCATTTGTCACGGATCAGGAGCGCACGCGCTTGCGCTGAATAGAAGCACACGCACGGCGCATCTCACAGCCTCATCCTGCTCGCGCGCGAAGGCGGGCACAACGAAAAGTAGGCTCCCCGGCCACGCCCCCTCAGTGTCAACTTGCACCCGTGACCTCGCCTACTCAGGTCTGTGGGGGGAGGGAGGTGGGGAAAAATGGCCTCGCGGGACCCAACAAACCTTACCTCCGCCTCCCATCGTCCTGGGTATCCAATGGGAGCCATGGATGGAGCTCTTCCCACCAATCACAACACGTCAAGCAAAAAACAAAACGAACAAAAAAAAAAGAATACAAGAAAAAAGACTGAATCAATACAGACTCATGTTTTAATATTTAAAATATGAATTTCCAAAGGACTCGTTTGGGGTGTAGGAGAGACACATGATCTTGTCCTCTCGGGGTTAAAGATATGCCTTTGCCGTGGAGGGGTACAGTCCAACCCAGACAGGATGTCCCATTTGTAGATAGGCTGCAGGGTTCTGTGGCTGGGATTTGTGTTGACTAGACAGCCCTCCTGGGGACACACCGTTCCATCATTCCCACACACTCTGACAAATTCCCACACGCTCTGCAGACAAGCAAGTCAACCAAGTTTGGATCCAATGGCCATTAGGGGGCATCGTTTCCTCTCTTTGGTCTGTTCAGGTACACACACTCATACACACACACACACACGCACACACACATGCACACAAATGTTCTCAGATTCCTATGTAGAAAAAAAGTAAGAGTTCTCTGCTTCTATCAACTGTTTCTTTTCTACCTACAGTAATAATGCGACAGAATGATATCATGCCATGTTATTAGTGTTTATGATGTCCTGACAGCTTTAAGAAGCTTCAGGACAGTCTACTTACACTACTTACACAAACTCAATCACAGACTCTTGGACATACAGCCCATTGTCAATCAATCCAATCTTTGTTGCCATTGAATGACAGTACCTTTACAAATTCAGTGTTCATTTCTGTTCGTTGTTTTTCTCATTTTGTTGTTAATGTCAGTTGTTTATTGCCACAGTTCTCAGTGGTTTTATAACAATGGATTATCACAGTGCTCAGTGGATTTCTGCAGTGAGTGTAAGACTAATTCACTCTTGTCCACTTCAGGCTACTAATTGTCAATTATACCAATTATCAGGTCTCTCTGCAACATAATTATAACAATAGAGCCCTGTCATTGCTTTCAGTAGAATCAGTTGTTATGGATGTATAACTATGAGTTGTTATCACGTTCCTTTTTACTTATTTCCTCTTTTGAAAGTCAATGTAACATTATTATGAATAGGAGCAGAAGACCCGTTGTGCTGCACACGCACAAAATCACATGCATACAAATGTACGCACATCCCTCACACACTTACACACAAATGATCATGCCACACACACACACACACAAATGAGCATGCCACACACACAGCATGCACGCACGTACGCACACTCTCTCTCACTGGTGTACGCTTTTAATGAATGTGAAACAATCGCCTGTAAATGCTGAACGCAGGCAGTAAGAGTGACGATTGGAGGGGCGGGGCTGGGCGGGGGGACTGACCTGGGAGCTCCCTCCGGCTGGGCTGCTGGTAGGGGAGGGGGCAAGCACTCGAAGTTGGGCTGGGACCGCCCCCTGCCCTCTAGGGGACCCCTCCCGCCATCCGTGGGCTAATTGTGATCAGGAGGGAAGACTAGGGTGGCCGACGTGTCTGTAAACGCCCTTTGTCTTTACGCACCCTGCCTGTACGCGGGAGGGCAACATGGGAGCTGTGCACCCCCACCCCCCCCTCCCCCAAACTTCAACCCCCCTTTTTTTTCCTCCAGAAGTGGAGAGTAGCCCTGCAGGTCTGGCCTCTTCCAATAAATGACTCTCAGCAGATTTTTATACCGTTAACAGCAACAACAAAAAAAAGCTATAAACCAGTGGGACATGTTCCCAGCTTTAAGGATCATTTGCAGAGCATTTTTTTTTTTTTTCTACTCTTCAGATAGTCGCGACTATATGTACGAATTAAGAGCTGCGAATCGATTGTTTCTTTTATATTGGTTTGTGCGTTTAAGACTTATTTCGTGAAGATTTAGGCGTCCCCTTAGTCGAGGGTTCTGGCACGCACACTGGGCACGTGCAGTGGTTACGGCCCTTTTGCGAGGAAGGGGTCGCCACGGGTCGTTACCCCCCACGTGGGGCTTGGGCTCTGCCCCCTTCGTCACCCCTGTCTCTCCTGCGCTGAGGCCTTTTTAGGGGGTTCACCTCCCGCTGGGGGCATTCATACTTGTAGGTTGTGTCCTCCATTTGCTGTGGATTCTTATGGCCCACATATTCAGCAAGGCCCCTGTGTGTGTGTGTGTGTGTGTGCCTGCGTGCACGTGTGTACTCCTACGAGTCCATGTGCGTATGAGTGTATACACACGGTCACGTGTGTGTGTGCTTCAGATGCACAGGTTGTGATGCACAGCATCCCCCTTCCCCCATCTGCACTTGAAGCAACTTTTATATTCCAACTCAACTGATTTTTTACTGCATGCAGGTCTGTTGTGTTACTCTGTGAAGTATACCACCAATAGGAATGCTGGAGGTGGGGAGGGGGCGGGACAATGGGTGGGATCCTGAAATGCCCCCCCCCCCCTCTTCTTTCAGCAAGCCAAAGCTACTGGACTGTGGTGTGTTTTATAGCTTATAATGCATGCTGGAGGACTAGCAACGCAGTTCTGAGTAGCTCTTTCAGGGAGATAGGGGCTTGATAATACATACGCTCCCTGTTTCCCCATCAACTGTATCCATCCTTCTGTTCAGGGGGTGAGAGGTCATAGGTCACAGGTCATGGCTAATGAAAAAGCTCAAATGTGGGACAAAAAAAAAAAGTGAAGGTTACTGCAAGTTTTACACGTGTCTGTCTCTGTATGTTTGTATATAATTGTATAGAAGCGTCTGTCCAGTCCTGTGTAAATATTTGCACTGAATGTACCAAAGGTTTGGGGCTGGCATAGACTCCCCAAGTCTCTGCATCTCTCGTCTCTGCCCCGTCCCAACGCACTTCCCAACGACGCCCCCCCCTCCCCCCCCCCTTTTCTAGCCACCCGGGCTTCACCTCATCCATCATTTAGGGCACCCCTCTCATGAGCATGGACGGTCTCCTCCGCCTTCACCAGTTGGTTTCGGGTGTCCCACCTGCGGCTTTCTTCCCCCCTTTCGTTCGCTCCCCCTGTTCAGGGAAGTCCACACCAGCCTCTCCCAACATGAAGGCCTTGATCCGTGGACCTCGGTGCTCCGCGGGAGGTCCCGGCGCCCTGCTCCGGGCCGGACTGGGCCAGGCATTGCAGAGAGCCGGCAGGGTTTGTGTCACACCTGTGTCAGAGCTTCACTCTATGCAAAGCATTTTTTTTCTCCATCTCACACTTTATGATTGTAAACATGGAACACGAGTTTTAAAAAGAAAAATGTCTGCTTGTGTTTCTTTTGTAATTTCCACTGGTCCGTAGTGGAGGCAGGGGGACAGAGGATTTAATCGTTCTGCTCTTTAGAGTTTGTGACAATCACAAGAGGCAAAGTGCCACCTAGAGTTCATAAAATAGGGTTGAGAGATTATGATGTATACATTGTACCAGAGCTCATAAGCTTTATTTGTTAGCGTAACTAGTACACTTCTAGTTTGGCAGCAATTAGTGGATATGTTAAGAGTCAGCCTTAACCCTGTTCTATTAACCCTACCACCTCCTTGGAAATGTGAGGTCATCCATTTAGGTCATCAAAGAGCGACCAACAAGTGGCGTCTAACTGTGATGACTATTGGTATTTGTGCTGGTTCAAACAGGAAGTCTCCTTCTTCATTGGTATTTTTTTTAAGGGAGCTGTGTTTCTTGAGATTATATCAAACTTTTTTTTAAATTTTTTAATCAAACTCACTATCTAAATTTCTCTGGATCCTCCAACACTGTTTTGACAAAATCAGGTATATATTGGTTTTGTGTATGTAGTATTCATTATGACCATTGTAAGAGATAGTCTCTACTACGAGGCCAGTAAGGTGAGAATAAGTACAGTTAAAAGTGAAAACTTATATCTGACGTGTACTGTTACAGTCAAGCTGGAAAGTCTCCCCACCCCTTTCACCTTCTCCACGTTTTATTACGTTACAGACATATTCTACAATAGATTGAGTTCATTTTTTGTCTCAAAATTCTACACAAAATAGCCAATAATGACAAAGTGAAAACAGGTTTTTAGACATTTGTGCTAATTTATAAAAAATCTAAATGTAAAATATCATATGTGCACACCCTTTGATATGACACCCAAAAGTGAGCTGAGGTGCATTTTGTTTCCACTGATACTGCTTGAGATGTTTCTACAACTTAATTGGAGTCCACCTCTGATAAATTCAATTGATTGGACATGATTGGGGATTGCCAACACCTGCCTATATAAGGTCCCACAGTTGACAGTGCATGTCAGAGCAAACTCCAAGCCATGGGGTCAAAGGAATTATCTGCAGACCTCAGAAACAGGATTGTGTCAAGGCATAGATCTGGAGAAGGGTACGGAAAAATCTCTGCAGCTTTACAGGTCCCAAAGAGCACAGTGGCCACCATCATTCGTAAATGGAAGAAGTTTGGAACCACCAAGAGTCTTCCTAGACCTGGCCGCCCGGCCAAACTGAGCAATCGGGGAAGACGGGCCTTGGCCAGGGAGGTGAGCAGGAACCCGAGGGTCACTCTGACAGAGCTCCAGCGTATCCTTGTGGAGATGGGAGAACCTTTCAGAAGATCAACCATCCAGGCAGCACTCCACCAATCAGGCCTTTATGGTAGTGGCCAGATGGAAGCCCCTCCTTAGTAAAAGGCACATCACAGCCCGCTTGGAGTTTGCCAAAAGGCACCTAGAGGACTCTCAAACCATGAGAATCAAGGTTCTCTGGTCTGATGAAACCAAAATGGAACTTTTTGGCCTGAATACCAAGTGTCACATCTGGAGGAAACCAGGCACCGCTCATCACCTGGTTAATACCATCCCTACAGTGAAGCATGGCAGTGGCAGCATCATGATGTGGGGATGTTTTTCAGCAGCGGGAACGGGGCGACTAGTCCTGATAGAGGGAAAGATGAATGCAGCTAAGTACACCGAGATCCTTGAAGAAAACCTGCTCCAGAGCGCTCTGGACCTCAGACTGGGGCGAAGGTTTACCTTCCAACATGACAACAACCCGAAGCACACAGCCAAGAGAACAAAGGAGTGACTTCGGAGAAAGTCTGTGCATGTCCTTGAGTGGCCCAGCCAGAGCCCAGACCTGAATCCAATTGAACATCTGTGGAAAGAGCTGAAAATGGCTGTGTACCGACGCTCCCCATCCAACCTGACGGAGCTTGCAAGGATATGCCAAGAGGAATGGGCAAAAATGTCCAGTAACAAGTGTGCCAAGCTCGTAGCTTTTTTCCCAAGATGCCTTGAAGCTGTAATCGCTGCCAAAGGTGCAGCAACCAAGTATTAGGCTAAGGGTGTGTACAGATATGTAACCCCTAAATAACCTATTTTTGTCAGTAAAATAAAATTGCATATTTTCTAAAAACCTGTTTTCACTTCGTCATTATTGGCTATTGTGTGTAGATGTTTGAGGCAAAAAATGAACTCAATCTATTGCAGTATAAGTCTGTAACGTAATAAAACGTGGAGAAGGTGAAAGGGGTGGGGAGACTTTCCGGCTTGACTGTATATTCAGTAACTATAGGCTACTGCATTAAGCACATCTGTGCCACTGATGTGCACGTAATTTAGAGGGCTGGAAGAAAGCTATGTAAGAATGAAGTTATATAGAATGAGTACATACTGATGTGCATGTAATTTAGGGTGCTGGAAGAAAGCTATGTAAGAATGAAGGTATATAGAATGAGTACATACTGATGTGCATGTAATTTAGGGTGCTGGAAGAAAGCTATGTAAGAATGAAGGTATATAGAATGAGTACATACGTGCAGTTGTTGGGACTCCTTTAGTGGCCCGTTGAAACCCCCCTCCCCAACAGAGACTACAGATGAAAACATTCGGTGGCACTCATTTCTACCAAGAGTACAAGATGTTCAACCGTCTGGCGCACATTTGCGAGGAGCTAAAATGCGCTTCTGTGACATTATACTCATTCAGCAGATGCTCTTATTGAGAGGAACTTAAAATGCAGGAGAACATAAATGCTTTCCCCTGATTAATACGAGCAATTGTGCCAGACCTGGCTAACAACATGCCCAGACCAGTGAGTATAGATGACACATGAAGCACTGAAGCACAACTGCCAGCTAACTATGCTAACCAACAACTAAACTGCTAGTACATACTGATTACATTGATAACAAAACCTCAGAAAAGAAACGTATAACCATAAGACGAATAGCCTAAACCCATAAAAATGCCATAGCCTGAATTAGTAGGAAAGGTGGGTGTGCTAGGGGGTGGGGATGGACGGGGAACTAACACACCATCTGAAGAAATGGGTGTTCAGGCTGCATCAGAAGATGGCCAACGCTTGTGTGCCGACCAATGGGGGAACAGCACAGATGTGACTGGGAGAAGCACCAGGCAGGAAGGGGGTGTTGCCTCAAGGTTGCAGAATGCAGTGATCCGGCTGGGGTTGTAGGGTTTCAATTCAACTTCATCGTCCACTTTGGTATAAAATGGAAATATGTCCTTAGCTCACCGATGCAATTAATGCACGTTCAAAATATATAAGGTCAGACGACAGCAAATAAATAATAAACACATTGCATATTTAAGATTTAAGATACTATATAATACTGTAGAACTTCTGATGTTGAAGATTAATTAGAGGGTATGATAGAGTTGTTTCATTCACTGCCCTGTAGGCTAGTACCAAAATTTTAATCTTGTTGCGAGCTGTAACAGGTATGTAGAAAAGTGAGATGAGGTGGGGTGTGATATGAGCGTGCTTGGGAAGACTGTATACAATTGTGGCAGCGTTCTGCAAATACTGCAAGATTTTACTGGTGAAATAAGGGAGAGGTCACAGGACTTGCATTTTGAAGAACAACCTAGTCCTCCTTGATTGTCAAAAACCTGTTCACAAGATTCCACGCTGATTTGCTGACTGATGATTATGTATTGAAGATTTAACTACACGGCACAAGACAAATTCTAGTGTCTGTTGGAGCTTAGTGCTGTGGCATTCACATTCCAGTTTTTAAAAACAAAAACTACACAATTTATAAAATAGAAGCTTAATCCATATGATGCCATTGCTTTGAAAGGATCAGCGTGTTCTTCGCAGTTTTTGGATAATAACCTGGACTTGTCTATACCTCCAGTCAAGACATGCAGAAGGGCACATCTGCCAAGACACACAGGGTGTAGCACAGAAGCGCATATTTGTTTACTGTGTAACATCTGCAACAGACATCAAAAGAGAACCAGCTATCAGTTCTATTACCGGTTACGCAGTCTGCCATTCTCAATTCCTGAATACATCCTTCTGTCTTCTCTCCATTGTTCTATTTTTTCTTCTTGTGCACATAGTAATAATGTGATTGCAAATGCATTTGACCCTCTGTCAAGAACTTCCGTGCTCCACGGTGGCAGCGTCAAAGCAAAGAGGGTAGGCGGAGCAACTTCGGAGCTGGAACGTCCGCATTTGGAATTTATTAGACAGACAACAGGCGCTCGTTGAATGACTGGGGGTCAATGGAGTTTTTACAAAACAGTTCGCTAAACGGGTCATTATCAGACAGACGAAATCAAAGGTCTCCCTTTTCTTTATAGATTATATATGCCTAGGTTGTCAGGGCCCAGTACTACTACTTACAAGCCGTTTTGATTTTGGCTATCCAACGAAAATCAACTTTAAATCCGGCTAGCGTCGGTCAGTTGCGCGCCACTCGAAGCATACGTTATGTAACTTTAGTTGTTAAGCTAACTGAAAACACTACTGCACATGTCTGATCACTTCCCCTTGTGTGGACGAAAAACCCAATGGGAAAAAGCGCCAGTTGCGTATCTTTAAAGAAATCTGTGGTATCTTCTCATATCTAAAATATTTGGTCGAAGTTAGTTGCCGTGCTACAGTGAGTGAACGCTGGGCGGCGTTGCGCTAAAGAAGAAAGAGGTAGAAAAGTGAGGATGGCTACGTCACTCGATTTGAAGCCAGTTCTGCCGGTCATGCTCTGATTGGATTAATCCGAAAAGTGTGACGTAATGTGGGCTCCCGAGCTCAGTTTTCAAACGAAACCCGACCCAGGAAAGCCGAGAGAGCAGCATTGCCCGGAGTGCGGATATATCCACAACAGAGAAGAACACTTCTAACTATAATCAGCAAGAGGATCGAGTAACTAGAGAAAAAAGAAAACAGTGACAATCTGGCAGGGAAACAGCGAGCAACTGGTGGCGGCGGTGTGTGTGTGTTCGTGAAATAACTGGTTAGCAAAGTCATGTAAAGTCTGGCTAACGATCGAGAGCTAAGTCAAGGTACTGTTAATGTTCAAGTGCAGTTTCATCTAAGAGAGGAGGAGTGACATTTTGGGAGCACGGACAAAGGATGTGTCATCTTCTTGCTAAAAAGCCAGGACAAGTTTGCCATTCTGATTCACTGTTTACGAGAAACAAACATTTCTTGTGAATCTGCAGCAACATTTGCCACCTTTTTGCTTAGCTGGCAACCTGCTGGCATTGGACTTGCTGAATTGAGTTTTAGCTAGTTGGCGAGCAAGCTAGCGTTAGCCAAGTAGCGAATGAGCTCACGTTAGGTAACTTAACGTTAGAAAGAAGAAGGTAATAATAAAAGAGGTCACTCATCTTCATCGTTATTAGCTTAACATTACAACCATTGGCAACTTTACAACGAAAATAATTAAGCCGGAGGAAACGCTCCTAGGTGGATCACTAATCCTAGCTAATGTTAGTTGTGTTCAGTAAGGTGAATATAAGTTACTTACTTGGAGTCTTTTTCTCACCTTGCTTAGCACGTCGCTAACTTGCTAACACAGTTAGTTGACATTAGGCTAACGTTAGCGAGCTCCATAGTTAAGTTAGCTCCTAGAAGAGCCCGTACCGGTTGGATGATGATGTCCAGAAGGCGGTTGGATAGTCGCAGTTGCCCTCCTGGGCTTTTTGGGGAAATTCAGACTCCGATCCGGACCGAACCCTTGGACAACCTTTACGAGATGACCGGCCAATTGGGCAGGTGAGATATAATGTGGGCTAGTAACGTTAACCCCAGTTATGAACGTTGTGTGTGTGTTGTCTTAATACAATGTTCGTGCATATTTGTAACGTTACAGTAGTCACTCTGCAAATCTGTATTTATGTCCTAAGATCCATGAAATGTATCAAGACACAGTTACGTGTTTTGAAGGCAAATTTTAGGATGACTTGAGAAGGCAAGTTTCTTAAGACTTCCCTTTAATCCCTCAAAACATACGCCAATGACAACTAAGTAGCGGGCATGATATTTGCAAAGTGCATTTGGTTTACCTTTAGTATAGTGTTGCTGTACAGTTGGGACAACATCTGATATGCCTCATTTTAAAAAGTTGAATGCCTATCTAACGTTAGCTGACTGGCTTTATTGTCTGGACAAGTTATATTGCCAAGCCCTACACTGGTAGCTAGACAATAACGCGTTTTGTTTTTATGGTAACGTTACAAGGTGAACAAATTGATAATGCAAATATTTCTGACACGTTGGCCAGCACTAACGTCCTTAGGCATACACACTACTCTCTGCAAACACGTTTGTGGGCCGGTGGCTGTTTCTCACGCTGTGGGATACATATGTGGATGCCTTTTTAACTGCGTAGCTCAGATCTATGTTAATGTTCCTCTACGATTTTGGAAGGGTTTGCTGTAATGGGTCTATGTGAGCGAGGTCTCTCCAACCGCGTTTGGACCGAGTGCCAACCTTATAAAGTGACCACAGTCCCTGCCGAAAGTTTGTGATAAACTGCGCAGAATCGGAGAGATGAGCGTACCGTACCTGCAGAGGGATTTTCTACTCCATGTTCCACATTTCAGTGAAAAAAAACAAACGCCTTTTTGACTAGTTGCATCCTGATAGTAATGGCTACAGGTTCAAATCCTGACACTGTGCTGTTTTTGCATCCTTAAGCAAGATCAGCAAGTTTTCAGGTCTGTTGCCTGACCTCCAGCCTCGCCAAGCTCAGCCAGTTCACTCTCCAGCTCGTCTCCCTCCACTGGCTAGCAATGTTGGCTCGCATCGAATTCAAAACCTTGGTCAAAAGCCTATCTATATAAAGGGGCTGCTCTGTTTCATCTTCAGAAGGTCATCATACCCTACCTACACACCAGCCAGACAACCTCT
>CM056384.1:54374471-54426971 GCA_029718625.1 Synaphobranchus kaupii | reverse complement strand
TCCCCACAGTTACTCTCCCAGTGTAATTCAGCGCTGATCCCCCCCACAGTCACTCTCCCAGTGTAATTCAGCACTGATCCTCCCCACAGTCACTCTCCCAGTGTAATTCAGCGCTGATCTGTCCCCACAGTCACTCTCCCAGTGTAATTCAGCGCTGATCCCCCCCACAGTCACTCTCCCAGTGTAATTCAGCGCTGATCTGTCCCCACAGTTACTCTCCCAGTGTAATTCAGCGCTGATTACATTACATTACATTACATTTATTTAGCAGACGCTTTTATCCAAAGCGACGTACAGTAAGTGCGTACAGAGACATCATCATCATTACAGAACAGACAAGGCAAAGCACATCCTTTGCATAATGTAGCAGCTATCCCTAGCAATGAACGTTGACTGTAGTTCACAGTAAGCTGTGGGCAAATCAGCAACACCACACTTTCATTCCAAATACTATTATAAACTATACTATTATAAACCATTCCAAATACTATTATAAACTATGCTATTATAAACCATTCCAAATACTATTATAAACTATAATAAACAGACAGGAAAACACAGGGAACAGGGAACTGATATTCCTAGGTGAGGATATCAGTCAAGGTGGAGTCTGAAGAGGTGTGTCTTCAGGCCTCGACGGAATGCAGGCAGGGTTGGAGTAGAACGTAGGGGAATGCGAAGTTCATTCCACCACTGAGGTGCTAATGTGGAAAAACTCCGCAGTTGGGACAAGCGAGAGCCTTTGACACGGAGGGGGGGAAGTGCCAGTCGCCCTGCTGTAGAAGAGCGAAGTGGTCGAGCAGGAACATAGTTCTGGATTAAGTCCTGCAGGTAGGCGGGGCCTGTCCTATTGGCTGCAGTGTAGGCCAGGGTCAGAACTTTGAACCTGATCCTGGCTGCAACTGGCAGCCAGTGGAGAGACCTCAGCAGGGGGGTTACGTGGGAAAATTTTGGGAGGTTGAACACAAGCCGGGCAGATGCATTCTGGATCAGTTGAAGAGGCAGAATGGCGCAGGCCGGTAGGCTTGCGAGCAGGGAGTTGCAATAGTCCAGGCGTGAGGTGACCATGGTCTGGACAAGAAGCTGGGTGGAGTAGGTGGTCAGGTACGGTCGAATCCTCCTGATGTTGTACAGGAGGAACCTGCAGGACCGTGCCGTCGCCCTGATGTGCTCTTTGAAGTCCAGCCGGTCATCCAGGACCACCCCCAGGTTCCTTGCAGAGCGGGAGGCAGCCACCACGGTCCCATCAACGGTGATGGAGAGGTCATGTAGTGGGGAGGTCTTGTACGGCATGAAGAGGAGCTCTGTCTTGTCAAGGTTGAGCTTCAGGTGATGGGTAGCCATCCACTCAGAGATGTCAGTCAGACAAGCAGATATCCTCTCCTTAACCTGTGGGGTAGAGGGAGGGAAAGAGAGGAAGAGTTGAGTATCGTCAGCATAGCTATGGTATGAGAAGCCATGTGAATGGATTACTGAGCCAAGAGACTTAGTATACATAGAGAACAGCAGAGGACCCAGTACAGATCCCTGCGGGACTCCTGTAGACAGGGGACGGGGAGCAGAGACGGAACCCTTCCAGGAGACTTGGTAGGATCTATCAGTGAGATACGATACAAACCAAGAGAGGGCAGTTCCAGAAATGCCCATCTCAGCGAGTGTGGAGATCAGGAGTTTGTGGTTGACCGTGTCGAATGCCGCAGACAGGTCAAGGAGAATCAGAACAGAGGAGAGGGAGGAGGCTCTAGCAGTGGCGAGTGCCTCAGTCACAGCCAGGAGAGCAGTTTCGGTGGAATGGCCGGTTCTGAAGCCAGACTGATGCGGGTCAAGCTGATCCTCCCCACAGTCACTCTCCCAGTGTAATTCAGCGCTGATCCTCCCCACAGTCACTCTCCCAGTGTAATTCAGCGCTGATCCCCCCCCACAGTCACTCTCCCAGTGTAATTCAGCGCTGATCCCCCCCCACAGTCACTCTCCCAGTGTAATTCAGTCACACGACTCAGAGCTTTCCTGACCTGCTGTGCATCAGACTGTGCTCTAAACTGAGATAATGTATGCGCAAGGGCTGAGCAATCAAAAGCGCCAGGTGTTTTGCCACCCAATCAGTGGCCATTAGGGCGTTTCTCACTCCAGAAAGAATGGCAACAAGCAGAGCTGTGCCCTGCAATTTGGGGGTGGTCTGTGAATATTTATCTCTGTTAAGCCCAATGGTTGTCACTGGGTGTAGATAAACACAGCTGTAAAGACATACACAGTCCAGAATGCAGGGCTGTCGATAGCCCGTGGAGGACCTCTATGAGAGTGATGACTCCTCAGTGTTAGACTTTGTGTGTGTGTGTGTGTGTGCGTGCGTGCGTGCGTGCGTGCGTGCGTGCGTGCGTGCGTGCGCGCGCGTGCGTGCGTGTGCGGAACACTGCCTTAGTTTCTGAGCTCTACACATCGCTAGCTCCTCTGGAAACTGGGAGGCTGTTACCTCTGTGCCCTGGAACTCTGTATCGAGGAGCTTCTCGCTGCTAACAGGAATTTCTGAAGTCGTCTACACCTTTTGTGTAGTCACTGTTGTTGTTGCAATCATTTGTTTCACAAGCCGTGTCGTAACAGACAGTATGCCCACGTTTGTTTTCGACCCGTGAAATTCCTTTTTGGAAAGGCTTTGGGTCAGCAAATGGGAACGCTGATGCGTCGAGAATGGAAAAGGGAGAGAGGAACGTGAACAGGAAATTCCTGTGTCTTGGTTTCCATCCCTCCCTTCTCCAACGCTCTCCCACTGTCTCTCAATGGAGAGATGGATCGCCATATGTATTTTAAACTGTCTGCTCGTTTTGAATTTTAGAGGGAGAGCGAGGGAGAGAGATGGGGCAATAAAGGCAGAGAAGGAGAGAGTGATTATTATTATTTTTGTTCCACAAATGGATGAGTTGCAATCCTTAATTAAGTGTTGTAATTTTATCTCTCTGTCTCTCTCTCTCTCTCCCCCACTCTCTCCGTCTCTCTCTCTCTCTCTCTCTCTCTCTCTCTCTCTCAGGGGGAAGTTTGCGGTGGTAAAGAAGTGTGTAGAGAAGGCCACGGGGAAGGAGTTCGCCGCCAAGTTCCTGCGTAAGCACAGACGGGGGCGGGACAGCCGTGCGGAGATCGTGCACGAGATGGCGGTGCTGGAGGCGGCCCGGAACAATCCGCGGGTGGTCAACCTGCACGCCGCCTTCGAGACGGACCATAATATCATCCTGCTGCTGGAGTAGTGAGTCACGGGGGTTGGGGGTCGGGGGGTAATAGTCTCGGGTTAGCGTGGGCCAGGGCGGTTGCGCTTCTGGTCGCGGTGTCAGCAGCCGGATCGGGCGGCCTCAGGGTGAGCGCAGAGCCTTGTTTGGTGAGTGGGAGGCGGAGGCGGAGGTTGCGGTTGCGGTCCGTGAAGGTCGCGGTCGCGGTGCTGAGGCGAACGGCCTGTTTCTGCGGCTCCTCCCGCCCGAGGTTCAGCTTTATTTCCCTGTCAGAGCAGCAGTGACGCCTGGTGACTCAGCATTTCTTTGGTGGGGCACGTAACCTCACCTGCTTCAGGAACTACCAGCCTGTGTACACGGACAAGGCGTACAACTGCGAGCACTGCAAGTGGGTCTGGATAACCCTGTTTGCTATTCAAGATAAATAACGCTGTTAAGCTTTTTAGATATCTGATAACTGCAGAAAAAGCCTTAGTGATAATGATAGTAGATAGGCTAAATGGTAAAATATGTGAAACTGGTATTTCCTGCCCAGTACGTCGAGTTTAATACACAAATGAATGATCTCATGAATCACAAGTTAACCCACACACCATGTCACAACAGAACTGCCGTTATGACGTATACATTTGTAATTTCTCCACCGCGCCGTGTTAAACGGGTTTTGGAAGATCCGGGTCGACGTTGATGGTTAGCGGGACGAGCTGGGTCGGCCTGGCGCACGCAACCAGATCGCTGACAGTGGGCGCGACAGCACCGCACGGTAAATTACGAGCACAGCTCCAGAGAACGGCGACGTCGAGGAGCTCGCAGGGTTGGACCGTCCGGTCAGGGGCACGTCTCGGCGGCCCACTGACGCTTCCGCTCATGCAGAAAGGGAGAGAGGCTACACCCTCATGCAGAAAGGGAGAGAGAGGCTACACCCTCATGCAGAAAGGGAGAGAGAGGCTACACCCTCATGCAGGAAGGGAGAGAGAGGCTACACCCTCATGCAGAAAGGGAGAGAGAGGCTACACCCTCATGCAGAAAGGGAGAGAGAGGCTACACCCTCACGCAGGAAGGGAGAGAGAGGCTACACCCTCACGCAGAAAGGGAGAGAGAGGCTACACCCTCATGCAGAAAGGGAGAGAGAGGCTACACCCTCATACAGGAAGGGAGAGAGAGGCTACACCCTCATGCAGGAAGGGAGAGAGAGGCTACACCCTCATGCAGGAAGGGAGAGAGAGGCTACACCCTCATGCAGAAAGGGAGATGGAGGCTACACCCTCATGCAGGAAGGGAGAGAGAGGCTACACCCTCATGCAGAAAGGGAGAGAGAGGCTACACCCTCATGCAGATAGGGAGAGAGAGGCTACACCCTCATGCAGGAAGGGAGAGAGAGGCTACACCCTCATGCAGATAGGGAGAGAGAGGCTACACCCTCATGCAGGAAGGGAGAGAGAGGCTACACCCGCAGGGCTTATAGGCATCGGAGAGGGCGGCTCCGCACCACAGCGGGATTGTGGGATTGCTGGCACTGCTGCCAGGAGGGTGTGCCTTGCGGAATTGCTAAATAAACTCTTTCATAAACTTTCATCTTGTGCAGTGCAGTTTATCACCTGTCGATTGTAGTCAAGGCGGGGAAAGCGCTAGCGGGATAAAGCGCAAAGGTTAATGGTCATGTTCCCGCCCAGGTGCTGCACCTGTCCTCCACGTGACTTTTCCTATTCCGCAACTATAGGTCATTAATTGCCCGCCTCTTCCCTTCCGCGATATCACCATGTTACTCCGGCCTTCCTGTTCTGACAGTTAAGCAGGCATGGATCCTATGGAGGTATGGAAACCCAAAGCAGGCCACGTCATGGGGCTGGACGGTGCTCGGCTGGAGGGAAATGCGATAATGGCGCCGGTGTTAAGCGCTGCTGAAGTTCTTCTAGACCCCCTCGCGCTCTGGAGATTTTTGAAATTCCTGCTTCTGAAATCGCAGACGGACAGTTTTCAAAATGTACAAACCAAACCTAGCGGCGGTTAAAATATTTTGTGCGAACCAGTCGGACACAGTTTGTGGGTGTGGTCACATCAAGGTCACCAGGCGTTCGCGGGTACATTTGGAGATGATGAATTGGATGTGGGCACATCATTTGTCCTGTAATCCCCGTCTTTCTAGCCTCTGTGCTCCTGGTATTGATCCGATGTGATAAAAGGCGATGCGATACACTTTGAACACCAAGATCTCCCTCCCTCCCTCCCTCCCTCCTTCCTCCCTCCCTCCCTTCCTCCCTCCCTCCCTTCCTCCCTCCCTCCCTCCCTCCCTCCCTCCCTCCCTTCCTCCCTCCCTCCCTCCCTCCCTCCCTCCCTCCCTTCCTCCCTTCCTCCCTCCCTCCCTCCCTCCCTCCCTTCCTTCCTTCCTTCCTTCCTTCCTTCCTCCCTTCCTTCCTTCGCCCTCCTTCCTTCGCTCGTTTCATCTTTCCCTTCCCTCTCTTATCAGCCCATTTTGGCCCCAGCCTCGTTGTTCAGGGCCGTCTGACCCGTGAGCGTGCGGGACCTTGCTCTTTAAATCAAGGTCAGGGACGTGAAACGTCAATCCCCGTTCACGGTCATGGACTCACAGCTTTAGATGAGGACCTGGGGGTCAGAGCGAGTCGGAAGGCAGCAGACCCGTGTTAGTGGAGGCTAAGTCCAGATGTGCTGCTAAAGTACTGTACCGTTTATAACCCTGCACAAAGCGCTGGTCACATGACACAGCCGGCCCTGCCGCATGCAAAATCAAATGTCCTTCGATGCCCAAGCTCACTACAGCTGGGTAACTGCTGCTTTACAGTGTATGAGTTTAGTGAGTTATCAGTCTTGCCTTATTGGGCCAGTGTGTCATGACTTAATTTGCAGGGTTATGATGGCTTTACCCACAATCCCTCCTGTGTAGAGCCAAGTGAAGGGCAGTGGGCGTGGTTATGAGTTCATTGTGTGACTCTGTGCGGGTTGACCAAAGAACCTTCTGAGGGGATGTCACTGAACCAATTTGTTTTAAAAGCTGAAATTTGGTGGTGTGTGTGTGTGTATCAGCGCGGCAGGCGGAGAGATCTTTGACCACTGTGTCTCGGACGAGCCGTTGCCGGAGCGACAGATCACCCGTCTGATCCGGCAGATGCTGGAGGGCGTTCACCTCCTGCACCAGTGCAGCGTGGTGCACCTGGACCTGAAGGTCAGCTACCACACACACACACACACACACACACACACACACACACACACACACACACACACACACACACACACACACACACACACACACACACACACACACTCACTCACACCTCACACACACACACACACACACACACACACACACACACACACACACACACACACTCACACCTCACACCTCACACACACACACACACACACACACACACACACACACACACACACACACACACTCACTCACACCTCACACGCACATACTCACACCTCACACGCACACACTCACACTCTCTCACACACACACACACACACACACACACACACACACACACACACTCACTCACTCACTCACTCACTCACTCACTCACTCACTCACTCACACCTCACACGCACACACTCACACTCACACTCACACTCTCTCACACACACACACACACACACACACACACACACACACTCACACTCACACTCACTCACACCTCGCACACGCACACACTCACACTCACTCACACTCTCTCACACACACACACACACACACACACTCACACTCACTCACACCTCACACACTCACACTCACTCACACCTCGCACACTCACACTCACTCACACCTCACGCACACACTCACACTCACACCTCACGCACATGCACACACACACATCCCACACACACACACATGCTCACACACACGCCCGCACGCAGGCGCGCACACATAAAATACCTCACACACACACACACACACACACACACACACACACACACACTTATGCTCTGCTAAACATGCCTGTCACACCTCTTTATTACTCCATGGAATATTAATCTACCTGAGTGTTTGTGTGTCTATGTGTGTGCGTGTTTGTGTGTGTGTATATAGACACATATATTTGATCTGTGCATATATTGTACTCCTGCACACACTTATACAATTCTCTGAAATAAATACCTGTTGTGGAGGGGAAAGCAACCAGCCCTGCAGAGTTGCCATGACAACATGTCTCTCCCCACCCCCCCACCCCCCCTCCCCCTCCCCTTCCCCTTTCCAGCCCCAGAACATCCTCCTCACCAGCCTGTCTCCGCTGGGCGACATAAAGCTGGTGGACTTTGGGTTGGCGCGCAGGCTGGGCACCATGGGCGAGCTGAGGGAGATACTGGGCACGCCCGAATACGTGGGTAAGGATCCCCCCCCACACCCCACCTCACACTTCGTCGTCTCGCCAGCGTTCCCCAGCACTGTCCGAACGTGTGTGAAATTCCACACTCCCCCTCCACGGTCCGAACTGGTTTTCCCTGCGGACAGAGTGGTCTCCCTGAAGCCTGCAGTGGAGAGCGGAGATCTTTTATTCTCAATGAGTCTTTGTTTCAAGATTTTAAGTGGCTGTTTTAATAGAAGAATCTCACTCACAGTCGTCATTGATTGACAGATTTACTTAACATTTCGGCATTTGCCAGACGCTCTTATCTGAAGAGACTTGCACAGATTACAATTACAGTTTTACATAAGATCCATTTATCCAGCTGGCTGTTTCTACTGAAGTTCCTTTCACACAGCCTCTGTACCCCTGCTGGGAAGCCCAGAGGTGCGTTCAAATTCAGCGAACAAGGCCAACGTTTGCAAACTATTTCAAACTTTTTTCCGTTAGCTTTGTGTTCGCCGCAAACGTTTGCAAACATAAGTGAACGGTCTTAAAAGGTAGTTTGCGGCGAACAAAAATGGACGCTGGACTGAGGGAAATGTGTTCCCATGGAGATTTCAATTGAAGATACCGGCAATGCAAACGATTTGGAACGTTCTTAAAAAGCCGTTCAAATTTAACCATTCAAAGAAAACATGTTTGCCGCGCACGTTCGGCTCTGTTCGCTGAATTTGAACGCACCTCAGTTCTCTAACCCCTGTACTACACTGCGGCCCTGGACGGTCCTCTCTTTGCGACATCACCGCTGCCCCTTTCTCAAGCCCGCTTCCCTCCCTTCCGTTCCCTGCCCGGGAAAGAGGAAGTGCCTGGGCAAGACAGGAAGTAGCAATGCATTGCGCAATCTGTTGATGTGTGACACTGTCGCAATGCCTTCTGGGTAATGCCTCTGCCTTTGTCCTAGCCCCCGAGATCCTGAACTATGAGCCCATCACCACCGCCACAGATCTATGGTGAGTCCTCCGCCTGAAAACCCTCTCAGGGATTCTCTGCTGTGAAAGTTCATTTCAGTGACGCAAAGCCATGGGCGAGCAACACGAGTCAGTTGATTTCAGTTCACTTCAGTCTAGTTGAGTTCAGTTCATTTTAGCTGTTTACGAAATACAATTATGGCCAGTAACTAAACGTGAAAGTGAATATATGTGAATAAGAGTGATCCACTTATTTCTGAAATAATAATAAATGAATCGTCGTTTTTGTCTGTGTGTTTTTTTGTTTGTATGTTTGTGTGTGTGCGTGCGTGCGTGTGTTTGCGTGCGTCTTCCTGTAGGAGCGTGGGGGTGATCACGTACATGCTGGTGGTCGGGGAGTCTCCGTTCCTGGGGGAGAACAAGCAGGAGACCTTCCTCAACGTGTCCCAGGTCAACGTGGATTACTGCAGGGACGCTTTCTCGCTGGTGTCCGAGCTGGCCGTCGACTTCATCCGCAAGCTGCTCGTCAAGGCGCCAGAGTGAGTGGCCTTTCGCCTTAGTTTGTCGCTCTCGGTTCCCCTGTCGCGAACCAGCGGTACGAGCGCGCCAGTTTCTGAAAGAGTCCGTCCCCAAAAAGCACACGGTCGGAAACTGACCTGTCTGAGGGGAGTCGTCCGACCGCGCGCGGCTCGCTCGTGTAAGCGGCTCTCAGGACGGCCGTTGGTATCGCCGAGCGAGCGACACTCCCAGATTCCCTGGTGTTGAGCTCACCGTTGCGCCAGCTCACTGTTTATTTGCCTGGCGGCCACCGGTAACCAAGGCGATTGACGCAGCGTGCAATTTCACACATTGTGCCCTTTTGTACAGCTGGGCGCCTGTGAAAGCCTGTCGGATTACGGGCCTCGCCCCAGGGCGCGGCGGTGTCCGATTGGGTATGGACCCTGCGAGACCGCTTTCGAACCCGGGTTCCTGCAGCGGGTGGGGGCGTGTGCCGTCTTGACAAATCGCCACAACTTCCGCTGCTAACAATACAGGCAAACTATCGGCTTGCTTGTGTTGAAAGAGTTGACGCAAGAGTACGTAGTTCATTGCTTCTAAATGATACGCTGGGTTTCTTTCTTTGCGCTTGTGATACCTTCTGCGGTTGTTGAGAGTCCCTGATAACAGCACAGTGAGCGTTCAGCAGCCTGAACGAGTCACGGTGTGCAAGTAGATGCTGTGATGCAACTTGCCCGGAGCGAGGGCGCGCGCAGATCAAAGTGCGATGGCGCACTCTCCGCGCCTCAGAGCGGGGTGGGGGGGGAGGCACTCTCCACCTCAGTTCCCGTTCACTCTCCCAACCGGAAAGCGGTTTTGAGCGGTTCTGTTAGCGCTTCGATTAAAGGGCGGAAGGCGCGCCGCGGCCGTTCGGCCGCCAGGCCTAGCCTGGGAAACTGTCGGCTCTTGTCTATTTTCGCCTCCCCGTAACGGGCTGGGGGAGCGAGGGCGTCTGCATCTGCGAGGGCGTCTGCGATTGGCTGCGCCGGGCGTCCTGGCGCTTTGCGGTAAGAAAACCGTGTCGGCACTGTGGTTAAATCCCTAGAACTGATGTCTGGGAACTCATTTAATTGGATATAATTGGACAGAAAAATGCTTTTACAGTTCGTCTGCTGATGAGTAATGGTGAGGCTTCAGCTCTCATTCAGGATGTCCTGTTTCCATGCAACAATATTTATTCCACGGTAGAAGCTGAGTGCCTGTAATCCTTCTGCTACATTTTAGCAGAAATGTTGCAACTAATGTCCTATTTTAGCAACATCCTCTTGATAAAGCAGTTAATTGTTAATGGTTTACAGTTACGAGGCTCTCCACAAACAAAGTGAGAGCACGGTTGATCAGTAAAGGAGCCTTTTTAGAGTTTGCAGGCTGATCGTTGTCATCCCCAGGCACTAAGTTCAAGGGTCAACAGCGCAAAGTGAAAGCCGTTTACACGCGCAGATGAAAGAGTTCCGGATTTCCGTGTGTCAGAGCTCGCCAGCACCACAACCAATCACCAGATTTGTACTGATGTCATTAATTGAGTTCATTAATTAAAAACTATTCGAGGGGGGCATTGTGCGCTCAATCCACACGCGCTAAGCATTCATTATGAATCGTTCTTATTGGCTTAGCGGGTTGTGGGTGAGCTCTGACACAGGAAAGCCCTGGTACAGCGAGTGAGGGAGGTGTGTTTCCACAGTGAAGCGTTGACTGAGCCTGTTGTGATCCACGCAGGGACCGGCCCACCGCGGCGGACTGCCTCACTCACCCCTGGCTGTGGCAGCTGGGCCCGGAGAGCGACCCCCCGACGCCCCGGACCCCCCGGGAGAGGAGCGCAGGGAAGTGGGCCCTCCCGCCGGAGGACTTCGAGGACAAGGAGAACTTCCGGGACTCCCCGTACGGGAAGAGGGTGCGTGTGGAGGAGGCTGCGGCGGGGGAGGCGGGCCTGTGAGGGCCCCCGCCCCCAAACCGCCCCCTCCCCTCCCCTCCCTCAGACTATACAAATCAAGTATTGCAAGGGATGCTGGGGGGGAAACAAATCCCGTGCCTCGTCTGTATATCTGTCTGTCCGTCTGCCCGTCCGGGTGGCAGTAGGGGTCCGCTTGTGACGCCTGACAGCACTTCTACCCTCGTGTGTCTCTGATGGCAGTTTCAGCTAAACCAAAGATTAACGGCATCGTCGCCGATGCACCACTGCCCTTCATTATTATCGCATCAAAGGAATAATTTTCTGCTCAAAATTTGTAGTTTACTTTGCTTTTTTTGTGTATGTATGAATTATGCATAGGTTCAAAGCAAGAATATTTCAGATTTTGCCATTTTGTCCTGCCTTTGCTGGTATTCAATTTGTTTTTTGATTGAATCTCATCTCTTTATTATTGAAAACGAAGGCCAAAAGTCTAGAGGAAAGACCAGCTGGTAATCTGGCAGCCAAAGTGCTCCCACGGCTTCCGTCCTGGCAGGGTAGAGCTGGTTGTAACTCCATTTCAAGCCCGGTAGCGGTTTGCAGAAGTGGCCGATGTCTGTTTCCGTTTAGCGGCACGGCACACATTTCATGCGCATGCTACTGGACTTCCTTTCTCCTCTTCCTTTCCCCTTTCCCCTTCTCTCTCTCCCTCTCCCTCTCCCTCTCCCTCTCCCTCTGTCTGTCTCAGCATCTGAAGCAGACATCGCCAACCTAGAACTGGGTCCAAGCTAAGTGTTTTTGTACTTGTACCCCATCCCCTCCCCGCCCAATGAGCTGGCTCCTCAGAAAGGTCAAAGGTTAGGGGGCGGGGCTAAATGAGACTCCTGCAGGAGATTCATGAGATGACTTTAGTCACAGTGTTTTCTTTCAGCCATCTTAGCAGTTCCCGTTAGGAAGAGCTATGCCTCCATGTTATACATGCCTGAAGTATGTCTGATTACGTCCTTTTAAATGTTTGTATTTTAAAAGTGCATTAATTGTATGTTTTAATAATAATGATAATATTCACATATTTTAAATAGATGTGTGCCATATGTGTATATTAAATCAGGCCAGTATATGACCGTTCTTGTTCCTCTGTACAGATTTCCCTCCTGAATGGAACGGAGCGTGGTCAGGCGTTCAGTGGCGAGGCGTTTAGTGGACTCTCAGTGGTCAGGCGTTCAGTGGACTCTGAGCAGTACGCTTAGCCAGCAGTCACATGGTAGAGCGTTACCATGGGAGGAGTTTAAGGGTGACCTCACGGCCTGACCCGATTAACCCGACACTGTGTCACAGCCACCCACTAGGTCCTATTGGCCGTTGGGCTCAATGCCCCTCCCTCACGGGCGTACACCCCTCCCACCTACCAGCTTTTCTCCAGGGCGAGTCCCCCTGGAAGCTCGGGCAAAACGGCATTTTATCATTCCGAGGTGGTGCTCATGGACAAAAGGTGAGCGATCCTTCCACCGTCATTAAGATTCCAACTCCACTCCCGTAGGAAACGCGCTGTAGCTGACTGAACACTTCCAGGGCCTGTTTTGGCTGAACGCGCACTGCTTGTTTTTCTATTTATTATTTTATTTCCCCTATGCCAGTGGAAGTTTATAAATCGCTGACCTTCAGGGTGTGATTCGTTGTGCCGAGCACAGTTATCTGGCGATCCAATTTTTTTTATAGAACATAGGCTTTCTTGCAGGGATTCGGTCAGTCCGGTGGGGAGGAGAGAGGCGGTTTGTTGCGCGATGAAAACCCTGCCTACTGACAGACTCCACCTCTAGGAGGCGCTGGAGACAATTGGCCACCTCGCTTTAGCTCGATATGCCACCCAAGAGCCCCAGCATTGTCAAATTTAAAGAAAAGCTTCACAGAGTTCTTGACCTCCCGCCCCAAAGAAGTCGCCGAACTCAAATATTGAGGGACTGCAAGGGAGCAGGCTTTGAGGTCTCGATCCCGGACGGCAAATTTAGGAAAACATCGCGCCCGTGTGCCGCCAGCCCCGCCCTGCTTCCGTGATCTTTGACTAAGTGCCCGGAATGCGGATCCTTTGAACGTTTTTTCTTTGTGTGCTTTCGGCAGCACAAGACCCAACTAGTTTCTCTCCCCGCTTCTCATCAGAAAAAGTGCACGCAGAAGCTCGCCTGTTTACGAACGGCAGCAGCGGGCTGCGTGATGGAGCTCGCGCTGCTAAAAAGCGAGGCTTTGGCGTTCTGGGAAACGCGCGTCCTTTCGCGACCTGCGCACCGCACCCACAGTACAAATTCATTTTTGCGCTCGCTGTTTGTCTTTACCGCCGCGGCGTTGCAAAAGTTCTGGTTCTTCACGATGGGCCTCGTGAGCATTGAGTTTTGCTGCTCTCACAGTAGAGGGTCCTTTGACTGAAGAAAAGTGGGAGGGGCTCCCACATTCCACCAATGAGGTTGAACTTTTGTTTCTATAAATAATTAAAATAAATAACATGCACATTCTATTTTCCATCCTGGCCTCAGGTGAACCCAGATTGCACACGTCACATGACCAGTCACTGCTGTAAGCCTATTTGTCTGTACTGTACGTTTGTGATTAATACAAACTGCTCTTTCTAAAGTGCTGTACCAGTGTTAGCCAGCCCATGAGCCATTCTCTGACCAATGGTAACTCTTCATCCTCAACCCTAGACTGACTGCTGCCCCACAAGTTTTTCTTGGGTCGCCAAATGGACGCCAAGTCACCAGCACGTGGGCGCATGCGGAACTCTGCGTTTGCGTCCAGTCAAACAAAAGCACAGAATACCAGTGATACGGACAGTTCCGTCGGGCGGCATGCTGCTTCCCGCCAGGCCGGCCGCCGTTCCTGGGATTGATCTCTTAATAAAGTTTTAGCCGTGCGCTTCGAGGGTCGATCCGTTTTTTGGGTTTCCGGGAATAGCCCCAAAGGTGTGTATGGTGCCTGTTTTGGGAAACCGCTTCCCTGCTCGTCACAGAGCGCACACTTGAGGACGGAAGGCACTTAAACGAGAGTGGAGAGAGTCGAGATGACGAACACGTTTGAGAGCGGAGGGAGGAGGGCAGCCCCCTTCAGGTTTGGGGGGTGGGTGGGGGGGGGGTTAGAGCAGTTACGGTGGTGAATTCGGGAGATGCCCGCTGGAGAAAAAGGAGAGCGAATGTGATTTCTGCAAAAAGTGATTTTACTTGCGGATGAGTGGCCACGAAGCAGAGAGAACAATCGGGGCTTGAACAAGGCCTGCGGGGAAGGAGGCAAGACGAGCGCGGCGATGTCGAGCGTCAGGTTCCGGAGAGGAGGTTCTGTAAGTGTGAGCGGATTGGAGCGGGAGAGCGGGAGGGGGCTGAGCGATCGGAGGGGAATGGCACCGCTGGGCATTGGGAGGGGTGTGAGGCGGAAAGGATGGCGGGCGGTTGTGTCAGGAGGCCGACGGCGCACATCCAGCCTCTGAATTCTCCTCTTTGTTCGTGGAGATGCGAGAGGACACATGGGTTTTGTTGGCACCTCAGCGTTTCTCGGATATGTCACTGGCTGGTACACACAAACTGCAGTCTTGGGACCATAACAGAGGGTCGTAAAGGGAAAGCGGCAGCTATATTGTGCGTTAGATGTACATGGATATTTGAAGCGGCTGTAGCACTTGAATGTTTGTGAATTGACCAGGGAACAGACTGTTTAGCCGGTATCTTTGTCAAGTATCGGGTGGGCAGGTATATCAGTTCGTTGAAAGTGGAACAGGCCATAGAGCTGGGAATGTTTGTGAGGTAACAATGGTACAGGCCATAGAGCTGGAATGTTTGTGAGGTAACAATGGTACAGGCCAAAGAGCTGGAATGTTTGTCAGTGAAGTCACAGTGGAAGAGCTGGAATGTTTGTGAGGTAGCGATTGAACAGGCCATAGATATGGAATGTCTGTCCGTGGTGACATTGGAACTGGCTGTAGAGCTGGAATGTTTGTGAGGCAACCGTATAATAGGCTGTAGAACTTGAATGTTTGTCTATGAGGTAATGGAAGAAGAAGCTGTAGAGCTGGAAACTTTGTCTGTGAGGCAATGGCCAATCATGGAACAGGCTGTTGACCATACATATTTGTTGCAAAGGTGAAAGGTGTCAATGTCCCCATACTTCCTGCTCTCACTGGCTAAGACTGGAGAACACTGGTACACACGTCCTGTAAATTAGAAACAGAGAAAATAATGTTGGGAAGAATTATATATTTATTTTGTATTTTATAGAGTTTTTTTAAAAAGATGGTTTTATATGCCTGATTTATAAGATTGATAGTTTTAGATTTGTCTGAATACACTTACATCAAAAGAAAAATTCTAAATGTGGTCATGAGCAACAAATGTTATTGAGGAAAAAATTATTATTAAAGATGGAAAAACCCCAATGTTGAAATTTTGTGGTCTTTGTTCTGAAGTGTGCTTTGTTTGACTGCTATGGACTAATGAAAGTCCACGCTTTCCCTTTTGCTGCAGTGAATTCAGTCAGGTCCAGAATTACCCTTGATAAAGATGTACTAAAATGACTAGAAAACAAATAACACCATTATTGAGATATACTGTAATTTCCCCACATGTAAAATATTGTACTTTATTAATGATTCAGTGGAATCAACCAAAATAACATGGTTTTCAAATTATACTTTTCCTCAAAGCAGGTTTCACAACTACGGGAACCCCTCTGATTATTTCTTGGTGCAGTCTCCCCTGACAAGGATAACTGCGCTGAGAATAGTTGAATTGGTTGATAAGGTTGGAAAACACATTTGGACGGATCTTGAACCATTCCTCTATGCAGACCCTTTCAAGGTCCGTGGTATCCGGAGGTTTGGACTTATGGACGGCCTTCCTCAATTCAGACCACAGGTTTTTTTTTAATGGGCTGTAGTCGAGACTGAGATGGCCATTGCAAAACATTGATGTTGCTTTCACAGAACCATTTCTGGGTTCATTTTGAGGTATGTTTGGGCTCATCATTGCTAAAATGACCTGGTGCTGGTTAAATGTATTATCCCATTGATCTTACGAAGAGCCCCTGGACCACTGGCAGCACAACAGCACCAAGGCATTAATGAATCCACCACCATTTCTGACCATAGCATCTGGTTCCTGTCATAATTCGAATGACATTTGGCAAAGTCCAGACGCTGAATTTGTTGGTTGCTCTCAGGGCTTTCTTTGTGCAACCTTTCCAAAGAGCCTATTCGTATGGAGGCGGTGTTTTATTTTATTTTTGTGACTTGGTGACCCCAAGATGCAACTAAACAATGCAGTTTCCCTTCATCATCTTCCTCAGTGTTTGTGGGGACAATGTGTACTTGCTTCCACTTCCTGATTTGTCTAGGTCAACAAGCCTTTGTCTCTTTTGATATGACAGTTCTTTGGTTTTCCCCGTGTTGATGGATGACAAAGGGGTTTTACACGCATTACCTCATTTTTATACCCTAGTGAAGCAGGAAGTGATGAAATGTCTTAAGACGGAGAGAGACGTAAGTAGAATTTTATTGTTGATTTTACTTTAATTTTACTTTAAAAAACTAGGAATGCAGCTAATTTTGACAGCTATGTTTTAGTGACACATTTTATTTTAAGATAATTGTATAAGACTGTGATGTATGTATGCATGTATCAGTGTCAAACTGGAACTAAGCAGCTCCATGTTTGCATGACAAATTCACTTCTGGTTTGGCACCAGTAAGTGGGTGTGTGACTCTGTCCTAACCCCCCGTTCCATTAATCCTGCATTCAAAATGCTTTGATACTGTGCGATATCTCCAAGAGTAAATGCAGTCCTGGAGCCCTCAAGTTGTCTGGCCTGAAGGTACTTATTTCAGCTTAGCGCACGACAACAACCCCTCCCCACAGGAAGTGAGTAACAGCTGGCAGTTGCACACCCCTGCAGGTCGGACTCATCTCTTAAAACTCGTTTTCACAAGTCATTTCCGCGTGCCCACTTCCCCTCCTTCGGGGAGAAGCGGTGGCACTTTCGTGGCTTTTAGAGTTTAGTGAGTCATCCCAGGTTTCCTAGTGGTGTGTATGCAGGCCTGCAGCCTGTTGTAACTAGTTTTTAGTAATCTGGCGCTTGTATTAAAAGTGTTCCTCAATCATTGGGATCACTCAATGTGAGAACTTAATCGGCGCACACGTGATGCAGTGCTCTCAGGCTCCGGCCTCTTGGCAGTTGGCCCACAGATCTTACTCTCGGTTCCCTCTGGCGCTGTGAGAAAAGTGTCTCAACCACATATGTGACTGGTGCTGGTAAAACGGTCCACAAGTAGCACGGGGTCATTTTTCTGTTTTTGTATAGTTAGTTTATGAAAGTACACATCCCAAGCTTTCAAATAATGTCTCACACTGCAATATGCAAATATTTGAAGAAGATATGCTTCTTTGAATGTTGGTACACCTTAAAACACTTTCCTGAGAAAACGGCTCTCAATTTTCAAAGATTCACATCTCAGGCTGGCAAACTTAATGGCCGTGAACAGTAGCTGTCTAACCACAGCCCCAACCCCCTAGGGTATGTGTCAGTATCTGTCACTGGCTGTCAGCTGAAGCTAAGGCAAAATCCAACCACAATTGTCCCAACAACTGCAATCTCAGACTTTTTTCTTAATTAGGAACTTTTCATAGATTATTTACCCTCTTAAGCCACATTATGTCAGAAATAGCCATTAAGAATAAAAGTACCATGTTCACATTGTACTATATTACAAACAATTACATAAAGTGGTAGCAAAAAGTGTGGACACATGTCATGGCCACTAAACCATTTGGTAGATAATGAAGAATTCAAAGATAATGCAAGTGAAAACATTAACATGAAATATAATGGTGTATTTAAAGTCCAGTCTAGTTAAGTGCAATAACAGGGTCCTGCTCTGGTCAGATTGAAATTAGCACGGTGTTCAATGTTCAGCTCCAATGCAATTGTGGAGATGCAGTCGAAGTGAATTTACAAACAGTGTCTTGTTCTTAGCTGTTGTAAAGTTTGAATACCATGAGCAAGCCTGGGTGGTATTTCACAAAGCAGAAACTATCCAGCTTTTAACGTTAGCCTATATGGTAGTACACAGGACGCAATAGATCGGGCTCTGTTTCGGACACAGCCCTTGACTAACAGACAGATAAGTTAGGCTAACATGATTTTAAACAAGCGTATTTGTTACTTCGTTACTTATTACAGGTATTTAGAAATCGTAAATACGCTAAATTTCGTTATATGGAAAAAATAAAGACATTTTGTGGTTTTTGCGCTCTCCTGTGAATTGCAGAAGTGCGACTTGCAGACCGTTTTACCAGCTCTGGGCCCAGCTGACTCAATGCATAACCTCACCTCTTAGGAATGCAGCCCCTCCCCCCCACACACCCTCACCTGCCCCCGGCGCCCTGGGAACGATGTCATTCCTCAGAAATGGACTTCCTTGTTCACGCCCTGCTTTCAGTACAGTACACAGGTGGCCCCTTTTGTCCTTTGCTGTGAATGCGGAGAGGGATCGTATTACATCTGGAGGGGGCGGGGCTTCCGTGTGACCCACAGGTGTAAGACACGCAAGGCTTTTTACAGACCTGGATTATAGAACCCTCAAGCACATCATTTAAGTTTCACAGCCACCTTAAAATAGAAAAGGGTTTTGTTGGGACAGTAAAGGAGCCGCGAGTCACAGGTTCTCTTGTGATGAAGCCCTTTTAAAAAAAAAAAAAAACATCTTCTGCACCTCATTATTATTTTAATGCAACCCCTAAAAGAGACAAGCTTGTGTTCATTATTCTTTAGACTCAGTGTAATTGTAAAACTGATCTCAGACTCGGACAAAGACACATTTAGTCATGAGGTTTTATTTCATTCGTGTTTTTTGCAGGTTCAATTTCTGCACCAGTGCTCATCTCTCAGAACAGGAACAGGGAGGGGGGTGCCCTTTTCTGCGTTTGCAGTGTACATTTTAAGAGCCACAGCTGTACACGTGTGAGAGCTGTTGAATCGGCTGTGTTTTATACCGTTATTACTGCAGAGTTCAGACACAACAGACTGCTCACACACTGCTGAGAATCATAATTAAGAGTATGCAGTATGCAGTATGCAGTGCGGTTCCATTAGGGCAGTTTTTGTTGCTCGTCACGCGGGGTTGCAGAATGTTTTATTTCTCAAGACTCTTTTTGTCTTGAATATTGACAGTTTTAAACGCATTACATTATATATACGTATATGAAATTTCCTTCATACATTTCTACATTTTTCCAGCCTGCTATTCAGGTTTTGCCCGACCTTCAACCCGTCAGAAAAATAAATAACAAAAAAACAACTGCATACAAGCCTGTAAAAAAAGCATGTATATAACAATGGCTTCAAAAATAAATATCACAAAGAAAACAGAAATCCTCTTATACCATTTCAAATAAAATGGTTGGACCATTAAAAGCTTGACTACGCAATGCTTCAAAACCTTTTTTTTTAAGGAGCTGAGCTTTTAAGTGCAATTGCTGAACAGTCTAGAAGAGCATTTTCAGCCTCGACAACGGAATGGACGTGAAGCAAACGATTACATTCAATGCATCTCCTCTACAGCGGCTGGACTCGCAAACTGAGCCATTAAGGACCTTGTGCTTGGTCTCACTTCCTGCATCTGCCATTTTTGCTATGCAAGCTTGTGCTTAACAGCAATTTATCCTCCAACACAAATAGGAATACAAACACAAAGAGAAAAAACATTCACCATTTCCCTTTTACCTTGCTGCACTAAGGTAATGTAGAAAGTGGAACTCAATTCCAAATAGAGGCGAAAGACATGATTTCCAATCAGCATCAGGATATACATGGGGTTTCCATGTGGCACATTGACCTTAATGCGCTAGTCGTCCGTTTAACAATACTCCCCATGCTGCAGCACTGAACGCTAACCGTACCAGTGCTAACCTGCAGGGCCAATGGACGCTGTGTCACCCGCCCAGGGAGGGATGGCTCCGTTTGACGCGTTGATCTCCGCGTTGGCGTGCAACAGCGGCGACTCCTGGCAATCGGGAGCCCGCCTGCATCGGCTGCGTAAGTGCTGCAGGGCGCCGGCGCAGTCGTCGGGAACCGCGTGAGCTTTAGCGGACGGCGTGACGGCGGCAGGCACCCTCTCAAAATGGACGGAAGCCCTCGCAACGCGGGGACTGGGCTTTCCCAATGGTGAGCAAAAGAAAACGTGGAATTTTAAAAAACAAACAAAAAAAACAATAAAATACAATTTAAGAAAAATCTGAACTTAAAGTGCCTTAAAGAGGTTCAGTTTTAGGAGTTTGATGCCGCGTGGTGGTCGGGACGGCGGGGCGGGGCGGCGGGGCGGGGCGGGGCTCTGAGGAAGACAGGTGAAGCACCCCTGGCTGTGAACTTTAAACAAGGCACTTCACCCGAACGCTTCATGTGAATATCCGGCCCAAGAAACGGATACGTAAATGGTAAGCTACGCTTGTCAAAGTATGGTTTCCCTCCATAAGGGTGCCAGCTATGGTAATGATGGAGAACATGGCTGTATATTACTGTGATGTGCGTGCGTATGTATGGGCTGCCGTTAGCTCGAGCGCACCTCGGCCTTCAAGTCCCACGCTGCAACAGGACAACACTGAGGCTGCACAGGGTGTGAGGAAAGGCCCCCGTGGAAGCAAATTCCATCAGGCTATACACACTACTTTCTTCTCTACCTTGTTGACTGCATATGGAAGCCCAATGGTGCCATAAAGTAAAGCTGAGATATGAGCAGGGGACAAAGGACAGCAACTGATTTTTAAGGCGCTACATGCTGCACAAGTTGCCTAGTGAAAAGCCTGATTTTGATTGGCTCTGACGGGCTAAGCAGGAGCAGAGGAGCGGGTTTTAACTTTTTTTGTTGTCGACAGAATTAGTCTGCGCCTGATCCTCATGCACGGCCTGTCAATCAAGCACCTCCCCTCCTAAATAACAGCCTGTAAATGAGGCTCCGCCCTACAGACCCAAAATCGGACCAATGAGGGAAGCAATCTGTTATTAGCACTCCAGAGAGAAGGACTCGAGGACCCGGCAAGCTCTCCTTGATCAGAAGGTCTGGATGACCCGGAAGTGGTTGTCGATGGAGGGGGGCTCGTCCTCGAAGTGCAGGGTGCTCGTGAGGCGCGCCCCCAGCTCCTCCAGGGTCCGCACGAAGCGCCGGTGCTCCCGGCCCACCCAGGCCCTCATGGGGTCGCGCACCTCGTAGGGTGTGACGTGGGCGTGGAGGGCCGCCTCGCCGGCCGCCAGCTCTCGCAGCACGCGGCGGTCCGTCACCCAGGTCTCGCTGCCCCCCGGGTGCCCGCCGTCCAGCCAGAACATGTCCGTCACGCTGCCCAGGAAGGGAGCCAGCTGGGCGTCGGCCCTGGCGCCCGCCAGCTCGTACACCATCTGGTTGAGGACCACGCAGCCCTTGCTGAAGGCCACCAGCGCCAGGGAGAAGCCCGGCGGGGGGAAGGGGGAGGCCCCGGGGGGCAGCAGGCCGGCCCGCTCCATGCCGTGGCTCAGCAGCGCCCTCAGGTGGCGGAGGGCGCCGTAGTCGGGCGAGTGCTCGGGCGCCCCGAACAGGTTGCTCTCCACGAAGTTGTGGTAGCAGCTGAACTTGTGCAGGTAGAGGCGGGACGCCCGAACCACCCACACGTAGCGGCCGGGGAAGCGGCGGCCCAGGATGAGGGCCACCCTCTCCAGGTTCCAGCTCTGATACTGAGCCCCCTCTGGCTGCAGCACCATCTCCTGCTGGAAGTTCTACAGGCGGGGAGAGAGGGAGAGTGTGTGTATGGGTGTAAGAATGAGAAAAGTTGTTTTAACCTCCAAATAAACCTGAATTAAGTGCATGGTGTCAATTACAAAAACATGCTCAACTATGTATTTGAGTGACGAGAACTACATTATTTATGTTATAATAACAACAATACAGCCTACTCAAAAATACATTTCTCTTTTCCCAGGTGAGAAGCAGCATCGTCGGGTTGGGTACTTGCTCAGAGCATTTTAATGCCTCCATGTATCTTTCTGACAGTTTGAGTCTGACATACAAGCAAGCAAGTGTATGGGGCACTGGCAGAACTGGGGAAGACTTTATGCGATTGACTGCGACACGCATTCGGATTGCTTGCATAAAGCATAACAAATCTGAAAACAATGCCATTTAAAAGATTGACAGCAGCAGCATGCCATGCAAGTAACAGTGAGAACTGCAAAGATCCCAAAGTAAGCGAAGATGCGGTCGTGTAAAGGGATACGACAGCAATTCACCTCCTGTGGCTATGTGCGGAATAGACAGAGAACCCTGCAAGCAGATCCTTTTGGTATTCAGTGATGTGTCCCCAATTTTCAGGACAGGGATTGGAGACAATGTGCCCATTCATTAGATCTTGGGTCAGGGGCCACCACACGGCCCCGCGCACTCGCAGCACCCCCGAAATACTAACATCCCCTGGGAATATCCAAACCCTCTGGGAATACTAACATCCTGACCACCATGCCCCGCCCATCGCCCATCGAGCCCCGTTTAATAGAAAGACACATATCCACCAATAAACCCAAAATTGTCCGCGTTAAATATAATTCAGAGTTGTCCAAGAATAGTGCTAATCGCCACCGTCCGTGTTCAAGGGCTAAGCTGTTAAGACCTGGCAGGTTACTTACTGCACGTAACGATAAACCCTTTGTTTACATCCCTAAGCTTTGAACTTTGTATTAATAGATCGCGACTTCACACCACCTTTTATAATGAAAGATCACGAATAAGTCTTTCGCCATATTGCTGGTGTTCTCCTCACTGCAGAATGGTCTTGTTAAAAATAAGTTACAGGCAGACGTGCTGTCCTTTTTCCAACCTCAATTTCAATATCTTCACTCCACAACTGACCATTTAAATTCCCGATTAATTACTTGCATAATGGCTAGTGCCGTTCAATACGCACACAATCCTATCAAATATGCTGGAATACAAACAAGTTGTGTTATGATCTGAGCGTGATCAAAACAACTAGCGCCTTCTAATTGTGGTTACATTATTTGTAAACTAAATATTTAACACGCATTTCAAAGAGGTAGCCTAGACATGCCATTACATGGTCGAATATTACATAAACCACATACAAGTATAGTAAAGTATTAACCTGCATACAGGTGAGTAGGCCTAAGTTACGTCAATTCATCACAATGTGTGTAGCTGTGAGCCTGTGGATTTAAAAACGTCAACCACATAGACTAACATGTTAGCTAGCTTCCACCAAATGCCCCTACGAACTAAATAAATATAAAGTTGATAACAGCTGAATGGCAAAATCAATAAAATAAATAAATAAATAAATAAAGCGTGGCCTGCTGTTGTCAGGTGGAGGATCGGCTAATTATAAAATACCGCCATTCAAGCTGACGAGCTATTTGCTGCTTCATAATAATAATAATAGACGCAGCAGTTAGCAAGTTAGCTAGCTACCCGTTTTTCTATAGCTAGCACGCTAGTTAATCATTAATGACGGGACGAGCCTCGCTAATAGGAGATGCGTCGCTAACCTGGATGTCTCCTGGGAAGAACACTACATGCTCACTCCCAACCTCGGCGGCCTCTGTGTCAGAGCCGCGCAGGGTCCGGGCTCCAGCCGGACTCAGTAGCAGCATGTCGTTCACTCGGTGCGCCTCGTACCCGGGGACATCAGCTAGTCGAAGCAAGCGAGGGGGGCTCCCTGAGCGTGTGCCAACAGTCCCGGCTAGGCACAGCCCTGGACCCTCGGAAGATCCAGCTGCAGCGCTCATGCTCCTTGAGACGGTTATTAGGGAGAGACCAGCAGCTACGGCTCGGATGCTTGACATGGGCGCCAGAGAGGGATTACTTGTAATGTCGGTACTTTAAACGATCCGTACGCTAAGCCAGTTGAGTACTCCCTTGGACATAAACTAAGCAACAGCGACATCTGCTGTTCCGTTCAAAATTACATAACTGGTTACTTTTTTCATCGTTAGCCGTTGCATTAATTTAGTTGTCCACTGTCCACGTCAATATTAAATGTAATTGTATATTTGTTAATACGTGTCTTTCGACAACAACAATTTTATCTGTATATAAGTTTGATGTCAGTAAGTAAAATATGCCATGTTCTGTACTACACCCACCTGTGGCGCTGATGATCAACTATCTTTTGCGCATGCGCAGTGGTTGCCGCACAAGTTGAAGCGGTAACAGGATATTTTCGTGTTTACTGTGTTGGTTTTGCAGAATTATAACGCAAGTATGAAAAATCGTTCTAACGCTCTCATATGTAACTGGCAAGCTCATTAATGACATCTGCAAGTTGAATATTCGAGTCATGCATGCGTTGTACGCCGTTTAGTTTAGTTTTCATATGACGAGAGTTTTCTTATGTTTATAGTTGGAAAATCACCTCCAGTTGGCTATATGTGGACTCTGTACTGTTGATTTAACCTCAGATTTTGTATGAAACTGTTAGTCATACGTCTGACGAATCAAACAAAAGCTGTTCGCGGTACAAAAATGAATTTGCGGATCGTATTGCATTGGTCAGCTGCGGTCTTAATTTACAATAGACATTTTACACCGAAATCGTACAAAAGAAAGTAATTGCAACATTTTTCAACCAGAAATGCAGGGAACCCCAGCATCACCTGAACGGCATCAAGCGGCGGGGAGCATAAAACAAACAAACAAAATGAATAATCATAACCATGCATTCAAATGAATATTGCAAAATACCCATACTCACAGTGAAAACTGGTGTATGATAGTATTTATGATATAGGCCTACTCATGGCTTCAAACCTAATGTTGACAGAACAGTGAATGTACAATATATTGCAAAATCATTGTTTGTTTACAAAGACTGCAGTAGCATGCACTCCATGCAGCATTTTAAACCACAGGGTGTTTGTTGTCTGTTTTTGGTTCAGACTAATTAGCGTGAGCCAGGATTCAGTGTCTTGGAACAATACATGGAGATCTGGATAATAAACCTGGAGCCATCTGCAGTAGCCTAACTGTCAGACATACTCCCAACGTAAATTACATATAGAATGCCTCAATATATTCATTGAACAGTGCAATTGTACAATTTGACTATGTGAGTAGCCAGGCCCTCATTTTGTACGCATGTCACAGGAAGATGCCTGCTGTGGGACAGCGCCTTGTCGCCTGTTTGCTCAACGTCTCCGAGGCTCGGAACAAAGACGTTGTGGAGAAGGTGGTGCGCGCGGCCATCTTCAACAGCAGAGGTGAGGTCTAACGAGCAGGAAACGGAGGCTCTGTCCTCTGTTGCAGACATCTTTATGTTTTATTTGGGACAAAAAGAACATTTTTTAGCCAACTTTTCTTAATTCCCAGCATGCTCTGCCCCTCGTTACGTTAGCCTTTGTCTGGTTTGCCTTCGACTTTGTTGTCAGGAGGGCAACGGGAGGGGACCACTGTTCTGAACATCTTCCGAGACCGTGGCTACAACCGTTCGGTCATCACCATTGCAGCCGGCATTGACGGGATCAGTGAGTCCAACCCAACTGTTTTTTTAAAATTTCCTCCCATTTGGAATAACTTCTCATTATGGCTCTGACACCCACCCCTGTGTGTGGAGCACTGCAGCTCAAGTGCAAGTACAAAGTAAACTACTTAGTTGGTCGAAGTGGAACTGGCCATAGTGCCGCAGTGTTCAGAAGTGTAATACAATGGTGAGAGAACCGGCCTTATAAATCAGAGGTAGCAGGTTTAATTCCTAAGTGGGTTACAAATGTATCTTGTAAACTTGGTGCTTGGTATGAATCGCTTCAGTGTATATCCAGAAATAGTGTACAAAATATTTGCTGTGCAAGTTGCTCTGAATAAGGTCACTACTCCGGAAATAACTAATGTAATCATCCTTTTATCGACATCGTTGACCAAGCCTCTCTGGTGTTCCAGCGTGCACTTTTGAGGAGCTGGGATCAGACACAGGCTGCGTCCCAATCCAGTTTTTGCTCCACCCTCGTAAACTTCACTTGGGAGGATGTGACGCACATAGGCTACCAATTAAACAGGAGTATACACTTGCGTTTAGCGAGTTGGAGGGAGCGAGGGCGGAGCGGGTTATTTGAATTGAGACACACTTCACCCCATCTATACTCGGAAGTTAACCATGCTGCTGCACAGTGGTGTATCGTGGGATGTAAAACTTCTGTCACTGTTCCTTTAAGCGGATGATACTCACGACCTGTTCCCATTGATCATCAGTCAAGCAATTCATTTACTGAAGAACAAATATCAATAAATACAGCAAGTTTGTTGTGTGCTAGCATTTTTCTTTGTGTCATAAAATTGTGCAGCAACTATGTAGGCTCGTAACGGCCGGTGCGTTGGAAATAAGGGGAGTATAAAGCATTTAAACTGTGCTGTTCACTTATCATTTAGCTAAACTGCAGAATCTCTATGCATTAAATATGAACACATTTTATGTCATCACAAATGTGGATATAGGAAAATGCTGCACAAGTTTATGTACCTATTGGTCTTGGTTATTGTGCAAAGCAATTGTTAGGCTATCTGGCAAATTATACAGAAAAAGATTGAGAGTAGCCTAATCCATTAAAGGCAAGATTACAGAGAGCCTGGTTCTACATCCCACAGTACGCTACTGCTCCTACATAAAGCAATTTGCTAAACTATGAAATACAAAATAGCAAACTACTACTGGATTAACCTGTATTTATTAGCCTATACACCGTCTTTTCCATTCTGTATGCACTTTTCATTTCTAATACTGTGATAAATGTCAACGTGATTATCACTGAACAGGAAGTTCGATGTGAATTGTGGGTAATATGAGCTTGCCGAGTCTGCTCTTGTGCAGACTCGTTCCCTTGAGAAAAGTTGAGGGTGGAGGGGCTATGTCACAAACTTCACTTGGCTTACTAACGGATTGGACTCACACCTAAAATGGAGACCGAGGGTCTCAAACATCCTGGTCTCAAAAGTGATTCCCCCAAGTGAAGGTTATGTGCTTGGAGCAAAAACTGGATTGGGACCCAGCCACATTCAGTGATTCTGGGTACTTTTAGTGTTTGAGGGGTGCGTTTTCGGTTTTGCTTGTTTCAGGGGAGGCTGTGCTGTCGGCGTGCGAACAGGCCTGTCAGCTCATTGACATGCGGAGCCACGTCGGGGACCACCCCTGCATGGGAGCTGTGGATCTGGTGCCCATATATCCCTTAGGGGAGGAGGTGGGGCTGGAGGAGTGCGGGAAGGAGGCGAGAGGTGAGGAGGTGTTTGTAGGAGCAGTCAAAGAATGGACATTTATTTATTTCTATGCATGTGATTTTGTGTGATTTTAGGTATTTAAATGTTTTGTGTGTTTGTGTGTGCCTGCATGCGCACGCGCAAGTATGTGTGTTTACATGTATGCATGCATGTATGTATGAATATATTTTAGTGTACAATTATGTGTATACGTATATGTAATGTATAACATAATGTATATGTGTGTAAATAAATATTTGGTGTGTGTATGTGTGTTGTAATGCGTACAATGTGTCTGCTTGTGTGTATGAGTGTGTTGTATGTGTATGTGTGTGTATTCATGTGTGAGTGTAGCATTGTACAGTACATCCTGGTTCTGACTCTGGCTCTCTCTGTGAAGCTCTGGCTGTCACCCTGACTGACAGGGTCCCTGGGACCAGTGCCTTCTATTTTGGCTTCGCCGATTTGCCACAGCAGCGCGGCCTGGCCCAGAGGCGCAAGGAGATGGGCTGGTTCAGGAAAGACCCGGACATGGAGGCCATTAAGCCGGACGTGGGCGGAAAGCTCGGGAGGAGATACGGCCTCACAGGTCAGTGCACAGCAACAGCAGACAGACCTGGGTAATGTAGTTTTCTTGTAAAAACTTTTGATACCAGTGTAATTCCTGCAGAATACTTCCAACAGAATGGAAACATTCAGAACAAAATGATATGACTGTAATGTTTGGTTAATAACCTGTTTTATTGGAATATTTTAAGGGATCTGCAGTATTTTATAAAAGTTTTACCAGAATAGAAAGAGTTAAAAGTATCACAGATGCATATAAAATATCATACAGACGGACCCAGTCTGAGCATGCCAGAAAGCACTCGTGCATGCTGGGTATTGGAGATACAGATACACAGCCTCATTGTAAGAGTACATCTGCACTCACTGACCTTTTTACGTCAGAAGACATAATTTGATTATGAAACGGTCCATTATTCCACAGGGTGACTGGCAGTTTCTAAGATTTGCTGCAACTGGCACTGAAAACAGGTACAGTTAGGTCAGATAGACACAGCCGTTAGAGTCAATCAAGAAAATAACAAGGAAATAATTAAAAGTATCATGACCTATAAAACAGGAGCATGAGAATAGAAGAAAGCAGAGTATGATACTCTACGAATCACAAGTTCCCGCTCTTGACAGTGAATAAAAGCTCAGCCTAAAAGAGTGTCTGAGGGGAAACTCGAAACTGGATGGCTTGTTTTGCCACCAAGCCCAAGCCTGCATCGTAATCTCACCTCCTTGAGGCACCAAACATATCAGAAGGCCTTTTGACATGAGGTGTGGCCTACCGATGCTGGCTCAGCTCGTTGTAATGTGTGAAAGGCCTTCCATTGTAAACAACAAAAACTGGAGCATAACCAGAGCATATATTACACTGACTAATCAAATTGGCAGGCATCCATCAAGGAACATTCAGTTTGCACTAACAGGGCGTTTAGTAAACTTGTTTCTGTAAATATAATGTGAAATTTAATGCACGTATGTGTTGTGTAATAATATAGCCTACATTCTAGATGGCAAAAATAATGAATGGGGAAATCGCCACCAGTGAGATTAATCGGCTTACTTTCAAAAGTTCCAGTTCAATTTGAAAGTTGCCATTCTTAAGTGCAACTTTAAATGCAATTTTTTTCATGAATAGGGTCCCCAAACACAGTTAGCAGTCAATGGGCTCCCTCTGGTGGTAAGTTTCATTGGTTGCACAGGTCATGCCAAGCGAGATAATAGCTGTTAGCAACTGGCAGCAATTTCAAAAGGCCACGTGCGGGAATTCTTAAAAAGTCTTGCAGGTTTGCGAAGGCTATTATTACAGTGGTATTAAGTAATAACAGCAACCACTCATACTACGACTGTTACTATCACTGCATGTTCTTCTCCCTCTCTTCCTCTTCCTCCACCACATAGACATGCATATATAACTAGACAGGAAACACCTGGAAGTAAGCCTGAACTTCGCATGTTGATTGCAAAAGATTGGAGCTCCCATTAAAAATAATGGAGAATATCTGGCAAAATGAACTTGTTTAACGATAGTTACATTTCATATGAAAAGTAGGTTGTGAAAATGTTTAATTTTTTACAGTAAATAAATTTTAATAAATATTTTCCCAAAACTTCTGGACCAGAAAATTCATTGTTTCACAAACTGCTACACATAATGGAATTTATGATCAGAAACAACTGACCGATTAAGTTTTATTTGGTTGTAAAATAAGCTTGGTTTTCTCCATTTAATGGAGAAAGCTCTTTTGCACTCAGCAAGCATACTTCCGGGTCCTTTACTGCCTGGCCCCTCCCACCCTCTTCAGTTCCTATATATGCCCTATGGTCCAGCATCCCCTGAATATCTCCCAATGTGTGCCCTCCCCCTCCCCCTCCCCCTCCCCCTCCCCTCCTGCAGGAGTGGGTGCCAGCCCCTACGTAATGAACTGCAACGTGACGATCGGCACGTGTGACGTGGGCGTGGGCCGCCGCGTAGCCCAGGGGCTGAGGGAGTCCGGCGCAGGGGGTCTGCCGGGGGTGCAGGTGCTCGCCCTGCCACACGAGGGCGCCGTGGAGATCGCATGCAACGTGGAGAGCGTGCGGGGGGCCCCGCCCGAGGCCAGCTGGCCCTGCTTCACGATCGGAGGTGAGCGGTACTACCACGCCCCGGCCTCCCGGATCACGGCCCACGTGGCGCAGCTGGCGGGAGAGCACGGCGTGGGCACCGAGGGCACCGCCCTGGTGGGGTTCACCCCTCAGGAGTGCAGGGGCTTAGCCGAGCGGGCGCTGGCACGGGGCATCGCGGAGTTTTGGCGGGGAACAGCGCGGGGTGCGCATGTGAAGTGGGACGAACGTTTCCTCCGCCGGTTTGCGTGCAGCATGACTTTAAACCTTGATAGACACGTACTAAACCAAGAAAAAACAATAGAAACACCAATGTACAGTCACTTTGTATCACCAGTAAGGCCTGTATATGCCATGGCATGAAAGTATCTGGAATTCCACGGAATACGACACCACTCTTCCACGAGAAAACCAATCATCTCGCACCCTGTTAATGGGAGCGCTAAACACCGTCCCTGGGCATCATTCCAGAATGCTCCACTGGGTTCAGATCTGGTGACTCAGAAGGCAATGACATGTCAATTACATCAGCGTCATGCTCCGTAAACCACCGGGCGGGGTACTCGTGCTCAGTGGGACTGTCATCTCACTGCAGCAAAGAACATGCTTGAACATGGGGTGCAGATGGTAACTCGGTAACATTATGTAACATCTGACATCATACTGGTCTTCTCAGGCTTTATGTGCACCAAAACCATGTTGGGAAATGTGCCCTGCACCATTACAGAACCACCAAAACTACCTTCTCTGTTGTTCTGACTAACTGATGGTTTCTGTGCCAGTCTCCTATGTTGTTACTAACCATAAATCGAATGAAGGAATAACAATAATTTTGTTCAGAACATTGGTGACAATGGATGTTTCTTTTGTCAGTAATCTAATGGCACTGATGTCTAAAGGGTTCAATTATTTACACTAATTGTCTGACCCAGGTCTGCTCAGTAGCTGCCACGTAGTTCAACGCTGAGAATTATTGCCCCATATCTTGCAGAAAATCAACTAGGCAGCAATACTCTTCTCTCACCTTTACACTATCAGCCCCTCACAAAACAGTTTATTGTCAAAACAGACATTTTTGTCATGTAACACAGGTATGTTTCAAATCTTATGTGCCCCTACATGAAGTACATTAGAGACTGTTCTCTTTTCGTTTTTTTTTTTTTTTTTACTTTGTCTTGAGGCAAATTAATTTCCTCCTGTCTGGTATGACAGCTTCAAGAGCGTTATTTTAGAAGTCTTGCCCTAGCACTGTAGGTGTGGCATTCAAAAATACACACTTTGTCTCAGGAAGCTCTGCTTTTCACGTGTGAAACTCAACCGAAAAGAACAGCTGACGAGAGAGAACTTTGGAAAAGACGTCTGAGAGAGACGAGAGGGCTGGGCTTAACGGAGATTCTTGTCATGCAACGTTCCTGGAGGGTTCCTGTCAATCAGCAGGCAGTGTAGGGCTTGGAAACCAGGTGGACTCCTAAGCCAGTCAATGGCTTTCATTAATCCCCCCAAATACTGAAACTCTTGGGAGTTTGAGCTCGCTGGTTTACGCAGTTTGTTGTTTCCCAATGATGGCCTATGCTCCAGTTGTGTAATCCACTGTTCTCCGGTCGTACGCTCCCTGAATACAGCCTTAATCACCCTTAATTCTTCCCCAGCTGTGTAAATATCTTGCCATTTCATTTTGGGCCAGTAACGGTATACATTACTTTTTCAAACAAGTTTCAGTGTTCTCTGCTTGAGACAGGAGATAGCAGAGTATACAGTGCGGACAAAGTATTCGGGCAGTGACACAATTTTTGTTGTTTTGGCTCTGTACTCCAGAAAGTCAGATTTGAAAAGGAACAGTGACTATGAGGTTAAAGTGCAGACTTTCAGCTTTAATTTGTGGGTTCTTACATCCATATTGGGTGAACCGTGTTTCAGTTGTAACCCTTTTTATACATATACATGGCTTTTGAGGGTTTCTTCTCCTGACATATTTTTCCAGAGTTAATTAGGAAAATGAGTCAGGAGAAACCACCCTTAAAGTGATCCCTCCATATCTACTGCACATCTGGCAGCATAGTGATGGTTTTAGGCTCATTTTATACCTCAGACCCCTGATGACTTACAGCCATTTAGCCAACCATGTGATCCATACTTTTCCCGCTGAATTTGCAGCTTAATTTAGTCCCCCCCCTCCCCCCATAGAGATCCAGTCAAATGCAGGGAGGTTATAGTATAGCTTGTAAGAGTACCTGAAAATAATTTTTTTTAAACCAATGTTTAGTTTAAACATTAGAAAATTATAGCACAGAATATTGGGTCGGTGTTGTGCACATTGACAGATTGAATTGATATTTTTATATAAAGTGCTTGGTGAAATGGGACACAACCATTAGTTTCAAAAACATTTACTGGTTTATGGCGATGCTGACCAGTAGGCACTTCTTGAACAGAAGTGAAGCTTTATAATCCAGGAAAGTCATTTGGATTTGAAGCGTAAACCTCTACTGTAGTCAGGACCATTGGGACCAACCAAGCCCTTTAAGTTTTATTCCAGTGTAGAGTTATGAACTGTAGCCTATAGGATATAAAGTAAATATGGGTGGCTATTGGTCGAGAGTATCACACAACTGGGGTATTCAGCATTAATAGTGCACTGAATTTATTAGTCATGCATCACATTTGTAATGGTATTCCCAGCAGAGGAAACACATTGGGCCTCATTTACTAAGACATTTAGCGGGTGCAAAAACTTTTAGCACACACAAAATAACACTGATTGGTTGTTTTACTAGTTTTGCACCAATGATTGGTGCAAAACAAATTCCATGACCAATCATTTGCCATGTTATTGGTTTTGCATGTGATAAAAGTTTTTGCACACAAAGGTCTTAGTAAATCAGGCCCATGGTCTTCTGTTGCAGGTGTGTGCATATGGATGGATGGATGTGTGTGTGTGTGTGTGTGTGTAAGGTGGCAGAAAGGGGACTTGAAATTGCTTTGGAACTAGTTGTGGGGGGGAAGAAAAGAGACGCCAGCAAAAATATTGGGGGGTTTCACCTTTTTTATTTTATAATCAAGTTGGCCTACCTGTAGAAATAAAACTACCACCTTTACTTTTCACACTCACATCTGCCATATTCTGGTTGGGGCAGGCACAAAAATGAAGCTGCAGGTTTGTAACTTCTTGAGATCAAAGTAAAAATCTAACAAGCAAAACACAAGATTCCTGAAGAAAATGACAGCAATGACTTAAGTTCATCATAAATTAAGAAATAGAAAGTGCATCAAGTGTTCAAGTAGGGTGAATAGTTTAGCAAACAGAATCAGTCAGGTTGGGTATGACTGGGCAAAGCAGGGCAGGGGTGGGGTTTTGGGGGCGTGGCAGTTCTGGCACATGGGTGAGGGGTGGTTCTGTGCGTTTCCCTGCCGGGGCAGGGGGAAGAGGGGCCTTGCGGTGTGCCTTGGTCTCATCTCTTTGATGCGCGTCTTGGGTCCCGGCCATTGCTGATGGTGACAGATTGTTTGGGCGTGGTCACTGTGCCCCCTGCTGGGACCGCGGAGGAGCCGTTACCCGGGATGCGTCCGTTGACCCGCCCCAGAGCCCCAAAGCTTGGGTCCCGGGGTGCGGGGGAGGAACTGTTGGTGGAGTAGGTCTGTAGGGAACCGTTTCCTGTAAGGACGGAATCATAATTTTAGGTATTTTAGGCGGGGCTTCAGTTGGTGGCAGACTCAAGCCAATCAACTTGCAACAGGCTAAAACTTCATATTGCTGATGTTCTCTACAGTGTGAGGTTGTGACGAGAGGACAGGATATGGAAAAGGTCTCAACTGTAGTTGTAGAGTGTGAGGCTGTGACGAGAGGACAGGATATGGAAAAGGTCTCGACTGTAGTTGTAATTATTCGATCAGTTTTAATACACCTCCCTAAACCATGCATAGTCATTTATTTTTAGTTGCTTTGGACAACTTGATAATGTGATCTGCATCACCAATTTGTATTTAATTTTATCAAGTCTACAATGTGCTTTAGGACTACTGCCCAAAGTATTGTCCAGCAGTATCTAAGCTCCAGTCACAAATAATTTAAAGATTTTATTATTATTTTTTTATTAAAAGGGCACAAAATCCTTTAAAATAACTACACCAAGTCTTCCAACACGCCTTCTAAGCAAAAAGCATGGTTCACTTCTGAGGATTAGGCCAAATGTTTCCTAAACACTTTCAGCGTTTACCACAATCTGATAGGCTGGACTTTTCTTTAATGTGTGCCAGAATCCACTTACCCCGTCTGTACAGACGTACCTGAATTCTGATTGGCTGAGAAGTTTCCAGGCTGTTCAGCTTTGGCCTGTAGAGGGTGGAGGACAAGGACTCGGATTACAGATGCCCAACTCACGGCCAATGAAAACACCGTTCCAGGGCGAGAGAAGAGCCCTCGTCCACCCGTGTGAAGAGTGCGATGCAATTAGCAGCTCACTTAAATATAGAATGGTTTCCGGTCTAACCATAAGGGAAGGGGGCACACAGACCCTCGCAAGCCCTCAGGGCTCAAAAAGCCTGGTAAACGTTCACACCATAGCTTTCAGAGAGCAGGTTGAGGGAGGGACAGCGAGCTGCTCATTTCACGCTATTCTGGGCAAGGGAGCCTTTGCAATGAGAGGAATGTAATCAGTCTGAATCACATGACCGGGGGGGGGGGGGGGGGGGGGGGGTGCGCATGTCTCATTGGCCTGGGTTTACGGTAGCAGGGGAAGGGGGGGTTGGCAGGGCTGCTCACCGTTTTGTTCTGTGGGTTACCCTGGCCCAGCAGCTCTGGGTTTGGCTCACTGAAATTGGGCACTTCGGAGTACACCATACAGAACCTGCAGCGGACAAACCAAGAGAAGGGAAGAGTGTGCGACAAGCACAGGACAGACCCCGCAGTCAATAAATGTAGAGACCAGGACACTGAGCACATTTCTCACCTCACCCTTACACCACCCCACCCCCACAACAGATCGGGCATCCACTAGACTATGCAGTAGACATTTAGCACAAAACAGAATTAAGTCATTTTACAACTGAACAATGCAGAACGTTCAAGCCATCACACCAAAATGGTTTCCCTACTACTCCCAGTGGTCATGGGCGTGCCTGTTGAATATCTGAAAGCACCAAAATAAGATATCTAAATTTTCCTATCGTTTATAATCATGCAAACCAAGGTCTGAAAAATCCTGTCCAATTTATGTTTGTCAATTGTTCAATAACCCCTTAAAAAGAAAGAAAATGCATCCAAGAGGAATTAGGGATGCCAACAGTGCTTAATCTGTGCAGTTACTGCAGCCATGCCCTGGTAACAAGGTAAATGTGTGCTGTTCTACCAGGCTGGGTCTGTCACACCTGCACAGGCCTGTTGATCTACAGTTCACCTGGATAGCTCATCCTATTAATCAAGCCTTTGACGTTAGCCGATCAGCCTATCCACATTATTTTACGATCTGCACAGCTGTGATCCAGACCTGTCCTAGCAGGCCATGGTGAGTGAAGCCTAAAAAACAGGAAGTGCTAAATAGGAAGTGCTAAATAAATAAATTGAGGGGGCCAGAGTGACTTGCGGATTCTAAAAAATCACCAGCCATTTAAAAGATTTTACCAGCCACATTACCTTTTACAATAACACAACCTGGTTGGTTACCTGCCAAAGTGGCTGCTAGAGTACAAAATCTTACCAACAACAAAATGACCAGCATCAATTGGTGGCTGGCATCAATTTCACCCCCCGGTGGTGACAGTACTCACTCTCCGATCTTTTGAAGGTCTCCACCTCGTCCAGTGTAGAGTGTCAGACAGCCCTTCCAGATGGACGCGTACCTGCAGAGGAGGAGGAGGTGGTGAGGTGGAGTGTGGCACAGCTATTGGAACCGGTGATGGGCCTGAGCACCAGGTGAGGCATCCTACCCTCTGGTCAGACGAATGATGTCGCCGGGCTGGATGAGGCTGCCCAGCTCGTCCCACACAGAGATGGTGATGCTGCCGCTCTTGTCCGCAACCTTACAGGACCTCACCTCATGGCCATCCTTCGTCTTGGTCACCCGGCCTGTCGCCATGAGAAACAGTGAAATTTTACTTTACTGGCAAACCTCCAAGACTTGCCAAAAACAGGCCCTTTCCAAAAACCCAGTAGTAAATTAAGATTAACATTGCAAAAAAAAAAAAAAAAAGCAGATTTAGTTTTGAGTTCAGTATAATTTACAAAGCAATTTAATTATATTCCACAAAGAAGGGAGGGAGGAGGGAGAGGGGGGGGGGGGTATGACATTCCCTGCAACTTAAAAATGTTTGGAGAATTTATTTTCAAAAAATTGCCAAAAAGCATCCATTCCACATAGCCTACAACACATGGATGTACCTGGGTAATAACTTAGAATGCATATATATTATATATATAATATCGAACGTTACTGTGAAAACTTAGTTAACTGTGCGTCATCAGTTCCACTAATCAAAATGGTTTCTGTCCCTTTAAGGAAGGGGGAAAAAAGAAAACGTGATCTTTCATGAGGGATACGGGGTTCACCCGAGTAACTTACCTATTTCCAAAACAATAAAGATGATATTTAAATTTTTCAATCCAGGCTTTACATCTTTTATCAAGAACACGGCTTCGTTTGGGATGTTCGACATTTTGAGGGGAATGTAGCTAGCTTGCCAGCTAGATGGCTATTAAAACACTGAGCAGCATTCGGGTGTGGGAACCGGCTAGCTAGCCAGCGAAGGTGAAATTCTAGCAGCTAGCTAGCTGATCATGAATAAGCCTTGGCAAGTTCTAAATGTGCGGAAAATAGCAGCCAAATGTATTCCGATGGGAAAATAAATCTCCCTGCGATCAAGATATACAGGAGATGTACTTTCGCTTTTAAATACAGCTAGCTAGCCACCAAGCTTGCTTGATATCACTAGAATTGACTCACTTCCTCTGTGTGGGTTCATCTAGTACAATAAGCCCACACATCTTAATGTTGAATTCTCCGTAGAAAAGCTACAGCTATGTTAATTTAGACACAATAAACTGCCTCGATTCTTGATCACATTCCGGACTTAAATTTGGTTACAATGTTTCCGACATTCTTTGTATCCTGAACGTCTTAGATCTGAGTCAGGGTTGTTCGCTCAACCCGTTTTACAATGGTGAGCTTCAATCACAAAAGACTTGTCTACTACTGACACCCAGATTTCTGGGAATGCGCTGTTCACGGAACATTGAGGCACCGGGGCCTTGCTTTATTTAAATAAATAAAAATTTATATAAAGAAACGACGGAATAACTAAGCGTCTTTTGTGAACGGGTTAACTTTTGTCACACTACAAGTCTTGCTAACGTTACTGTGTAGCCAGCTAACCAACTAGGCTATAAATAATATATTTTAGGCTTCTGTCTAAAGTTTAAGTGTTAGCTAATATTTACATACGGTTACAATTAAAGATCTGGTGCCAATTTATCAACTGAAAAACTATTTTCTCGGTTTCTGTACAATTTAAATCGCATTCTACACCGCCTCCTATCTGCAAACAATGCCCCGGACTGCGCCAACGTGCCGTCTACCGGTTTTATAAAGATACCAGATTCTTCCATTGCATCCCTTACAAAAGGGGGGTCGATCAGGGAGGATACTTTTTCGTTTGCTTTGAGACAACACAATAACATACCCTGCGTTTAGCAGCAGCCCCTTTGTCTATGTTATACCGTATATATGAACGCTGTATCCTTTCCTTATGACCGTCTTGCTCCATGATATACAATATCAACGACAAAAATATTACACTCTCGAAAAGCGGGTCGTAAATGGTACTTACCATTCTGTCTATCCATACAATGGTCTTCTGAGGTACAGCGTCTGATTGGGCAACCAAAAAGCATGTTTATACATTCAACGGTGACATTTTTTCACCATTTCATTATTTTTCATTACTATTTTTGTTTAAACACATCTCTTATTCAATCAAAATAGATTTTCTCGGTATTGTGTCACAGGTGTGACTCTCCAGCTAGGCTATACTTCACCGACCCCCCGCCCCCCCCCCCCCCCCCCCTGCAAAAAAAGAAGAAAAAGTTGACACGAGGGTGGATACAAGCCACGTTATATGTTTTGTCGGAAGTTCACATAACGTAGCTACATTTCTAGCATTTATCAATATCGCTGACGCGAAATGAACAAAATCCCAGCACTGTAAAACTAACTTGCTATGTATATTTGGCCTACTTCGCTTGTCTTACTTTATTTTGTCAATACTTTTGCTGATAATTACTTGGCTTTGTAGCATTCATGATTTAAAGTAATGTGGTTGTTTAAAATAACGAAAAAACATGTTTTATGTGTATTTCCAAGAAAAGGTATATCGTCACGAACAGGATTCGAACCTGTGCGGGGAAACCCCATTGGATTTCGAGTCCAACGCCTTAACCTCTCGGCCACCGTGACATGTTCTTTTCGTGATGCCTTATCATTTATATTCCTGTATGTAATATCACTATAAAACTAGATGTAATGCGTGGAGCATTCTTTCATTACACCGAGTAAAATAACACAATGGTAACTGTCTTTAAACGCAGTAGTATCACTGAGTTTATAAATACATAAGTAACGTTAAAATGTAACGACTAGTCTACATGTTCGGCACTCTAGGCTACTTAAACTGGCGAAGAGCCCGGATGACTGGTAGCCTACCTAGTTAGCTTGCTAGCATAGTGGGATTCACAGCTTTTCCATAAGTTTAACGAAGTATAACGATAAACAGTCCTGCATTTAAAATATCCATCATAGAAAAGACCGGCAGTGGAAGTATTGTTTTGGGTCATTTTCTGGTGTAGCATTTTTGTTCAAAAAGTCTAGAGGTAACGCTAGCTAGCTAAGTTAGAACCTGCATAATAATGTTAGCCACGCAATGCCCACAAGACAGGCTATGAACATATTCCACTCCCTTGACACCGTAGGAATTTTGCGTGCTATGACTTGAATTAGGTAAATATTTTTGTTTATAGTTTTATTTACATAGTAGGCCTAAACTGCTACACATAATATTATATTATCAAGTGTTTGTGTTTATAAGGGGGGCTATTTCCATAGTTTGTTTTACTGATAGAAAACATGAAATACGTTAACAGGTATTTACTATCATTTGCTGTGTGCTTGTTTGCAAAGAGGGCTATTTCTATAGTCTGGTAGAGAACATAAAATGAAGAACTAACAGCAAACCACAGATTTAGTGTCATTTGCTATGTTAACTTACATATATTTAATATAAGAAAAAACTAAATTCAATAATCTCATTCTCAACCATCAGGATGCTGAAGGAGCTTGGGATCCATGGCCAGGCGCTACAGCAAACCATTAAGGTTGCTTCAGAGGCCGCTGGAAAAAAAACAACCACTAACTCCGACTCAAAAGGACCACAACTGGGCTCCAAATTAACATCAAGGGATCAGGAAGACATGGCAGGAGGTGATTCCGGGATGCTGGACTTCACTGTTGAGCCCTCCAGAGACAAAGTGGGCTAATCAACGAAACATTGAAGAAGGAGGGTGGCCACTTAACCTCATCATGTCAACTTACTGCCACCCTCAACACCAAGGCAATTTCAAGTAAGTGCTCACCTGACGGCACAAGACGGCACATTTTTAACATCACATCCTGTGTATTTGAATCTGATTTCAAGGCTTAATTTTAAGTTTGGATCAAATATACCAAGGACATTATTGGGATTTTAAAATACGTGATCGATTAAATTCCCATAGAGATCCATTCAAATGCAGAGACGTTATAGTATCGCTTGTAAGAGTACCAGAAAATAAGATATCAAGAGTCTTTTGATGTTGTTGGATCACAGACATCAGGAAGTCATGGCATGCAAAGGATATGCAACCAAATATTAAAAATTTAAAGGCACAGTCAACGTAGTGTATGTAAACTTCTGACCCACTGGAATTGTGATATAGTGAATTAAAAGTGAAATAATCTGTCTGTAAACAATTGTTGGAAAAATTACTTGTGTCATGCACAAAGTAGATGTCCTAACTGACTTGCCAACACTATAGTTTGCTAACATGAAATTTGTGGAGTGGTTAAAAATGAGTTTTAATGACTTCAACCTAAGTGTATGTAAACTTCCGACTTCAATTGTACATCTCTCAAAAATGTCATTCCTCTTTTACTAAAGGTTTTAAACGGGGCAATTTTACCCAAACTGAACACAAGGGTTTGGCTGCGGCGTAATAAATTTTTTGCTAGTTAATGTGAGAACTGGTAGGCTACTACAACTCACTGTTGACTCGCTTGTTGGTTTTTCATAAATGTTTCTCATACACAGAGATAGGTAGCCATCTAACATTATAATTGAAGATACATTTGTCAACTTATTATTGTGATGATAATAGTGCCATACATAAACTCCATGGGAATTTTATGTCTGCCTCTCTAATGGCGATCTTGTTGGTCCGCGAATTGGTTTATTCTTGATAAATTATTGCTTGGGATGCTGGCCCTGATTGGTCACATCATTAATTTTCTTGGTATAGATCGTAGCTCCGATTGGCCAATGCCCATACCAAGCAATTGTTGGTAGATTCTTTGTAGGATAGTTGAAAATTATTTGGTTGAATTTTACTACCAAATTTGAGTCATGCCTTGTAGCTACTGTAATGGTATTTCCTAGGCTGTGAATCAGATTAGGTCATATCTATGACTCCCCAGTTGTTTCATGTGCACTTTTAAACTTCCTACAAAGTAGAGCCGCCATCACCACGGGAACTGTTTCTCAAGTAGGCTACATATTCCACAACATAGTACAACTGGAGTAACCTCTTACGTAATGAAAATATATTGTCATATATTGAAGAATACTGCAATAGCCCACGAAACTGATTTGTATAATCAGCATCGGTCATGGAGGTCGATATGCCTTCGATCAGTGGTGCAGAAAGTTGTTTGGCGTTGGTAGATTGCAACTCTGATCTATTATAGGTAGAAAAGCGGTCGCGTCATGACTCGATGTTGATCAACCTTGGAGCCCTGACGCAGGTCGACAAATTGTTTGGGGGGAGGCTACATCGAATAATACATGTAAATATAGAGTGCTCCAAACACATTTTCCAGTAGGTTGCATGCAAATACATTTTCTACTTTATGCTGGATCTTCTACTCAGGTCACGAAAAAAACATTTTCACCATAAAAAAAAGTTATTTACATACAAAAAGCATAGCCTACACTTACTATAGATCTAAAAAAAAACACAATTCGTAAAAAACACAATTTTTAAAAATATAAAAATAATAGCAAGTTAAAGCTAAACTTTCACCAGTGTTTCACAGAAACTGAACGAGACATATTTCAAAGGAATGCTACAACATTTTCCTACATTTCATATGCAAGTCCTTCTGCTGATGTTAAGTAGCCTACTTTACATTAGGGCCTACGACCAAGCATGTCCTAAACATTACATTAGGGCCTACGACCAAGCATGTCCTAAACATTACATTAGGGCCTACGACCAAGCATGTCCTGAACATTACATTAGGGCCTACGACCAAGCATGTCCTAAACATTACATTAGGGCCTACAACCAAGCATGTCCTAAACATTACATTAGGGCTTATGACCAAGCATTTCCTAAACATTACATTAGGGCCTATGACCAAGCATGTCCTAAACATTACATTAGGGCTTATGACCAAGCATTTCCTAAACATTACATTAGGGCCTACGACCAAGCATGTCCTAAACATTACATTAGGGCCTACGACCAAACATGTCCTAAACATTACATTAGGGCCTACGACCAAGCATGTCCTAAACATTACATTAGGGCCTACGACCAAGCATGTCCTAAACATTACATTAGGGCCTACGACCAAGCATGTCCTAAACATTACATACGCTGATGAGATGAGCATGTAACACATGAACATATACTTTCAGTATGAATAATTACAAATATGTCCTTTTTAAAAAAAACTATTCTGTGTGAAGGACAAACCATTTATAACAAATGTTACCATTAAAACAACATATTTACGTCCAGGACCATAGTTCTTGCCTATTAACAATTACTGAATTGTTAAGAGGCAAATTTTATTGTGAGTCTTATTCCAGTTAGCAGTACATGTATTGACGATAAAACTTTAATACCGCATGATGCAATTTGATCTGCTATTAGCTATTGCTAATAGCCTTACTATTCAGAAACATATTGATGTTATATACAGTACACGTGTGGCATGGAGAAAGCACTTGCCTCCCCTTTTCGTGTAGCACATATACTGTGCGGCTTTGGGTGCTGAAACAAACAGCGAATCAAAAGCACTCTACCAGACCATGCCAGAGACTTTCTGCTTGCATCGGCAAAAGATTGCACCTGCTGATCGCACGCATAGAGAAGAGATGGGGACATGAAGAAAAACAGGCCCAAGTTACTTGAACTAATGTTAGAAAACGTGGGTATCGTTGCTTCGTTGCGTCTGTGATTGTCTAAACACAACAGAGTGACAGCATTATTGAATGAATAATCATGAAATTGAATCAGCAAATTGGCAGCAAATTAAGGCGACATTGGGGACAATTTAAAAAAAAAGTGTAATACGCCAGTTTATATTGTGTTTACTGTGCGCCTCTCTGCATTTTAATGTGCATTTACCGGCAGTCTAGGGACCTGAGCATTGTCACAGATTATTTGTTATTCACTAATGGTGTTATTTAGCAATCTGAATACATCTGACAAGTAGTAATATCATATAAATATCATGGCCCATATCATATAAATGTAATGTATTGTGTGAGGTATTTTGCGGAATGTGATATTTACATGACTCACGGAGGCTGCAGCCGCTGATTCTGTCCGTGCACCAACGTGTTGTATTTGCGTCCTGTATGGTCTTATAGCAGTTTAACCGATAACCTACCTTGGCTTTCAAATCTATGCTAAATGCAGCACCTGAGAGGCTGTAGACCTGGCAGAGTGGCCTTCATTAAAATGTGTGAGGTGTTCAGGCCTGGGCTGTGAGCGTGAGATCGGTCCTCTGCGTGCAAGTTTCACACCTAATGTGTGAGACTTGAGAGCTTTGAGCTAACGTTAGATGAGACAGCTGTACGTGAAATTGGACTGATGTGGCTTTTACCTTATTCCGCGCAACATTAATTCAAATGCAGTCGGTTCCAGTCCGGCGGTATAAAAGAACATGGATAATGAGCGAGATTTTATCCGCAAACATATGGGAAAACTGTTTACTTTTGTTCTAATACATAAAAATAAAAAAAATAAAAAATGTATTACATTTTTTTAAAATTACTTTTCTTGAGTAATGCAACTTTTTTCTTAAAACACTAGGAATGAAAATGATTGGCACCTCTAAAGATTATTTAAAATAAAATCAAACAAAGTTAAATATGTAATGAAATTCTACACAATTAAGTTAATCTTAGTCTTAAGAAACTGTATTGCAAGTTAATGAACTGTCAAATCAAAGGAGACAGTTGGGTTTTGACACAAATCAGGTAGTAGGTAACAAAAAAAACATCGATGGTTAAACATGCCACTAAGCACTGTTAGGGCAGCAATAAAAAGTTTAAAATAACTGGAACAGCTGCACACGTGACAGAAAGAGGAAGCAAATGTATGTTTTACCCCCCACACAGTGAGGGAGGCAAAGGAGAACCCAATGATCCCCATGTGATAAAAGTATACTCAGGTTTATTTCAGCATACTTGAATCCTAATGAAAGTTTATATAATTATGAGTGTGCACAATAAGTGTGCACAAGTATACTCTTTTTTTTACATGGGTCACAGTTCAAGAACTACAGAATAGTTGCATCACCATAGTTGCGTCACCAGGTCTCAAAATCAACAATAAAACTGTCGGTTGGGACCCGCTGGTCCACTTGTGGATCATGGGACTGAGGTGGGTCACACACAAAGAAAGTAAAACATTGTACTTGTTAAACACACTACACTCATTAAAATACATCTGCAGTTCTTTTGACATATGTAGAAATACAAAATTAAAAATCCATATTTTAATATATTTTAGGAGAGATATTAATAAGGGGGAACTCTCAGAAAATGTGTTCACTCATTTAGTAGGTTGTGTACTAAGAATGCTTATTTTCCATGAAAGGGAGGGAGGGCTATTATTGGGAATCATAGATTATGAGAATAAAGACTATAACAGACATTAAACATAACATTTTCATATAGAATGGCCTTGAAATATCAAGCAGAATATGACAACGGTTTCTCTGCTTCCTTGTTTGAGCCGTGTAAGCAATTTATCATTGTACAGGGAACATTCTTGGCATAACTTGCCTGTATCTCGGAAGATAGCAAAGACGGCAAAGTTCACCACTATTCACTTGCAGACACATTGGTAAACAGTCAACCTTCCCTGGAAAGAGTACATCGCAATTTTAGCATTGCACGTTTGTGGATAGCAGGGGGTAGAGAATAGAGGCTAATTCATTTTGTAAACAAACATCCTAATGTTGCCATCTTTGATAACACATTTCAACTAACACATAATAATGAGGCTTTAAAACGTATACTGTTTTTCTCCCTCCTTTGAATTGTTATGATACCAAAGTGTACTGTTCCCTTCAACTGCATACCATGCAATACCAATGCAAGCCTCTTGGGATTGCTCTGGGGCTGCACAAGTCTCTGTGGGGGCTCCTTGCAAGCTTAAATTATACGCACAAATCCACAGATCACCGAAGAGATCTGGGCCTCAACTGAGGGACCCCACTTGAGGAATTTAAACCTGTTCAGGATTAGACCTCTTGAGACATGGAAGAGTTTCCACCCAGTTTTTTTTTCTAAATGAAAGGGCAATATGTGAAGTGATTTTTATGACCTTTGTATGCAACTGAGCAGGCTTCTTATAGTGAGTGAGAAGGTCTTCCACTAGGTGGAGACGTATTCCAGTGGATGCTTTTTCTGAGGTAGGCGGATCAAAGGGATGATCTGACAAACCTGAGAATAAAAATGTGCCGTCTCGTCCTGAGCGTACTGTCGTTGTACATGTGGCATATTCTCTCGCGGTAATTAATTTATCCTGAATGGATGACCGATCAATTTACGCTTTACTGTGTGTCTACATACAATTCAAACAATCAAGCTATCCGCCAAATGCCTATCAATGGACCGTCAATGTATATGTGTGACATGTAGCCTTTGAAATTGAAGTCTGGTCTTTAGCACTTTAGCAGTCATATCAACAGTGGGGAGCACACAGAACGCATTTTGTTTTTGGAAGGGCTGGACTCAAAAAATGGCTATGGAGAAGTGTATCAGGATGAATGATGTTCCCTAGAAATGTAAGGGGAATGTGCTCCCATCCCCGATAAACTATGCGTGTGGGACTCTGGCAATTTTTGTGACCCTCGACAAACCTAATGGTGGATGTCACGGCAGCTGTTTGGCAACATTGAAGGTTTTGGCAGGTACTACCTGGAAGTCTGTGGGTGTGTTCTCTTTGGTTATTGGAAGGAATGTCATGTCATGTCATCACTAGACAGCATTTTCACATTCTCGTACAGGCTGTCCTGTATGCAGTCGGAGTTAAATTTTCACCCTGTGGTTCAAAAAGCGTAGATTCCTTGGGGATTACCTGAAAGACTGCAGAGCCACCGTGATGCACCTGCATTTTCTAAACTAAACACAGATGCAATATTTGCATTGTTCCTGGTTCATAGCAGGAAAAAGTATTGCTGATTGATTCAGCTGTTGTACCTATCCAGCATATGCATGCATTAAAATCCCTTTACGGTGATTTCTTGATGAAATTAAGTATTTTAGTGCTTTAATTTCTATTGTCTGAATAATAGCTAGATAACTGAAAAGAAATCACCTGTTTGCAAACAAAAGCTTGTGCTAGGCACAGTCACACTTGGATATCTCCAAAGCGATTGGTCCCCTGGTCCAGGTGGGTGTTGTTTTGTGTTTGTTGGTGGTGAAATGCTCACTCCTCTGGGGGGAATGACATCATATGCTCAGAGAAAAAAAACACCGCCCACTTTCAAAAAAGGTTGAAGTCAGAAGTCAGGGTGGAAAATAGTCCCATTACATTTAGAGTTAATGACAATATCAAAAATAAAATGCCATGATTGCATCCATCTATTCCCGTACTATATGATATGAAAAAAAGAAAATTGTCTAATGTGATTATTGGAGTTTGTCTAACATGAAGGAACCGCCCACTTGGGTAAAGAGGCTTGTTCCCATTGGATATCCTTCTGCTCGACCTCTATTATGCCTGCTTGGCCTGAATCACTCGTAGGGAGATAGTGATGGCAAACATGTTCCTCACACTATTTGGCTGTCTGCCATTAATTTCCATAATAAGACTTGTTTTGCCTGGTTGGGAAGTGGTGACAAAGACAATTCGATTCTTCATTGCATTTTTTTCCTGTGTCTAACATTCCAACATGAATCCAGCACCTGTCCAACAAAATGCATTGTTGAAATGTAGTTTCATCACCTACATTATACAAGTGTATTTTCCATGGCATTAGACAGTTCACCATTACTACACTGGTTCTTCAGGGCTACCTTTAGGCTGAGGTCAGCACCTCTATGGATAAACTTTAACATCTTTATTCAGCCCAAATAACAGCTGCCGATACAGTAGCTATTTAACACTGGAGTAGATGGAAGCATGCCTACATCATGATGTGATGGACCTACATGATAAATAGCAACATTTAATAAGCAAATAAAAATTGTGTAATATGTTAATAATGACAATGGCCATTAAATATGGAAATATGTATTAAATATGAAAAAAGTGTCCTTTCCAATTTACTGAGGACTCCTGAGACTCCTTCACCTCCACCCTTCATATTGCATTTTGTGTGTTGACCTTTGACCTCACTGGTGATTGGCCGGATCACAGAAGAGCAGTGTAGCTGAACAGCTGGCAGGAAAATTGATGGGAATGTGCGACCAGTGAGATTCCACTCCAGTCCTCTCCTGAAATGCTTTCTCTTGTAGAACAGAACAGGATTGAGTAGAACTTGGAAAGAAGAGGACCTGGTCTCGCGGTTCGTTTTCAGAGCTTGACAATGAACAAAGCAGCCAGAGCCAAAGTCTGTGTTACAAATTCTTTATTTAAATTCTGAGATTTCTTGGGGGGGAAAAGTGTTTTAATAACATAGAGAAGGATTACAGGGAGTATCACAGTGGACATGGTTACTAGCTGTCTGCCATGAAAAAAAGCTTCTTTGGCATCAGTGATAATAACCCATTAAAATATGATTATAAAGACAAAATATGCTTCTATATATTACTTAAGTCATCCGCGTTGGTTAGCATCTGGAAGGATACAGATACGATTCACAGATCTGAGCGATAGCATTTAAAGATTAAAAAAAAAAAAATCTACACTTTTACTTTTTTTAAAGACTTGGAATAAAACCTCCTCCCTTTTCATAATAGATTCACATCTCTACCCCAGCCATACAGAGAAACAGACTCGTTAGCAATTTGAGTAAAATAGTGTTCTCTCAAAGAATCTCACTCTAGAATTTTCAGTAGTTCATAAAGTAGAATTGAAAGGAAAACCCTCCTGGTCCGGATGCATGGAATTATTTTTATTTATTTATTTTTAGTTATTGCTACCTACTAAAGAGTTGTGGCCTTGCTCTGAGTATTGAATTTCTACATGTAAACACACACGCACACACACACACACAGACGTGCCACATCGTCTGTAAACCCGCAGTTGGGAAGGTTATCCACCGTTCGTCCCCACCCTCCTCTCCTCCAGCCATGCGTGGTGTGTCTTTGTAAACCCTCTCATTCTCACAGGTTAGAAGAGAGGGTAACTGGATACAGGCATTGGTAAACCAGCGCTTCGGTTTCATCTGCTTCACCCTTTAAGATGAAAACCCCGCCCCCTTTGGATTCCGTGGTTTGCCGCAATTTCACATGTATGAAATAAACCTATAAATACGTTTGGGGAGTTTTTTGCTCTCTCTCTCTTTGTCTCTACATGTATAATGGTCCCTGTTCAGGCATTATTGTACTGATAGTGACTTTTCCCCTCTTCTACTTTGCAATGCACACAATATGTTCCCCCGCTCTTTGTTTAATTTAAGGCGAAATAAAGGGCTTTTTAAAAAAAAAAGTCAAAACCCCTCTCATCTCATTTCCTCTCTCTTGTTCCCCCTCTCTCTGTCTCCCCTGCTCGTTCCCTCTCCTCCTCGGTAGCTTGGTAAGTCATTCAGTCTGGAATGTGTTGACTGGATTGCTGGTCTCGGCACGCTGTCTTGCAGTTCTAGATTGTGATTTTATAACTGATCGTGGGTTGACTTGTTGACAGGTCCACAGATACACAAGCTGCATTGCTTTGCAACTGGAGGCTTTGGACCCACATGTGCATAAATGGGAACTAAACAATAGGTAAATGTCGTTTAAATATCGCCCATTCAGTCCACACCTCTCTGTATAGGTATCTCTCTCCATACAGGTATCAGTCTGTGCAGGGTCCTGTCAGCCTTACTCTATCCAGGTATCTCTCTACCTCTCTGTACAGATATCTCTCTCAGTACAAGTATCTTTTTACCTCTCTGATCCCTATACAGGCACCTGTATTTATACAGGTATGTCTCTATGCTGGTACCTCTTCCTGTTCAGGTATTTCTGCCTGTGTATAGGTGTCTCTCTCTGTCATTGTGCACAGGGATTTCTGCCTGTGTATAGGTGTCTCTCTCTGTCATTGTGCACAGGGATTTCTGCCTGTGTATAGGTGTCTCTCTCTGTCATTGTGCACAGGGATTTCTGCCTGTGTATAGGCGTCTCTCTCTGTCATTGTGCACAGGGATTTCGCTGCGTCTCCCTCAGTAAATGGATACCCATGATCTGGACCTCCTGCACAGTGCTCTCCTGCATAAGGGGTACACCTCCTCCCTCTCGCTGTACAGCAGGCCATTAATCCTCCTCGCACCCCGGTCCCGCGCCACCCCCCCCACACGCCGTCATCGCTGTAAAAGGGCCCACATGGAAAACGGTTTTACTTAAAGAGCCGTTTGTCAAGAGCGTGGGATTCCCCTCCTCATTCCCTATGACTCTTTAAGGCTCCAGCAGGCCCCGCTGAGGCCTGGAGAGCAACGGCCCGGTTCCTTCAGGAGGTCTGTCTGGGAGGACGCGCTGCAGTCGGAGTGGTTATGAGCAGGGTTAAGTATCTTTGGAAAAGGGTATGGGTAACGTACAACACCGTGTTCACAGTCAGGATTCAATTAACATTAATGAACACAATGAACACGTCGTGTTTATTCAGCCCAAACTATTGTTTCTTGTTTTCCGTTTAAAAAAACAAAAAACTAAATTGTGGGTGGAAATTAAGGGGGGGAGGGGGGGTGTTTATTTTTATGCTCTGGACATTCCTAAGGCTAACCCTGTGAGTTTCCCCCCTGTACAGTTATGTAAGAACAGCTCGTTGTTGCCACGCCAACAAATTTATGTGCATTGGAACGTGAATATTGTGCCGCGAGTCAGTTCTTGTGAGGTTGTTCTTGGTTCCCGTTCGGACTGGCCAGCTTTGTGCAAGCTTGTGGCTCCAGAACCATCCGTTCCAGAACCATACACTGAGAAGTTTCAGATATTGCTTTCATTTTATGACTTTTCGTTATGTGGGGGGGGGGGGGGGGGGGGAAATAAAAATTCTGAATGTTGCAGATCACGGCAACGCCACCAGTAGACCTTACCCACATGTCGTAGCTTTGTAAACTCTTCGCGGACATGTTTGTCGGATGGCGGGATGGCTTGAGGTGACTCAACTGCCCGACAGATGTGGCAATAGCTCGCAGCTTGCCGCTCTGCAGTGTTACAATACGCAAAAGCTCATTGCAAAACAAGAGCTCCAGAAGCAGGCAAGTGGGGCCAAAACTCCAGACGGATCTCAGTTTGCACTCGGAGAGGTCCAGTGTGATGGAATGAGTGTTGTGGAAGGCTGTGCCAACCAGCAAAATGTGCAGACTGAGTGATCCTGGCCACATGTTGCAACAACCCTCTCTCTCCCCAGGCTAAACTTTAACCAACACTTTTCTAACAGAAATGCTGACTGGCAGACAGACAGACAGACAGACAATGACTGAGAACAGACGCCGAGAGGGCCGGGGGGCTTGGGCTGCAGGTGAAAGCGGGCTGAATTCTGTTTCCACTTCTTATCGATTAATTATCCCAACATATGTATTATGAACTTTTTTTGTTGTTGCTAAAATGTTTTTTTTTATTTTTTATCATGTGATTTTTTAAATGTTTTTTTTTTTTTTTTTGCCAGCCATCTGCCATCCAGTGGGCTTATTTTTTCAGCCTGACTGAGTTTAATGGATGTGGTGCCGGAGCTTAAAAGTTGCTAGGGAGCTGCAGTCCTGCCGCGTGGTGGTTCTGAGCGGCGGTTCTGTGCTGTGCGGCGCCCCATTAGGGCTCGAGTGAGTAATCACCTTTGGAAGGAATGAGTCAGAACGTCCTGAACGCTGTACTCTTACTGGAGAAGGAGGCAGCAGGGGGGGGTTAAGGGGGGGGGGGGGGGGGCTTCAGATTTCCAAGTACAAATGTTTGCTGGCCTTGTCCACGTCCTCCGCCGTGTGAGAGAGACTGAAGATTGATTGAGAAACAGGGAAGCCTGAGGACCAGGAGAAAGGGCGGCCGCATCAGAGCGCTGTGGGCTTTTTGTTAGGGTACCCTCATGCAAGCATGTGTTTCTGCATGGGGTCACAGGTTGGGTGGCCCGCTAGACGACCACTGGCAGTTGATAGATGTGAGCATTGGAGTAGATGGCAATGTGTGTGGAGAGTGGATAACGGGTGAGGGTGAGCGGTTGGGGGGGGTCCTCTGAGGTGCAGGTGGAAGGCTGTTGCCCAGCTTGAGTGGCAGGAATGGGTGGGGGGGGTGTGGTTGTAGTGTGGTGCGGGGGGGGGGGGGTGTCAGATGTTGTAGGCGGGACACTGGCATTAGGAGGCTTCTTCCAGGGGGGCCTCCTCCGTCGGGCTTTCTTTCGCCCCTTTCCCTTCCTCCGCCACCTTCTCCTCATCCTCCTTCTTCTCCTCCTCCTCATCCTCCTTCTTCTCCTCCTTCTTCTCTTCCTCCTCCTCTTCCTTCTCTTCGAGCTTGGGGTCCTGGGGGAGGGTGTCGGACAGGGCGTACTCGGGGTTCTCTACCTCTGTGATGGAAAGATCCGCCTCCAAGCCGCTGGAGGAGGGGCTCGCAAGCTCCTCCACCTCCTTCTCCAGGGAATCGGCCACCGCCTTGGCCTCCTCCAGAGCCGGAGCAAGCTCGGTGTGCACCTCGGTGAAAGGCAGATCCTCCTCCGGGCTGGAGAGAGGCGCCAGCCCCACAGCAGCCGTGGCGGAGTCGGACGCGGCCTCGGGCTGGGCGGATCCCTCGCCGTCCCTCACCTTCTTGACGTTGAAGGTGAGTGGCGACACCTTGAAGGAGGAGCTCTTGGCGGTCGGGCTCTTCTGGTGGTTGGGCGTGAGGCTCTTCTTAATCTTCTCCCGCTGCTCCTGCGAGACGATCTTGGTGCCGATCTTGTTCATCTTCTTCTCGATGTTCTGGCGGGAGAAGGCCTTCTTCAGGCTGTCCACCTTCTTCAGGCTGGAGCGCTTGATCTTTTCGGCGCGGGACTTCTCCATGCGCTCCAGGCACACGTCCTGGCCGGCCTCGTCGTCGTCCTCCTCCAGCCCCAGCTCCTCGTCGGAGGAAAGGTTGATGGTCTGCAGCGGCTCCTCGTGGGCGCGGTTGGCGTCGGCGGGAGGTGACACCGGCGGCTCTTCCTCGGCGTCGCGCGGGTAGGGCGCGGGCTCCTTCACGAAAACGCTGGCGGGAATCTCGTTCTCGTCCTGCAACACAAAAACAGCAGTGTGTTAGCGAGGAGTGGCCTGCAGTGTGGAGTTGGCTGCTGGCCTCACAACCACAAGATAGGTCATGGGTTTGAATCCATGCTGGAAACTTGTACCAATGGTTATGAAGGCTCTAGACAGCTGTATTCGGGTTGGAAGAATGAGATTTCATGAGTGGTGCTGTTGTATACTATCAGTGACTCCATGATATGATCCAATCATTTTTCACCTCAGTGCTGAGCAAAATCTTTTTTATTTGGTTCGAACGAATCAGTGGCCGACAACTCACTGGTACCTCATTTTGCCATTCCTACCGCAATCCACCAGGAAATTGTCAGCCTGGCACATTAATTGCAAAATGCATTTGCAATCGCGGACATGGCCTGCGCAAGCAAACAGCGCCTTGCAAAGCATGCAGAAAACTGTTCCCCTGCGTCACAACTACACAACGGAACCAATTCCGTGCACAACGGGGCATTGGTATGGAAATTAACACCGGGGCACAACATGGAGAATGCTTGTAATGCTGTTGGTGGAACTAATGAGTCGGTCTGGGCCACAGCTCCAGAAGCAGGCCTTAATGCTATAAGGGAAATTAGTTAAGCCTTATAAAAGTCACAGGACAGAGAACTTAATCCATTCTATCAGGGCTCCTTTGCTGAGAAGCCATTAGCTGGGAATGTGTCCCTGATACACATCAAACTTTAACGCCTATCTTGCGTTTAAAGGCTCCGTGGAGTCATAGCTCTTTCACATTTGCATGGTAGCCTCTTCCGCGCTTGATTCTTGTTTTGGTTCAGGGCGGTTCATTTCCCAAGCACGAGTGC
>CM056384.1:54314471-54371971 GCA_029718625.1 Synaphobranchus kaupii | reverse complement strand
GCTCCAGGGCGATAACTCTGACTCTGCCGACGGGAACTCGGCGTGTGTGCGGGAATGCTGTTTTGGAACGCCTGGAAGGCAGGGCAGAGCAGGGAAAGGAGGGAGTGGGGGAGGGTTGCCGGTGAAGAACGTCAGCGCTGAGATCTCGGTGAAACAAAACGGTTGGGTTGACCGGGTCGAAGCGACACCGGTGCGTGGTGGTGCTTCGGGGGCGGGCTAGTAGCGAGTTTGACTAAAAATGACGCTCGCAGGATCACCGGTTTGATAACAGGCAGCTGATTGGTTTACCGCAGCTCAGAACGGGTGCCTGCAGCCTACCAGTTGACTCTCTTATATAGAAGCGTGCGGCCTGTGTGGTGAGGAAGACAGTTGCTAGCTTGCGGCGGGTGCTTGGGAGGAGTGCCTTGGCTGAAGAGCGCTGCTCGGTTAGGGCAAAGGTGGCTCAGCAGTACCTTGAGACGCAGAGCTGCTAATTTCGAATTGGGGATAATAAAAAAAAAAGTTGGGAGCAAAAAAATGGGCAGAGGAAAAATCGATCTAATTCTTAAGCGATCCGTTTCACGGGCGATTGCCGAAAAAGAGGCCTCCATTGTACGGATTCTTTGCGTGCTCCTTGCCGTGCCAACAGGGACCTAATGCTCGCTTGGTGAGTGTGAGTCAGTGTTGAGACTGGCCAGGCCAGTACAGCAAGTATTGAGCAAGGAGTGCACAACAACAATTAACAACAGTAGCAAGAAAATGTCAGTTAAAAGAGCTGGGCCTAATCCTCCACCCTCTGTGCATTTAGCACCCTCACAAGAGGATGAGGACCCACCAACCCCCCTCTGGCCCCAGAATGAAGGGAGGTGCTGAGTACAAGACAAGATGGGGTTCAGCTTTTCACCTTTTTTTGTGTGTCTTGATCGTTGCAATTTCTCAAGGCAGTCGTATCCTGTGCATCCTGCCGCAGGTGGATTGAAAGCTTTCCAGCTTGTCCCCCGACAGAGTGGAGACTGATATGTGTAGACACTCGGCTGGAAAGCTCTCAAACGCTGTTAAGAATGTCTGCTGTCTACAAACAGATTTATTTATGGTTTGTTCACAGTGTGAGATTTATTTATTTATTCGAACCTAGGGACTGGAGCTCTAAGGCCTCGCTGCTCTGCTAGGGACATCGGTTTCAGTTGAGCTCAGTGAAAAAGAGCTACAGCAATGGCCGCTATTTATGAGCCGGCTCCTTCACACGTAATGGGTGAAATGGCATGTTAACGCTGTCTACGCGCTCCCGTGTGTGGAAATGTTACTCTTAATTCGAGACGAGTTTCTCGGGGAGAGCTGTAATTACAGTGTGAAAGAACTACAGCTCCCAGCACCGTCTGAGGAAGCCAAGCTCCAGCAGCCCCACTGTTACTCTGACCTGCCCAGAAACTGGACTTAGCTGATGCATGTTGTGCCTACATAGAAAGATAATGGGATCCAGCCCTTTGTCTGATATACATCTGTTGGCTTGTGAACATAGTAGGTCTCCTGCTTTCCAGATAAGGTGTTTTTTGTTTTTTGGGGGGGGGGGGGCATGGAGCGTAGCAAAGACCATATTGAGAATGCGGTTCAGGACTCTTCACCCCTCTGTATCACCCTGCGGGGGTTATAAAGGGGAGGGCGTGGGGGCCTGGCATTTTTTGGGAGTGTTTATTTCCCTTCAGAGCAGTTTCTAGCCACTTCAGGACCCAACGGTTTGAGTTCAGGTCAGTCGGTCGAACACCTGTTTGCCGCACCCCAACAGCCGCATCCCGGCGACCGCTGGTTCCTTTCCCGGTTCGGCCTTCGGCGAACAGAAGAGCTCGGATCAAAGGAAGGGGATGGGCCTTTTGACTGCACTTCCTCCCAGAAGTGAAATAAATATGTGCTGAGTGGGTGGGTATGCCCCAGGATGGAAATAAACGCCATCATTTCATAGTGAGTCCAATATTTATTTCTTGCACAGTGGCTACAGGGCCTTCCCTGAGTGGATTTCAGAGTTTGGCTTGATTGCGGGCAACAAAAATGAGGCATTCCAACCTTCTGAACAAGCGAAAGTTAAAAACATAAGAAAATAACAGAAAAAGTCCTGTTATGGCACGCTCATAGGTTGTTTTTGGGTAAAAGTACACCTCAGGACACTGAAAAGTGAAGGCATTAAAAATGACGACGTGATCACTACGGTTTGTTTTGGTTGTTAAGGCTACGGGGATTAAAATATTCCCTCCCCAGTCATACCATCAAGCGAGGCAATGAACGGGAATCGTTTCTATAAGTACCCATCTGCGTATATGGATAACATGTCACGTACAAGCCATGGAAGTCAGCCTGCTCAGGCACTTCTGTAAGGCAAATAAGTATTGTAGTGGAGGAATATGAGCTTCCTCAATGGCAGTGTGCCTTCCAGCTTCGTCCAGTATGCGTGCCGTCTCCTGTCAGCCCCGTTTTATCTGATGAGGGGGCCTCCTTTGGGAGAGAAGCCCCTCTGCAGGGGGATGCTAATGCTCTGACCCAGAATCGGCGGTGTGGAAGGTCCCAGGATAATTGGGGAGCCCAGAAGCTGCCCTCCGGGCCTTACGGTTCACTGGAGAGGAAATTTCACAGGAGGGTGAGGAAAGGATCAAGAGAGAGGTTTAGGAGAGGGGGATGGGGAATAAAGAAGGAGAAATAAAGGGATGGAGAGACATGGGCAAAGGGGAAGGAAAGCGATGGAAGTTGCACATTAGCAGTAGAGGAAAAAGTATAAGAAGGGGTGAGGTAAAAAATGGCTTCACGTGAGGTAAAAAAAAAAAGGCAGTCAGCCAAGACAGAACCAAATTACTGACCTTGAAAAATTTTACTAAGAATTGTGTTGCTTCGATAATTGCTTGTCTTTAGAGTTCAAACAACCCGTGGGCGGGAGCAAATAATTTACCAGTTAGGTCCTGTGACGTGGGATCCATATTGCCTTTTTATGCAAAAAGCGGGGAACGTTTGCCATTGCATGGCCTTGGCATTGGGCCAGACATCTCTGCTGTCAATGGCTGTCGTGTTCACACCTGCAGCATTTAGCAGACTCATGGGTTGTTTTGCTAGTCTGTTGGAGGGAGGGGGGGTAGTGGAGGGGCGTGGTCGGGAAGAGGAAGACGAGTGGGGAGCTGAAAACGGAGGAAGTTGATTTGAAGAGTGATGATGTGTGAAATGGAAGAGAAGTTAAAAGTAGGGGAAAGTGGAGCGGGAGAGTGAGTGAATGGAGAGTGAATATGTGCGTGTGTGTGTGTGTGTGTGTGTGTGTTTGCATGCTTTTCTGCTTGAGTGCATTGTGTGTGTGTGTGTGTGTGTGTGTGTGTGTGCGTGTGTGTGTGCGTGCGTGTGTGTGTGCGTGTGTGTGTGTGTGTGTGTGTGCGTGTAACAGTGGCTGAACCGCTGTACATCTCATCTTTTCCGTCTCTAACCCCCTCTCTCTCCCTCCCTTCACACATCCATGCCTTTGCTCGATTGCCCTCCCATTCCAACAGATAACATGGCTTAGCAACACCAGCTGTGTGTGTGTGGGAGTGCGCGTGCCATGCATTAGAGTACGGCTCTGTGTGTGTGTCTGGAAGTTATGTTAAGATGTACATCCAGGTGTAACTTATCTGGAAAACAGCCTCAATCAAAACAGGAGCATATGGAATGTTCCCACAGAAGAAGTACACTCCTATCCCACAGGAAAACAAGCCAAGGACTGGGGGTGGGGGTGGGGGGGGGGGGTGGCGGCGGCGCACTCAGGAAAAAGGGAATGGGCACTCCTGGAAAATCTCTGCAGAAAGCGCCGCGGCCGGAGGAAACACGCGGACGGCCTCGCGTCACGTGGGGGGGCCCCAACTTCTGCTCCCCGGGCCAGGGGACTGGCCTCTTTTCAACAGAAAGGGACTCACAGTGACAGGCTGTTGCGAGCAGACAATGTCACGGGCCGTTTGGTGGGATGGACAGGGGGGGGGCTTGTGTTACATCGGGTAGGTGGCGTCTCCGCCCAAACAAGCTGCTTCTCCCCAACCTGCTCCCCCACCCTCCTCCCCCACCCACAAATTTACCTTCATATTCAGCCCAAGGATGCTCCTTCACTCCACATGCCAATAGTACTCTCCCCTTCCCATCGCTCTCTCTTCCTGTGCAGTAATTAGATACGGCGTGTTATCTGAGCCCCCTGCACAGCAGCGGGCCTGGCCTTCCGGCCTGTTCCAGGGCCTGGAGGTTTGGCCTTCTGTTTATCTATTGTTCGGAAAATGTCTCTTTCCCAACGCTCTGTCATAGCCGGTTCTCTATGGTGGATTTCTCTGTGGATGTAGAAGTGAGCCATCACATTATCTCCCTCTGTCTTTTCAGTAGAGGCGTTAAGCCAACCAAACACACACACACAAATTCACACATGCCTGCACATACTGCACACGCGCGTGCGCACACACACACACACAGACACACCAGAGAAGCGTCTGCACGTCACGGGACAGGCACAATGGCAGTTTTTGGGGGCGTGCACTCGTGTGCATGGGCTCAATGTGCCCCAGTCTATAGAGCCAACCATTTGTGTAGGAAATAATAACGAGCTCACAGGACAATTAAGGCTCGGGTGGGGCCCATCCTAAAATAACCCAGAGAGTATTTGGCACCAAGCTGGAAGTAAGAGTCTTCTGCTTCTGCTACATTTCTGTTTCATCTCCAACATCAAGCATGAAGAAGCTAAAGGGTCTCACTATTAGCTTGTAAATCCCGGCCTGTGACACAAGCAGGGCTCGTCCACTGAGCACATTGCTCTAAAGAATGAGCCACAGTACAGAACTACACTGGATACACTCAAGGAACAAGAACTGCGTATGTGTTTACGCAGAAATAACATTGAAAGTAACAGGACCAGGAAGTTAAATATCAGGACTTGGAAAATGGAATCTTGCCTCCTAGCTCTCCAGGGGTATTTTAAGGGGAAACTATTCTAGGCATTTCTGCTAACTGGGGGAAAGATTTTTTTTCGGGGAAGAAAAAGACACTGTTTTTGCCCATCTTGTTGCCAGGGCAACCGTGTGAGGGGAAATCCCAGTAGCGGTGCGAGATGTTGGATCAGCGAGTCAGACGACAGAGGGCAAGAGCCCATGACAACGGGGCAAAACAAGCTGAAGGAGACAGGGATTCCTTTACGGATCTGCTACGCTCCCAGGAAGCGAATCACATGAATCTCATGCTCGCTGTACTGACTGCACTGGTCTTGTTCAGTTGACTTAACTCTCCAGTTATTACAGAACCAAGCCCAGTGTATATGCTAGTGAATATACATACGGCACAAAGCAGATTATTATCAGATTTTTTTTTTTTTTATTGAACTATATTCAAGCTATTTTTGTGATTTTTAAAATAAGTTTATTCCCGTCTTTTTCTTCTTATTAATATTGTTGTTATTATCAGATTTTTATTACTTATTTGACAGACACTCATTCAGATTGGCTTATTGTACAATGTCATCATGGCAATGACTGCATGACATAATATGTTGAAAACAAGGGAGCAGCTAGAGGATACAAACCATGTCCACTAAGAACTGAGTATGCAATGGGGATGCTAGGTGGCTCATTCTGTTAAAGCACTGTTGTAGTCCATGGATGGGCCACCAGCCATGCCAGTGCTGACTATGGCTGGCAGCCCCACGGGGCAACGCACGTCGTCACACCGGGTCGTCACACAGGGGAAGGCAGGGGGTTCACTCATCGCCCCCTAGCGGCCCCTGCTGGTTGATCGGGTTGGTCGGGTTTCTGAGGTTTTCTTGCTAAAGCTGGACATCAACTGCCATTCTCAGACTCATTCGCAGCTGCCAAGCTTCGGAAGAGAGTGCGCGCTTGTCTACAGTCTCTGAAACTGCAGCATGTGCATGGCTGGCTGTATACGACTGCATAAAAAAAAGAAGCCAGTAGGCACTCTATCTCTGCTCAGTGTCTAGGAAACAGATAGAATCTAACTGTACTCTGCATGGCATCAGTAATATAGAGAGGCACAATTCACCGTTTGAAGCAAAGCCATACATACAAAAAAAAAAACTGGCTTTGCAGGATACTGTTGGGCTCTCAGATTGCTGTTGACAGAGGATATGAGGGGGAGGCGTGGTTGTGGATCATCCTGTGTTGGCTGGAGGCCTTAGTGCTTGATCGCTTCCCACAGTGCTGAGCAGCAGGTAGGTCAGGCCATAGACCCCCCCCCCCCACCGGCCAGAACATGCTCTGCGCTATTGTTCTCTGCAAAATTTTCAACCCAAAAACAAAACGCTGTCAATAGACACACACGCAGACACACACACACACACACACACACACACACACACACACGCACACACACACACGCAGACACACACACACACACACACACACACACACACACACACACTCTGTCCCTAGTTCTTTTTCCACTTCATTTCTGCTTTATAGGCATGACATGTGTTTTCAAAGAAGAGATGGTAGTAAACAACAGGAAATCACTAATTACACATCTAAGCTGGAATTCCATAGCTTTTATCCCCTTTCTCTCTCTGACTGTCCCTTTGTCAGTCTGTAAGTCTGTCTGTGCGCCTCTCCTCTGTTTGAAAACAGCCCACTCTGAGAATGTAGGTGCTGTTTCACTCCGTGCTGCTCCTTCCACTGAAATTTGCTTTGGAAATGCTGGATTTGCATTGTTTTGACTATACAGAGACTGTAAGAAGAATATAAATCTTAAAGTGATACTCTCCGTTCAACAGGGGCTGAAATAAAAATCACACAAACGAATGCTGCTGGGATCCTGTATTCAGGAGGCTCATTCATACCTTATAATTCACCTCATATCCACCTCCCTCAAACTTATTGTTCTCATAAAATGTCCTGGCAATCCCTAGAACAATCCCAGAGTCAAACACAATGATGTTAATAAAACAGAAAAAATGGTTATATTTAAAAACGTGGACAATCTACCCTCCCCCTGAACTCTTTCACCCCATTCAGACGGGGGGGGAAACCGAGATGGTACCACTGCCCAGAATGCACCACAGCTGGGACCCAGACCCCAGGGGAAACGGCGGGGGGTTTGGGTCGCACAACGCACAACGGTCCTGCGGCCACTGACCGCCATACGCCCCCTCTCCCCGTCCAAACACTTTTTAGTAACGGAAAATTACCCATCTGAAAATAATGCAGGTGCTCATTCGCCAGAGAGGGTCAGTGTCTTGCTATTTCAAGAGGTCTCAAAAAAGTCCAGGCACTCAGGGAACATAGTTGTGCCTTCGCTTGGCATAGCTAGCTTTATAATGACCTCTTTGATTGTGCCATATGTAAACCTACCAATAATGTCATTTGCAACATTCCAGGGTGCATTGGATGCCGCAGATGACCCACAATGACATGTTATTAGTTGTGTGAAAAGCAGTGAATATCTGGCGTGTTTTGTCTGCTTGTGCAGTTCCCCTGATTGCCTCATCTTTCAATTGAGGGTTTTGGGCCCACAATGAAAGGTTGCAGTACAGGCTGATTTTTTAAAATGATTGCAGGTGGTGAAATCTGCCACAAGGGAAGGAGATACTGTAGGCTAGCGGCCCCTAGCCTGGGGAAGGAGATACTGTAGGCCAGTGGCCCCTAGCCTGGGGAAGGACAAACTAGGCCAGTAGCTCCTAGTCTGAGGAAGGAGATACTGTAGGCCAGTGGCCCCTAGCCTGGGGAAGGACATACTGTAGGCCAGCGGCTCCTAGTCTGAGGAAGGAGATACTGTAGGCCAGCGGCCCCTAGCCTGGGGAAGGACATACTGTAGGCCAATGGCCCCTGGCCTGGGGAAGGACAAACTGTAGGCCAGCGGCCCCTAGCCTGGGGAAGGAGATACTGTAGGCCAGCGGCCCCTAGCCAGGGGAAGGAGATACTGTAGGCCAGTGGCCCCTGGCCTGGGGAAGGAGATACTGTAGGGCAGCGGCCCCTAGCCTGGGGAAGGAGATACTGTAGGCCAGCGGCCCCTAGCCTGGGGAAGGAGATACTGTTGGCCAGCGGCCCCTAGCCTGGGGAAGGAGATACTGTAGGGCAGCGGCCCCTAGCCTGGGGAAGGAGATACTGTAGGCCAGCGGCCCCTAGCCTGGGGAAGGACATACTGTAGGCCAGCGGCCCCTAGCCTGGGGAAGGAGATACTGTAGGGCAGCGGCCCCTAGCCTGGGGAAGGAGATACTGTAGGCCAGCGGCCCCTAGCCTGGGGAAGGAGATACTGTAGGGCAGCGGCCCCTAGCCTGGGGAAGGAGATACTGTAGGGCAGCGGCCCCTAGCCTGGGGAAGGAGATACTGTAGGGCAGCGGCCCCTAGCCTGGGGAAGGGAATACTGTAGGCCAGCGGCCCCTAGCCTGGGGAAGGAGATACTGTAGGCCAGCGGCCCCTAGCCTGGGGAAGGGAATACTGTAGGCCAGCGGCCCCTAGCCTGGGGAAGGAGATACTGTAGGCCAGCGGCCCCTAGCTGGTTTTTTTTTTTTTTTCAGCCGGGTTAGGCCCAAGGAACGAGGTGAGCTGTGTAGTCAGCTACTTGAATTGATTAACCACAAGATTCTGCAGATCCTGTTCTGGAATGCATGATAAATGGTATTTAATATACTACAAAGAAATGAGTACATTGCTTAATCATGCATGTGAATATGTAACCATTTAGTTTGCGGATAGCATTTATCATTAACTCTGATCAAATGTCCTGACTCATTTTCCTATTGAACTGGAAAAATAAGCCAGGAGAAACAATCGTTCAACCCTTCAACCCTCCATGGGTTCCATACTATTCCAGTGTAATTTACAGCTTAATCTAGACCCACCCCCCAATTCCCATCGAGATCCATTAAAATTTGAAATATGCATTTCTGTAAAAGTGAAATGATTCAGAATTTATATGTTCATTTTATTATTATCTATTTATTTATTTGCAAGATGGGAACAGGCAAAATATCAATAGAAAAACTGGTGCGGGCGGGCGGGCGGACGAATGGGCGCGGGTCACAAGCTCCACAGGTCCGGGCGGGAATGGGATTTAAAAAAACAGTCCAGCGCAGGTGCTCTCGCTGCAGGTTTGATTCCTGGGGGCGGCGAACAGCCATTGAATCCCTCGATCAAGGTGGTTAACCTTAACGGCTTCAGTAAATAGCGAGGATGAGTCGCCCTACCAGAGGGCGTCTGCGATGCAAAAATAACAATACAAAAACATGAAAAAGCCAATGGAGAGAGGCAACTGTTCGGCTCCCAGAGACAGTACCCAATTCCATGCAAATTCAAAACCCAAATGCAAATTTTAAACTCAAATGCCTAGCCTGTTTTGCAGTAGCTCCTTGGCGTGCCGCGATAACGTCGGCATTGTATTGTGGGAAGGGAACAGTGTGACCTATTGCCTTTGATTCCGGCTCTATTGTTTCCGGACAATATTGGGGCGGGGACGGGGTTTTTTACGTCACGGTAAAGAATTTACGGATGTAACCCTTTTTTATTCGGGGAGGGGGGCGGTAGGGTCAATCCCTCTTGCACGCCGTGTTGCAGAAATAAGCACTGCAAGTCACGCATACACTGAGGACAAAGTGCCAAGCTAATTCTTCGCCAGGGAATGATGCATGTCGATACAGGCAGACAGACCGAAAGAACAATAGTGAGTGTAATGTGCCTTTCTCTAGCATGGAATGCCACATTGCAACAGCAATCAGTGAGTAATGAGTTCAGTTTTCAGGATTGGAAGAAAAACTTTGTCCTTGTGCAGCTGATGGTGAAGAGACTGAGATTCTGGCCACCGCACCTACATACACAATCTTACACCACGTAGTGGGTATTTATCTAGTTTAGTACACACAAGACACCGGGTATTTACCCAGTCCACTTCCACACTGGTCATACATGCTGTCCACTCCACATGCCGCACACTGCGTATTTACCCTGTCCTGTCCACTCTACACTGCGTATTTACCCTGTCCTGTCCACTCCACTCCACACTGCCCTGTCCACTCCACACTGCATATTTACACTGTCCTGTCCACTCCACACTGCATATTTACCCTGTCCTGTCCACTCCACACTGCATATTTACCCTGTCCTGTCCACTCCACACTGCATATTTACCCTGTCCTGTCCACTCCACACTGCATATTTACCCTGTCCTGTACACTCCGCACTGCATATTTACTGCATATTTCTCTGTCCTGTCCACTGCACACTGCATATTTACCCTGCCTACAGCCCCCTCCTGGGTATTTACCATTTTCACTATTGAAGCTCATCCCAGTAGATCCACAGCTGTGAGGGCTACAGGCAGTAAATGGCGCACAGTAATGCCTGCTTTGTGGGAATCCCTAAGGGGGCAGAGCCCATACCAGCCCGCTTGCTCCTAACAGATTTACTGCTTTTAATCTGTGTGGCTGAAGATGAAGAAAATGTGTGTCATGGTGACCCAGAGCAGCCAGTGATCGCTGACCCATGCAGGGCCTGCTCCTCCCTGTCCTTCCTGCTCCTTCTGATCTGCTGGCCACTGTCCAGAGGTGTGTGTGTGTGTGTGTGTGTGTGTGTGTGTGTGTGTGTGTGTGTGTGTGTGTGTGTGTGTGTGTGTGTGTGTGTGTGTGTGTGTGTGTGTGTGTGTGTGTGTGTGTGTGTGTGTGTGTGTGTGTGTGTGTGTGTGTGTGTGCGCGCGCACATATGTGCGTGTGTGTGTGCGTGCGTGCGTGTGTGTGTGTGTGTGGAGAAGGCACTGCTTTCTCTATCCTTGAATAGAAGCTGAATATTTAGTTTTGTATGTGCAAATCTTATGTTTATTGCTGTCATATGATATGACAAGTCCTAACATCATGCATCTAAGAAATGTATGTCCTTTTGTAATGTGTTTACAAAATGTGGACAAAAATAAATAATTTAAATGTGAGGGTGAGTGTCTGTGTGTGTTGCTGTGTGTGTACATGTTTGGGGGTGTGTGTGTGTGTGTCTGTGTTTGAGGGTGTGTGTTATACACCACGCCTTTTCACATGCAGCTCCAGTATTTTCCTCTGTGTAGAGGAATGGGCCCCTACATTCCCCGCACACTCTAAGGTTGCTCACCTCTTCACCTGACCACAGCCTGTGGAATTCTGGGAGCTGCATCTTCCTTTTTCTACTTGAGCGACGGATTCCGCCAGCATTCCAAAGGAGTGGTCACGCTTTTGTAAGATAGCTTTGGCGCTGGCGAAGACGAATGTGGCTCCGCGCAAAACCCCCTTCTCCACCGTCCTCACTAATCAACCCTAATCCCCGCCCTGAACACTTGAGTTATTACAGAGAGAAACCGAGGGGGGGGGGGGGCTTGTGTGTGAGGTGCTGTCAGTGTGTGTGTGTGGACTCAGTGAGACGGGGCGGAGGAGTATCTCTTTTCAGCCCGCTGGCTGAGCAGGGTGGTTGCCGGGAGGGGTGTCGGTTGGGGTGGTACCGGGGGGAAGGTTTGAGGGATGTGGGGGGTGAGTGTCTGTAAAGGGAGGTTTGGGTGTGGGTCTGTGCGTGCGTGCGTGCGTGCGTGTGTGTGTGTGTGTGTGTGTGTGTGTGTGTTGTGTGTTTTTAGGGGAGGATTTGGTTGGTTGTGCAGACTAGTGACAGGGTGTGTGCATGTGTGTTTTGGTGGGCTGTTGGAGGTACACGGGGTGTGTATGCAATCTATGCATGTGTGTTTGAGGGGTTGTTGCAGGTAGGCATGGTGTGTGTGTGTGTATGCGTGTGTGTGTATGTGTGTATTGGCAGTTAGTGGGTTGGGGGGCGGGGGAGGGGGGGGGGGGGGGGGGGTGTTGGGCCAGTCAAGACAGAGTGTGTCTTGATTGGGAAGAGGGAGAGAGGGGAGAGTTGTCAAACCTGAACTTAGTGAAATGTATCAGCTAGCCCAAGGCTAAGATGGCGGGGCCTGACACGCCTCTCCAAATTGCTCTTCTCCCCTCTTAAATATTTTTTTCTTTTTTTATTTCTCTCTCTGTCTAACTCTCAGGCATTGCGTTCATAAAGGAGTGGATTATTCTTCGAATGAAACCCAGGCAGAGAGAAAAATGCCAATAAAGAGGAATTAAAAAAAACAAAAAAAAAACAAGGAGGCTTGTGGGTATCTGTGCTCGGTGGAAAGGCAAGCACACTGAGTCTCCAGTGGAGCAGAGATAGCCTTATTTGGGTATGGCAAAGAGCTCTCAGTAAAAACACACAGCTCAGAGCTTTCCTGTTTCAAAATTAGCCTCGAAAGAGCAAAAAGCTCTTGTTTCAGCTCAGACAAGACCCTGTATGGCAATGTCGAACAATTAAGACTGGAGGCACGACCTTTCTAGCAGCTCCGCGTGAAAGAGCGAAAAGCTGCAAAGTGTTTTAAACGAACCGTCGCTAACGCGCGCGCTTATTTGGCCTGTGAAATTCCGTTCTTGAAACGGAGGTAAGCGAACTCGACAGAATATTATGCCTTTTAAAGCGGGGCCCACGGGCGAAAAGGTCCCCGCCGTTCAGTTCACAGTGCCCTCTCTCCACCTTCCTTCACATGCGAATGTGGTATGTTCTTTCATTTTTCATTTCGGGAGCGAGCTCTCCTAACGCACTCGAAACACCTTTCGCTCTTGGCATAATTTATACTATCGCCCTGGTCTATTTATATCATCCCGGGAGAGGAGGCTTGCTAAACTGCTGGAATTTACAGACATGAGCCAGGCCCAAATCTTGTGTAAGAACATTGCTTTCTCTCTGTGGCTCAAGAGAGACTTGGAGAAAAAGGAAAGTTATATTCGCTGTCGAACGGCACATTTTCTTCACTGAAAAGTAAAAGCTAAACTAAAGCATTGTTCAACAACCTCGCCCAAAAGCGATAAAACACCTGGCAAACAGCACTTTGTTTGTTCATCCGTTAACTACCACAACACAAAATGGCACCCCAGGTGCTTTGAATCGCTGCAAAAGATGTTCTCACGGCACATAATGGAACAGGGCAAGGTTCATGGCTTCGTGAAACACTGCGGTTCTTTGAAAAGTGTCAATCGAGAGAAGAACACGTTTAACGTGGTGGTTTCAAGTCTCACAAAGCAACCATTTCCCCAAACAACTTCACGACTGGTAATTACATCTTGACTACTTGCGTCTGCATTTCATACCTCAGCCCTTTCAGTCTATGTTGTGTCCCTTTTGAAAAAAGAGATGGACCTCTTTTGATAAGGAGAGCTTCAGAGCTCCTGGCTAGATTAATAAATATGAATAAAATTGAATTAAAAAAAAGGCCTGAATTAAAGCCGTTTAGAAGTTGGCTTGTGACCCAAAAGCTACTGCTTTGAATCTGGGTGGGTGTAGGAATACCGTTGAGCAGAGTGTATTTCTGGATCTGCCTATGATGGTGTCTGGCTTTATGATACGTAAGAGTGACATGTAAGAATTTTACCTATGCAGATCACTTGGTAGACCTATGCGAGCTAAGCAAATATATAATGATTTCATATTTGAAGCAAATATATAATGATTTCATATTTGGATGTGCATCATAATGCTCATAAGCACAATGTGTTGCGCTAGGGCATGGCTTTGTTCACTAACCGCCATAGCTTGAGAATATATGTCTTCAGATTCATCACTCCGGGTGATTTATAGCAGTTATAACTCTGTTAGGATATCCATGTGGGGTGAACTTTGATTGACAGAACACTCAGTCAGTGGAAGTGGGACGTAGCCCAGTTCTTCCTGGTTTTCTTGTATCTTATTAAGTTATTAAGCTTTCTGGCCAATGAGATGGATGCATTCTCTGGGTTTTTAAATACATTTGTACAATTTCTCACTGTCATAATCAACCCCCCCCCCCCCCCCCAACACCTTTTCCTTGATGAGCTATTGCATTGAAGATTGACTTGATTTCTGTCACATTTCTTACAGAATTTTAGAACATTGAATTGCAGTACTGCCAATTGGCACACGGCCTTGTGTGTAGCGACTCAAAAAGGAATACAAGAGTACAGTAGAAATACAAAAGTAGCAGAGATAAGGCACAGTATTTGCCTTCAAAACCAGTAGCCGTGCAAAAGTAGCTGCTCAGATCAAAAGTTAGCATTGTGAGTTATTAGACTACAATGCAGTTAAGTCAAATACAGAAAATCTGTGAGAAGTGTTAAAGCTTGGTTAGCTCCAGAGGGTGGGGGAGCCAAGGCGTTGCCTCGAGCTGTGGATCTTTAGTCTAAACGACGGCTAGTTTTGGGCCGCGCCTCAGCCCTGTGACCGTACACGTGATTCAGTCAGGGGTGCTTAATGCAAAAAAACAAAAACCCACGTCCCCGCAGATGAGGTTTGCTTCTCTGATCGGCGGTGGCCCCGGGTGCGGGTTGGATGCGGCCCACGCCCCAGCCTCATGCAAAGCAGCGCGTTACTCATCTCTGCGCAGATACCCCCGCTCCGCCCCCCCTCCCGACAAACCCAGGGGCTCTACGGAAAACGCCTGCGCTGACCGCCAACATCCCGCTCCGATCATTGTCATCGGGACGGCCACAGCTTTGATCGACACCCCCCCCCCCCCCCCCCCCCCTTACTGCCTCTGGGTTTAAGAACCGCCCCCCATTTTTCAAAAACAAATTCAGGCGCCATTTGAGGTGACTGATAAGCTGCGAGAGTCATATGCGTCATAACAGGCCGAGCGTGTGATTCCTCGCTGTTATTGTTCGGTTGATTGATGGGCGTCCTTATCCAGGACAGCTTTAGTTCACGTTCGTACATATTACCCATAGTACTACGGTGGGATATTTAGTTGCTTTGCTCGAGAGAACAATGGCTGAGTTCCGCCTGAGAAATGATCCGGCATGCTTCTGGGCGCTTTTAGAGGCCTTGCCTGCTTCTTAAACGGCGTGCCGTACTGACTGTACCGGGAGGCCCCGGGGCACATTGCTGTTTCTCCTTCCACATAGCACATACCTGCTATATACTGGGCCTAGTCCTGTCACGTAGGGGCACCGTGGAAAAATAATAGTGAGCTGACTGTCTTACGTTTAGCGACCGCGCCCGCTAAATTCGCCGGAAAATGCAGAGATTCCAGCGTGAGACGCGCCATGACGCACTGTCAACGGCGGCGTCTGTCGTAGACTGTCTTTCTTTCTAATTCCGTGATGGAATTCGAGGCCCCGTAAACGAAACAAAAGCTATCTGAGGACTTTGCTATCCCATAATGCCCCTGGAACCGCCGGCACTCGACGGGGTGAAATTATGCTCCCCTCGCACTCTGCAAATTAAATGATGGCTGCACGGGCTAATCAATACAGCGAAAGCCCACCATTCACCATTGAGTTTTTATAATGACTTTATATTAAAGAGGCTTTCTGTTTATCAAAGAGGAGGGGACCTCCAGCAACCGTTTAAAACAAAGCTCATGAATCAAGCCGATAACTTGCTAAAACAAAAGCCATGTCCTCTTAACCCTGAAAACACAAGCCTCTGCACTGAACACAGCAGCAGGCGGCCTTTCCCGATCCCGTAAAAAACGCGCGCAGGAACATCACAGCGTTAGCTCAGGGGCTTTAGCAACACAAACCCCAAATGGTGCCACTGCCACTGCGTCCCCAAAAAAAAAACAATACGATATGAAGACGTGCCGCATTTGTAAAGAGAAGCGGGTGAAGAAAGTGGTGAAAAGTTAGCTTGTGTTGAAAGCAGGGAAGCTTATGCTGTGGGGGAGTATTGGCAGTCTAGCGAGGTACGGATCTTTTGTGCTAATTTATTTTGTGCCCCGCAGTACGACTGTTGGAAAATCCACCTGAGAGGACCGTATCTGTCATCAGGGCGCTCTGTCTTTCTGGGAGCGTTTTCAAATTGTGTGCTGGCATGAAGTCCAATGCCAAACCGCACCCTGCAACACCCCCACACACACCTCACACACACCTCACACACCTCACACACACCTCACACAGGCGCACACTTAGGCAAACAGTGCAGCTTCCTGACCGTTAGGGATATCTGTAAATAGTGGGCAGCTCTGTCTCTGCTTTTCATGGGAGAAAGAGAGCAGGGCTCCATATGTGGAGAGGGCATGGGTTCAGCTCTTTGGGAAGAGCAGGGAGACGGGAGCTTTGAAGCCCTGAACAAAAACAAACAAGCAAATGTATGTAATTAACGTCTTTTCCACGCTCATTAGGCAGAGAATAAACCCAGCCGAGCTCACAGGCCCCAGTAAACTCTGGCCCCCATGTTCTGTTTGCTATTCAGCAGTCAGTCAGGAGCTCGGCTTCAAAAATCTACGTGACACGCAGTGGATATACTCCAAACGGTGACGCTTTAGGATTCGGTTGAACTGGTAATCCAAAGCCAGAGATACCGAAAGGCGAGAGCAGCATAAATTAACACACACACACACACACACACACACCTACACGGGCACAGACTCTCACACACACCTACACGGGCACACATACACAGACACAGACACAGGCACACACATGCGTGCGCACACGTACACACACACGTGAGGAAGTGGTAAGTCCTCAGAAGTAGAAAATTCTCTGAAATGCAGACAGCGTGCTGTAGTAGTATTTTGAATTTGAATGCAGAAGGCTTTTGGTAAGGAGTAACTGGCAATTACGAGTCAGCCCTGCCTGCCAAAACGCCGCGTCACTCCTTCCAAAACCGCCGAGCGGCTAGGGAGGAGGAGGGGGGCGGGGGGGGGGTAGGGGGGGTGAGGTGGGTTTTTTTGCACATCGATTTTTGCCACATCTGCAGGGCGCCCCGCCCATGGGTGTGGGAGGAGGAGGAGGAGGAGGAGGAGGATACGGTGCCTGCTGCGAACGTTGGCCAGAGTGCCGACGGGGGAGGGGGGCCAGGTGGAGCGGGGGTGGGGGGGGGTTGGGGTTGGGGTTCTCCCTTTGAGGATCGTGTTTGTCTCTGTCTTCCACCAACACCCCACCCTCTCCCACACACACAGAAACCTGTAGACTCATGAAGCTCTCTGGCACGGCTTCCCCAACACCTGCCCACCTCAGCCAGATGCTGCAACGCCCTATCCGTCCCCCCAAAACAACACCCCCCCCCCCCCACAGAGTCCTTCCTGTCTGCCTCTCGCATGTCCTGTTACCAGCTCCCACTATGCTCCCACCAGCTCGCTCTGAAACTCTTCAGTTTATCCTCAAATACATAATAGCCAGGAAGTGGGAGTAGTATAACAGCGTGAGTTACATGCTTGCAGCGCTGAACACAACGTGAGGTAAAAGCCTCCCCCAAGCACCGTCCTCCTTTTGGAAAATGTCCCCAAACACACATCGGCCCCGCTCAGCTCTAACATGCGAGTTACGCTCAGCAAAAGGCTGGGAACTCGCATGTTTTCGAACATTAATCAAACGCTATTACGTCACGCCGCTACCGAAAACAGAGGCATTAAATAATGAGCAGCACTCAGAAGCTCTTTTCCATCTCGAGTTACATGTGGCAGATCCACACACGCAGTTTTCATTTTAGCTCGGCAGACGACTAATCGGCTTGTGTAAGAACATAAACCTCCAAGCGGTTAATTATTAGGGTTAGCGGGATTAGGGTTCAATGCAGTCCAGATCCTTCCTTTTAATTAGCATGACTCCATATACACTTACAAAGGTGAGGCTACTACAGTATGTTAGCCAACACCACCATTTGTTTTGGCTTCCTTCCTTGTTCACACACCTTTAACCAAAACTTTTTACAGACCTGAAGTAATTTAAGTGAGGCGTGTGGATGAAAGGTGTAAGAACACAGTCCCGTCTGGCAGCTGAACTTGCTACATTCTTGCTGTGAGGCCAGCTTGTTAGGTTGCTAGCACTTCACCTCACTGAAAGTAATGGGCGATCCTTTCTTAAAGTTTGCAAACTTTAGAAAGTCAAGCGCAACGATGGCAGACATGAATGTGAATGTAATTTTGACTCTACCATCTCCATTGTTCACCCCTATACCACCCCCCCCCCTCTCATTTTGCTGTGTCACGTGACCTCTGACCTGGAAGATGAGGACTTTGAAGTTGTTCCTCTTGAGCAGGTGGGCGTGGTTGGCCTCCAGCTTCTTCACCTGCACGGCCTGCTTGTCCATCTTGTCCTTCACCTCCTTCATGTGGACGCTGACCTTGCGGGACTTCTCCAGCAGCTTGCTGACGGTGTTTGAGGTGGAGGTGTGGCACTTGGAGAGCTTGGTCATGTCGCTCTGGATGCCCCTGACGGCGCCCTCCATGTCCGCCTGCCGCAGCTCCATCTTGTGCTGGTTCTCCTGGACCGTGTCCAGCATGTTGACCAGCTTGTCGAGCAGGGTGAGCACCGTGATGGCGTTCACCTGGCCGTCCTTGGAGCCCCCCGGGGTGGTTGGCGTGGCGGGCAGGCCCGCCGCCGCCGCCAGCACGGCCGCCCCCTCGGCTCCCCCCAGCCGGGACAGGCTGTGGGTGGGGGAGGAGGAGGAGTGGGTGGGGCTGGGACTCGGCACCACCAGGTCCTGGCTCTCGTGGGGGGCGATGGCGGCGCTGCTGCGCTCTGCCTGCACGGCGTTTTCGCCCATCCTGCCGATGCTTCGCTCGTTGAAACTGCGCGCCGGTGGGGTGGACGCTGTCTTTTGACCCGTCAACCTGGACTCACACTCGGAGGGGGATCCAGATGTTCTCGCTGTCCGTCTCTAGCACCCTCTCCTGCTCTGCTCGCTCGCTCGCTTCCGCCCTATGCTGTCGTCCCGCGCGCTCTGGAAAAACTTCCTCACTGATCCCAGGTTTAGAGTCCACACCCCTTTTCACAGGGAGCTGCCCTGCTCTCTCTCCTCCCTCTGTCTCTCTCTCTCTCTCTCTCTCTCTCTCAGCACAGGCAGTTACGCTGTACTCAAAAGCGCAGCAACATTCCTGCCGCCCAGCTTAAAAAAAAAAAAACCTCCCTCCCCACCCTTTGGGGAGGGGCCTGGTTGCCGTGGCAGCAGGCCCGGCCCAGCGCTGAGAAAGTTCCGTGTGTGCGTGCGTGTGTTTTAGCTGTGTGGGGCATGAGCCACACTCTCCGCTCGCTTGATTACCCCCCCCACCCCCCCTTTCCTCCAACGGCAGGCGGGCTCGCTCCCTCCCCGGTTGTTTTCGCAGAGCGCGAAGACCAGAGAAATGTACACGGGCCTGTTTGAACAATGAGATCATCTGTACCAGTGTGGAAGCCGTCTCCCCTGGCGACCTGCCGGGCCCTGCCCACTGCCCCTCACCGGGTGACGGGGAAGGTGTGTTTTTTTTTTTCCCTCAGGAGAGAGAATCTACGGAGCTCCTTTTCCGTAAATACAGTCCCAGCCATGTTAGAGATTCTGTGAGTGCGCATTTGTCTGTGTACGCACATGTATGTGTGTTTTCTCCGTATACTGTATATATGTGTGTGTGTTTATGTGTGCGTGTGCGTTTGTGTGTGAGTGTGTGCTTATGTGTTTGTGTGTGAGTGTGAATGCTTGTGTGAGTGTATGTGTGTGTATGCATGTGTGTGTGTGTGTGTGTGTGCATCTGTGTGCATGTGTGTGTCTGTGTGCGCGTGTGTGTGTGTGTGTGTGTGTGTGTGTGCATCTGTGTGCATGTGTGTGTGTGTGTGTGTGCATGTGTGTGCCTGTGGGTAAGGTACGTAACCTTTCTCTATGAAACTCCCAAAGCCATTAGCACTGTTATTTTTACCGCTGTCGGGCACAGTGGTGTCGCGTGGCGCTACGGCGGACTGCGGCAGGGGCACCAGCAGGAAGAGGCGGACCTGTGAGAGGGCACCTGTACACTCAGCTGTGAATGACACCCTTAATAACCGGCGAGGGCGAAATTGCTGTGAGTCACTGGGGTGTAAAAGTGACGGAAACACAGAGGCGGTACGGCGGGAAAGGGCTGTAAACGGCCACGCGCGGCGCCACGGCGACGGCGCGCGGTAGAAGTCAGGAGGACCTGTCAAAAAAGTTTACTTGCGATTTTGCTCATGTCCCGAAGGGGAGCCTTTGTGATTAAAGCCTGCAGGGAGGCTGTAGGGAACGGCAGTGCACCTATCGGGTGTCACAGCCCATTTAAATATGTCTGGTGTGAAGCGCCTGGATGTACAAGCCTGTCGATCGCAGAGCCATTATGAGCGACCTGTCATTTATCTGAGTGCCAGTGGGTGGCGCTGTAACGCCACTGAGTACCATTGCTGACATTTTTGCCTTTTTTATGGTGACCCACCTAGGGACTGAACAAATAACCTTCCAGGGTCAGGGCAGGTACTCCAACCAGTGGCACCTGCTGTGGCAGAGAGAGATTAAACCGTTATTTACTTAGCCTGTCAGACTCATTGTGCGCCGCCCAGAGTGCCGAGTATTTGTTACCCATTTCCAGTCTTGACACACTGCCCAGTACGCCCTTCTGTACTGTGGCCTTTGTTGCTGCGACCGGGTCCTTCGGTTTCCACGGCTCTGGAGAAAGTAGACAGTGGAATTTTGGCAATGTTCTGAGGAATTGTGACATCACATTTGTGACCTTTCAACCTTGTCTTCCATGAAGAAAATAACACCAGAGAAACGGAAGAAGCAGAGATTTCTGCTTTAGTGTCCTATTACCAGAGGGAACATGGAAGTGTGGAAAACCAGTCAAATAACGTGTCTGTTTGTCTGTCTGTCTGTGTGTATGTAAACACATGTATGCATGTCCTCGGAAACACACATGAATGTTTACTCACACAGATATAGACAAACACACACAACACACACACAAACACACGCATGCACACACACACACACACACGTGTGCGCAAGCAAACACACACACACACACACACACACACACATACGCTCGCACACACACACACACCGATGCGCACACACACACACACACACACAAACACACCGATGCGCACAGACACAAACACACACACACACACACACACACACACACACTCTCACATACATACGCTACACAAACACACCAACGCTCGCGCACACACACACACACACACACACACACACACACATACGCTTGCACACACTCAAACACATCGATGTGCGCACGCACGCACACACACACACACACACACACACACACATGCGCACACACACAAACACACCGATGCGCACAGACACAAACACACATGCACACACACACACACTCACACATACATACGCTCGCACACACAAACACACCAACGCTCGCGCACAAACACACATACGCTTGCACACACTCAAACACATCGATGTGCACGCACACACACACACACACACACACACATACGCTTGCACACACTCAAACACATCGATGTGCACACACGCACGCACGCACGCACGCACGCACACACACACACACACATTCCAACACTGGAGCGCTGCACTCATATCTGGCGTGGGCAAATTGAAGGTTTCAGGGCTGGGTTCACATGTACATATGAAAGGTTAGTGAGTGGTCGTTGCTCTTAATGAAGCTGCCTTCCTGTACGGGCCATTGTTTCTGAGCTGGAGACTCCATTACATCACCTTTCCTTCCCACTGCTGAGGCTGTGGAAACAGGCTTTATCCTCATCCGTATTCTCTCACAAATTCTCTGAGAAATACTAACACACTCGCACACACATACACACACACACACACACACACGCATGTGCATGTGCATATACTGTACACGCTCCCACATACCGTCCATATGAATCTAGACTCCATTCCAGTACATCATGCACAGTCTTACAATAACAGCAGTGTCATAGGCGCGGTACTATAATAATAGCTGAAAGGCTATGTTTGCAGTAGCATTGCTGTTAAACTTTTTCTACCTCAGTAGCAGGGGATGGCAGTACGACCCAGGGAAACACAGAAGTAAAACAGATTCTGACAAAAACAGGTCTGGAATGACCTCGTGTGACAATAATACACAGTATCTGTACATTGAAGTGTACAGCAATATGAGACAAATTATCATCAATAATTATACTGTTAATATGGAACTTTAATATTGAAAGTACTGCAACACAACTGTAGGTATGTGAGCTGTGTTTGGCATAGAGCGTGGAGATATAGCTCTTAAATATTGTATACTTGACAAGCGAGCACTGAGATACTGGGCTTACAATACTGTCCCATGACTTTTAACTTATGACTTTTAACTGTCTTGATGTTTGTGCCATGTGAAATGTGACATACATGTGATACAACTGAGCGTCTGTTTTTCCACAGAGGAGTTTGATAACCAAAATATGAGTCTTTATATAGGCGCAGGTATTCTTATAGAATCCAGACAAATGTTAATGCCCTGTGGGCAGAGCCTTGTCAACCAGCATTCTATACATCATGTGACAGGGCTACATGGTGTAACTGTCACTACAATGTGTGAACCACTATTTCTATACTGTAAACCATATTTTATGCTGTACATTTGCATGTGCTTTAATTGTAACATTTTGCTGTTTAATTTTTTCAAAAGATTATTTCACTTGTCTCATATTAGGGCTTGTACTTACAGGCCTTTGGTATGGGTTAGTTAGGATTTTGTTTATATGATAAAAAATAGTTAGTTTTTATTTTATTTTATACAAAGAGTTATATAAGTTCAGTTTCACCAACAGTCACAGTTACTAGCCAGCAAGTGCCCTCTGCAGGGGAATCTATGCAACTACATTTAGGAGAAAAGGCAGGAAGAGCAGGTATTGCAGCACAGCAAAATGGTGGGATTAGGGAGAACACACACAAGGCTATTCAAAAAGGCAGACGTAAGATTGGTGCAACCTTTAGGTATTGTTAGCCAGTAACGGGGCCTGGTGCAGTTACCGGGGGTAACATACCTTAGTGGGGCTGGATAGAGGATTTTCATGAGCATGTGCTGTGCTGTGGGGGTGTGCGCAACATGTAAAGTTGTATGTGATCATGTACAGTATGCAGCTCTGTAAATTGTCTGTTATTGGAACAAGGAACTACTGTATTCTTTGTAATTTGTGGGCCATTGCATGTTCTGTCCCTGTCTGTGTTTTACACAAATTGAGCTAAAGGATAAATTAATTTAGGAATTTAGAAAGTGCCAGATACTGGGGGGAGCAGTTGCCCGCTCGTGTGTTTCATATTTTTCGTGCTCTCATAATCCTCCATCATAAAACTCCACTCAGCAACCTGCTGAGACCCAACCCCTTTCACAGTTAAACGCAGGCATGTGCCATTATTTGCGCGGAGTTGTGGAGATTTGTCACGGTTTGACACTGGCCCATGATCCTGACACAAATGAAGCTTCACGAAAGGACCGATTTAACTTGGTCTCAAGCTCTCATGTTCTTGGAAGCCTTTATCTTGCCGTTTTGCTATTTTTAGCCTCGGTGCAGCCACCATACAATCGAACCCCTCGCCACCAACCAGTCGCCAGGTGGAGAATTCTCAGGGTGCTTGGCTGGGCCAAAATGGCAGTTGGATTTGCAGTTATGTATTGGTGTATTGCCTCAGAGAAGTTTAAAGGCGTGGCTCACAGCAGCTAGGCTTACTGTGCAACACCCGAGCCAGGGACAGGAGTCTAAGGACCTGTAATGGCCAGAGAGGTACTCACAAAATGAAAAGCTTATAAATACAGCAGGGAATGCGCGACAACTTTGCAGACTCCTCTTCGATGCACATTGTTTAGAAGGCAATTATCCTTGCGTCTTATTGGCTGGTGTACTCAGGCACGTCCACCCCCGCACGTCTCCCCATTACAATGCAGAAGCGTTCATGAACGTCACGGTGTTTTTTGTGTGGACATTGCTTACTGAAACTCTGACTGCAGCCATCAGGGGAAACACAGAGCGAGAGATGAGAGAGAGGGAGAGAGAGAGAGAAGCTGAGACAGAAAAACAGGGAGTGTCAGACAGACAGAGAGAGATAGAGATGTCAGAGGGAGAAAGGGGTGAGAGACAAGTTTAGACAGAGATTTACATGGTGTGGGAGACAAAGAGACACGAAGGGAGTGTGTGTGTGTGTGTGTGTGTGTAAGAGAGAGATAGAGAGAGAGAGTTTCATAGCTGCCTCAGGCTCTCTCAGTCACATCTCCTCACAACTCTCTCAGCCTGCATCTCCCCACAACTCAGGATGAGGCGCCATTCCGAAAACAAGGAATGTCAGAACGCATCCCATTTGAGGTAGCTGGTACAGCACAGCACCGAGCCATAAGTGTCTTTACTTTTAACAGACTAAAGCTTGCTATCTGCAACAGACCACTTGGGGGTTTTGAAAGGAACAAGATGAGGCAGTCCTGTAGTGTGTATACCTATGTCTGGCCAGCAGGGGGCAGTGATGATTTGAGTACGGCATGGTGTAGGTGGGCATCGGCTGAAGAAGAAAGGCTTGTGCAGACCAGACAGTGCAGACTCATACAGAGATAATCCCCGCCTTCCTTTATTGTTGCCTTGCAACAAATCACATTGTATAACAAAAACTGAGACTGTGAATGCATTCCATGCAATATGCATAATTTAAACATGTATAACAAAAAACGTACGGCTTCATTTTCCAGAATTTGCTGATTACATTTTGTTAAAGGAGAGCAGCACAGGCCACCGTCCTTTCATATTTTTGGCTTTATTTTGAGACGGGTAGAAAGCAGAGTGGGACACAGATAGAGAAGGGACCCCTGCCCACGTGGGGGGAATCGCATCTGTCTCAGGCCAGCTGCGTTACAGCCCCTGCCATATTGGAAGAGAGATTTGGTGCTTCCAAAAAAAATATTCAATGAAAAACAACAAAATAAAAACTCCTTATCAGGAAGGAATGTATTTGTGAGCATCTATAATGTTAACAGATCAATGGCTTAAAAAGCAAAGAATGTACTGTCCCTCTTTGGTATTGATTATTCACACTCACACACAACCTTGTATGGACACACATATACACCAACCCACATGCGCACACACACACACACACTTTGCTATTTATTTGTGTACGGACTTGATTAGGTCAATTCCCAAAACCATTTGAAAGCTAATGTGGCCCTTGGGCAGGTGGTCAAATGTTACACTGCAAGATTTACATAAACCACTAGGGTCAGTATGACTACCAGCACCAAGCATAAATCTACGTGGTCATGACCCAAATATGTCAGGGAGCCATTATAGATGTAGGTTCTGACCTTGTGGGTGGCTGCTGTTTTAAAATAGAACTTAGCACATACGCCATAACCTTCTTTGATTACATTAGAGCACATTACATTTATTTAGCAGACGCTCTTATCCAAAATAACTTACAGCGTAGGCGCATGCAAGTGCCTTCATGTGATTTATAGGAGCTAGTTATGCCTTGCTATATGCCTTTATTACGCCTCTCAATTTCTGGCTCTTAATCTAACCCTAGATGAACAGTGCTTGTGCCAGAATTATTTCAGTGATCTGTCATAGTTCCTCTCATGTTGTTCATTGCTAGTTGGGCCTCTGCTGCTTTAGCTGAAACGACACGCCAGGAGCACTTACTTTTTAGACCTCAATGTGACCGTTTTGCGCATCGTACTACAGGAAAGGGCTAGCGTCAATAGCAGGAGAAGAATGTGTCATCGACAGAAGCTGGTAGCCTCTGAGCGCCTTGCATGACTTTGGGAGAAACTAATGTAGCTAGTTACGGCTGCATTAAATTACTTTTATTTTTTAAGAAACGAGAGCTTTGGGGATGTGCCTTCAGGGCAGTTCTTTGAAAAGAACTGAAAAGAGTGTGGGATAAAATAAGATGGTGCTTATTGAAGTCGCGGGGGAATCAAGTGGATTCTGTGCACACGTTTCTCATATTTTCGTCTCTGTCTCAGGTAACAGCTTTCATGTGAAACCAAGCAGTTCTCCTGGCCTAAATATCCACCAGACGGTACATTCATAAAGTACCCACCCTGTAACTTTCTTCTGTCACTGACTGCCAAAGCCTGAACACATGTTGGCTGGATGCAAGACCTACTGGGAAAATAAGGCTGTTTCTGAAAGTAGTATTGGTGGGACCAAATTAAACCCAACACCATAGTGAGTAAAATTACATTACATTCATTTGGCAGATGCTTTTATCCAAAGCGACATACAATACGTGCATACCGAAGGTCAGACAACTACAAACAGGTCAGATAACGTACAGTTCTATCATACAGTAGCAGCTATCCATAGCCGTGATCATCAAGTCTAGTCCACACAGTAAGCTATGGCTATAAGCGTTAAGGCTAAGTCGGTAAGCTGCGGCTAAGTCTTAAGAGAAGTGAGGCCCGATTACGAGAGGCACGACGGACACTAGTGCTGCATAAAAATATTGGAGAATCAAGACACAGGACACAAGAAACAAGATACAAGTGCACTGTGAAAATGGTACTTGATTGGTGGGTCAGTCAGGGTAGAGTCTGAAGAGGTGTGTCTTCAGGCCACGACGGAAAACAGGCAGGAAGTGATGGGGCTACTGTGCCATAGGAGGTGCTGTCATTTGGATGAATCTTTGTTTCCCTTGGTCATGACTTTAAGAGGGCATGAGTTATAGTAAAGTTAAATCAAATATTTGTTGACACCCCTGAACTGCGCAGCATTTATTGATTGAAACTCTCATCTTAAAGATGGGATTATGCTGGAGAACACTGGGTAAAAGTCCATACTACTGATTCATATAATCGCTGTGTGTCCAGATTTAAACCGACAGCCTTCTGGCCCTGCTGAAAACATTGTACAACCTGTATGTGTCTGTGTATGCGTGTGCGTGTGTGTATGTGTGTGTGTGTGTGTGTGTGTGTGTGTGCATGTATGTGTGTGCATGTATGTGTGTGTGTGTGTGTGTGTGTGTGTGTGTGTGCGTGTGAGTGTGTGTTTGTGTGTGTGTGATGTGTGTGTGCGTGCGTTTGTGTGTGTGTATGTGTGTGTGCATGTGTGTGTGTGTGTGTGTGTGAGTGATGTGTGTGTGCGCGCATGTATTTGTGTGTGTATGCGTGTGTGTGTGTGTGTGTGTGTGTGTGTGTGTGTGCGTTTGTGTGTGTGTATGTGTGCGTGTGCGTGTGTGTGTGTGTGTGTGTGTGTGTGTGTGTGCGTTTGTGTGTGTGTGTGTATGTGTGCGTGTGTGTGTGTGTGTGTGTGTGTGTGTGAGTGATGTGTTTGTGCGCATGTATGTGCGTGTGTGTGCGTGCGTTTGTGTGTGTGTGTATGTGTGCGTGTGCGTGTGTGTGTGTGAGTGATGTGGCCGTGCGTGCGTGTTAGCATGTGTGTGTGAGTGATGTGTGCATGCATGAGTGTGTGTGTGCCATTTCTTTATGTTTTTGTTTCTCAATTGGGGCAGCATTGCTATGCTCAGCATTTGCAGTGTAGGAACGCTGACAGTGCTGTGGAGGACGGCGAGTCTGAAGAGTATTCAGCCATTCAGGCTCATGAAGGCTATGAAACCCCCATGAGAGAACTAACAGAACTGATGCGCTAACCACCCACTTAGCCAACTAATATCAACCATCCAACCAGTCTATCTGTCTGCCTACATATATGTATGTTTTTACCATGCCATATTCAGCCAGTGGAATATTCATATCTGTGGAAAAACACTGGTGGGAAGCACTGGCCTTTCAACTTCCAGCAGCTTCCCCATTTCAGCTCTCTGTGTACTGCCGGCATCGAATCATCCCATTCAGGCAAATAATTTGGCATTGGGAGCCAGTGTGTTTGCGGTCGTAATGCACCAGGATAACTTTATCAGGGCGGACCTCCGATTGCTTGCTACCGATAGGCACGCAATGTGGCATGTCCTCAACTCCGGCACACTTATCTTTTTTTTCCCTTTATGGCACAATGCTTTACAATAGGGCCTTGATGCGTACCCTGCCGTTTAAGCCAGTAATGATTCAGGGTGGGTGTCAAGGTATTTACCTGCACTTCGCACTATTACCATAGCAACGTCAAGTTTTCTGTGCATTTTCTTAGTGTTCTGAATTCTTATGCCCGGAACTGGTTTTAAATATTAATTCCACGGTCACACCCAGGGTATAACAATATGTAAAAAAATATGTAAATTGGTTCTGCTCAAATGAACATAGCCAGTCTTCCCGCAAAGATAAGCAAAAGGAAAAACATCAAACCGTAATGAGCGCTATTGAAGAGATTATTTCAGAGTCTCTCGTTTGAGACTGCAGGCCTGAAATAAGACTGAATCGTGAAACGCCGGCCGCAGTTCTCTTAGTGCAGTGTGGAATTCAATGAATTCCTGCCCTCTTTGAAGTTCCTGTGGCCGTATTGGATTTTTAAACATTTTTTATCGTTCCTCCTCCTCCTCCTCCTCCTCCTCTCCATCTCAGTCATGTCAGCTGACAGCAACAGGAGTGCTTGAATGGGATGATTGATTGACGCTGATTGATTGACAGGCGTGCTGGACTATATATTGGCCTCTGCTGTGGCTGCTGGCCGCCGATAGATCGCTATCATTACGGTTCGTGGTCGTTGTTATCAAATGCAGTTTTAAGGCGCTACGGTCTTTCACTCGAGGAGGCTGTCGATGAGAACACAAGGTGGAATGGACCATGGACTTGACTCAGACGGAGATTGTCAAGAAAAGATAATCATTTACAAAGACAGGCTATCTTTTGGCCTCCACCTGAATAAAAGTACCTCAGAGGGAACAAAAGCACAGAAGCACACTCTTCCCTGTCATTCGATGACAATAACATTGGCACTCATAAAAACCTGAATGAACAGTGCCTTTTTTATACGGGGTGGAATCTTGAGTTAAATTGGATTGGGTTCGTCTAAAGTTTAATTCTGGCTTGCGATGTGCAGTAATACTTCTACTACAATAGGTGTAGAAGTAAGTTAGAACTGGGGCAAAGTGGGCCCACCTGACAAGTGGTATTGACTTTTTGAGCCTTTGTTCTGTTTGTATTAGCGGGCGCTGATGCTAATCAGCTCGGAGAAGCAGTTGCGCTTGTCAAAACAACTGCTTATAAATCTGCTCGGCTTCTGTGACGTGACCCAGGAATTGTTATCATGAGGATAGACACAGAGGAGCAGGTGCTGATATAGATATGAAGCAGGGCCTCAATGTAGTTTCATAATGTGCAAACGGCTTTATCTGAGTGAACCATGTCCCTGCATGCCCTAGTCTAGTGCATGATGAAAGAGGTTTGACTTTGTTGCCGTATTTTGGGCCCGCAATTGCTCTCCGCTCTTCTTTCTCATTTATTATTTTCCTTTCATCTTCTCTTTCTCTATCTCTCTTTCTCTCTCTCTGACACAGACACACTTTCACACAAACACACACACAAGACATTTAGACATCATTACTAATGCATTAAAGTGTGAGTGCTTTGTGCTGGCCATTTCAAAGAAGGAGTTTGAGCTGGTAGCTGGGCCCTTCAGCCCCTTTCTGTCCTCCTGCCTCTGGTTTTCCAGATCTTTCCACCTCGCTCACAGGTAGCCTATGAGGGTTCCAACTAGGTGGTCGTGCACACGTTCGACAAGGCTAAGATGAAGATTAATCTCACCTCTGCATTATTGATGCTGTATAAATAATTCCTGTTCTACCTGCATCCCTTGTGTGAATGATACATTCAAAATCTGTCTGAATCTGACTTCATTCATTTATTTATTTGTTTTATTTTTCTGTCTGTCAGACCCCTTGTGTGTTAACATACATCTTCTTGAGAAAGAGGGATAAAACAGGCATCTGACGAAAAGCTTGGCTGTGATAGGACAATCAAACCCAGTGAGAATTATTTTGTTTCTTAGAACATTCCTGAAATGTTATGAAAGTTAGGATAAATGTGCATCATACATTTAACTGTAACAGAGTTTTTATGATTCTAACAGAAATAAAAATAGTATATCAGAGTGTCTAACAGTATAACAATTTAACACTTAACATTTCTACTGTCTACATAGAGTACAGTGCACTACAAAATTATCCACACCTTATATGCCCTCCACAATTATTGGCACCCCTGGAAAAGTTGAGTAAATATAATTATTTCTTGATGAGGGATTTTTTTTTTCTCAGAATACATTTACTTCAATTAAAGGTTGTATTTTTCTAATTTTTTCAGTTTGAGATTAAGCTAATTCACCAAAAGGTAATTTTTTGTCCAATATTTAAACTGTTCAATATTTTTTGATGTCTATGGGGGGGGGGGGGGCTATGTACAAAAGGTTCTATAATTTCTGAATGGTTCATCCGATATGGATGAAAATACCCTCAAATTAAAGCTGACAGTCTGCACTTCAACCTCATTGTATCATTTCAAACGCAAAGTGCAAGAACAGTACAGAACCAAAATAACAAAAATGTGTCACTGTCCAATGAATTATGGTGCTTACTGTATCTAAAATAATACAAGTAATTGTATGCAGAAAAATGGGAAGATTAAATTATTTATGAAAAGATATGTCACAATTATTGACACCTCTGTTTTCAGTACTTTGGGAGAACCATTCCTCTACCCAGAATCTTTTCAGATCCTTCAGATATACTGAGATGGCCATTGCAAAACAGTCATTTTGTGGTCGTTAATCATTTGTGGTTGATTTTGTTCGGTTCACCGTTGGCACTTTGGGTGGAATACATTTTAAGGTCACCTATCTCATCAGGACTAATTTGTCGAAACCCTTAGGAGCATTATGCCATCAATCAGGTCTTTCACATATCATGTTCTAGAGGTTTGTATCATTGTATGCAGAAAATAATCTAAAACACTGAAACACTTCTGTACTGCATATGTAAAGCGAGACTGAAGGACGTTATGGGCATTCAACGTTTGAAAATTTTGTGAAGTTATTCAGTTATTACCATGGCAACCAAAGCACAGAGCTGTTATACTAAGTAGTTACAACCACTGTTTTTAAATATAAATCCCTGGTCACACCCAGAGTGATGCCAGTAGCTATAACGATAAAAACGTGAATTTGTTCGGGTTCAACTGAACAGAGTTGATTTCACTACTATGATAATTACGATATGTTGGAAATGCGTCAGTATCATTTACACACCATTCCAACAATAAGGCTACAATCAATGGCATTTGAAATGCAACTATTTTGTCTGTGTTAGAATAGTTTGAAGCAGGCGTGGTAAGCAATTTATGTCTTACTGAAACCCGCCGCTGCCTGATGTAACACATCCAGGCGGTTCGCTAGAGCTTGTAACCGGGCCAACAACAAGCAGATTGTGGTGCTACAGATTCCTGGTTTTTTTCTTTGGCTGGAATAGAACGCTGGTCGTAGCGGTGCTTTGGGCCGGTGAGTGGGGCGCACCAATAATATGTCCAAGCTACAGTCGTTCTGAAAAGATCGAAAACACCGATAATAAAGATTCAGAAGGAGTGTGGTTCTTTCAGTAGAGAACTGGAAGTCTAACTGAAGTGGGCATTACTAAGCCCCCCCCCCCCCTTTTTTTTATTATTCTGAAGCCTGTTGACGGGGAGCAGCCATTTTAAACTGCAAATGCCACCTCTTCTTATGCTGCAGAAAAGCAGATTATGATTCCTCGCGCCCCGGTTTCCTCAGCCTGGCAAACCGGCTTGTCTGTTCGGCGCTCGCCGCCGTTGGAGCCAGACCGCGAGATGCAAATACCCGTGCAAACGCCCCGCGGATAAAAGCCCCAGAAATACGGCAGGGCCCTGCGGGGCGGCTCCGAATGGCGCGTTTCGTTTCGCTCGCACGCACGCGCCGCTCGCTCGCTCTCCCGTACCGGCTCCTTCGCTGTGCCCCGTGGTGGAGGGACGAGACAATCAAAGGCGCGCAGGAAAAACAGCGACTATTTGAGTGGCGCCGCTTGAGTTTGCTTGATTTATAAGAAAAACATTTAAACTGTTTTTTCACAGTGTTCCTCACTTAATTGTACTAAGATGATGATGATGATGATAGTAATAATAATTATATAATAATGTTGCTTTTGCTTTTGATTATGTCTGTGTTTCTACTTCTCACTGAATGTTTTCACGTTGTTATGAAAAAAGGAAAAAAGCAAGAAAAACACAATATGAAACTATTCTGCATTGTTGTCTGGGTTGGCGTATAGACCCCCAGAACAGGGTGGTATAGAAGTACAGCAGGATACCACTTGTTTTAATGGTAAGTTCTGCTAGTGTGGTGCAAATGAAGGAATGGCATGTAATGTTGAATGTGGCAGGTAAAATTCCAAATTTGGGAACTAAGATTGTACATTTCAACAAGACACGTGACTTGAATCCATCAGAGAATATACAATGTTTGGATACAGTGCTGTAAACATACAAACCCCAATTCCAAAAAAGTTGGGACTGTATGTACAGTAAAATGCACATAAAAGCAGAAAGCAGTGATTTGTACATTGTCTTTTACATATATTGACTTGAAAACAGTACAAAGAAAATATATTCAATGTTTTACCTTATCAACTTTATTGATGGCTTGAAGGGTTGTTTCTCCTGACTTATTTTGCCATAGAGCTCTATAGAGTCTAGAGTTGGAGAAACAACCCTTAAAGTGATCCATCCATATCTACTGCATATCTGGCAGCAGAGTGATGGTTTGAGGCTCGTTTAATACCTCAGACCATTGATGACTTTATACAGCCATTTAGCCAATCATGGATTCCATACTATTCCTGTGTAATTTACAGCTTAATCTAGTCCCACCCCCCAATCCTCATAGAGATCCATTCAAATGCAGAGAGGTTATAGTATTGCTTGTAAGAGTACCTGAAAATAAGATATCAAGAGTCTTTTGATATCCTTTTATACCCAGTCATGATAACATCACCTGTTTACCTGTGGAATGTTCCAAACAGGTGTTTTTTTGCCCCTGCCTGAACTTTTTTGGAACGTGTTGCAGGCATCAAATTCGGAATTAGCATATATTTACAAAAATCAATGAAGTTGATAAGGTAAAACATTAAATATCTTTTATTTGTACTGTTTTCAATTAAATATATGTAAGAGAATTTACAAATCACTGCTTTCTGCTTTTATGTGCATTTTACATACTGCCCCAACTTTGTATAATCTGTGCACATTACCTGGAGTAAGCTCATCTGTCTAGCAAATAATCAATAATAACAGGAAGTACAGAGTGAGTCTTCTTTGAGTTTTGTTAATTTCTTCATGAGATATAACCAGTAGAAGACAGTTGGGTATGATTATTGTGCTGCCGTCTGAGAATAATACACAATGTTATTCAGAGAGTTTTATGTAAAATTGTACGATGCAAATGGAGGGAATGCAAATACTAGTGCGACACCCTTGCCAAAGACATCCATAGGGCTAATCCTGTATGCCAAATGCATATAATGCTGAGTCACATACACAGTCTTATGCTATTTCAGTCTTACTCGTATTTAGCTGGGTGTCGGACATGTTTGAGGATCTATTTTTAGGTAAACAATTGCAGTGTAAGGCAGATATTTGCTGCTGGATAGGCTACTATCAATGTGTAAACCTCTCATTAAAGTGTCCTGCACAACACCCCGCCGCATGCACACATGCACACACACACACACACACACACACTCAGGAATGTACGCGTGCACGCACACGCGCATGCACAAGAAAGAATAACAAACGCCAGGACGCCGTTGAATTCCATGGGAATTCACTTCCAGGCCGAGCAGGAAGTGACCCTCTCTCCCCGGCACATCTGGATTTATCCACAGGAAATTAATTCACCATTCTCGTCGACCCCTTCCCGACTCGCGCAGTTTAAGCCTGTCGTACAGTCGCAGCCGCCCAGCGGTCATAAAACAGCGAGTGGTTTTTCACCGGATGCCCCCGTGGAGACCTCAAAGCACGTATTGCTGTCTAAATTCACAACCCGGAGCTCGCCAAACAGTGTGTAACGTACTTACAGAAAGGCCTCTGGCTCGCAGAGGAAAAGGCTTGTTGCATTTGGTGTGCGTCTGCGTACAGAGCTAGTGATGATGGAGAGAGGCTGAATGGACGCTATTCTCTTACTATGAGGACAGGAAATGCTTGTTTCTGCTTCACTTCCCCCTCAGCGATCAAACCTGAAAGATCCTTCAAAGAAACATTTGCACCATATCCTTCCCACTGGCAATGCAATGTCCCAGTTGTGGGACACTAGTGGCAATAATAGTTGCGCCTACATTCGCAAAGCCTTTAATGGGAGTATTATCCGAGTGAACTGAGGCCACGTTGAATCCCACCTAACAAACTTGGCACAATACTGACATCTGGAGGCCATGGCCTATGATTGCAGCCGGCAGAGCACTATGAGTTTAGCCATCTCCATGCAGTTGACTGGCATGTCTTATTCAACAAAATAAAGGCTCAGATTTTGACTGGCAGCAGCTTAAACCCCTCCCTCCCCTATGTCCTACCCCCCCTCCAACCCCCCCTCGCAAATAACAAGAAGATGCCAAATGATCACGGAGCCAAGCATCGTCAAGGTTGCCTTTCAGCCCACAGAGACACGTAAAAGCCGCTTTAAAGACGCGAGCAAATAAAACTCAAATCCGAAGGTTAAATCGAGATGAATAATTAAGGGCAGACTGAACTCCTGCTTTTCTCGCTGGGAGGATGGATCTGGACGCTGCCGCTCGACACTCCACACCGCCGGGGCCCCTGCAGCAGTGTCCCCTGTGCGTTTCCACAGCGGTAGCCTCGCGGTTGCTAGGTTTGTACAGCCGTGCTAAAAGTCTGACGAAAGCAGCGCAGCTCAGAGCATTAAGCCTGACCGCTTTTTTGGATATAGGCCGAACCGATATTTCCTAAGTAAGTACATCAGAAGGCGGGCCTAAGGTGCAGTGGGGATTGAAACCAGCGATTTGAAGAAGCTACGGGAGACGCACGGAAGTGGCCGAATAGTGAGGAGGATAGTGAACCTTGATAAATCAGGCCCAGGTTGCCAAATGTGGAGCAATAAAACTACAAATCATCATGAAGGATAATTAAATTCACTTGAATTAAAATTAATATTAATTAAAAACAATATTTGTAACAATCAATTTGCCATTGTCATTGTTCTACTGTTATGACTAAAGACACAGAGACTGTTGACTTCCGGTGTTTCATTAACCCCTTTCACACATGCAGCCTTATCCGTAAATTTTCCGGAACATTGCCAGATAGGGGTCATGTGTGAATAAGAGCCGAAGTCGAAATTCCGGAATATCCGCGCCGGCAATTTGCCGGCAAAAGACCTAGTGAGGTTTCCGTAAAAGTTCCGTATCGATGTGACGTGTGAACAAAGCCAGAACATTACCGGATCAATCACGCATGCCATGGGGTCGCTCCCGTACCCACATTCGTCTCGCCGAGCCCCGAGCCACATGAAAGACTCGTACAGCCTCCAGCCGTCACAGGCGACATCTCCGGCTTTGAGCCAAGCTAAAGCGGAGTTGTTCCCGACTTATCCTGATTTTTTCGTTAAGTTTTTGTTTACGAATGGTGTTTCGTGATTGGAACAGATGTATTATTGCCAGCGTTTGCCTCGAAAATGTATAAATAAACAAGAGTAACTGTAGTACAACTGCACACTCTCACTTCATCACCCGCCATTTTTTCAGTAGTAAGTAAACAAACGTATCCTAGCAACATAGGGTAGAGCGTTGGTTGTATGAACGCTACCAATATGGAACATTCTGGAATACTGCTGGATCAACTTTTCCGGTAATGTTCCGTATTGCATGTGTGAAAGAGGCTATAGAATGTGCTCGGGTCTTCCTCCTCAAAATGTTAAAGAATGTCACAGATGTGTGACAGGCCCACATCTACTGTATGACTAAGCATCCCGGATTTGGGAGAAAAATGGGTGTGGCTACAGCTGATAGACTTCTCTATAAATTACACCTGGGTCATATACGTATTATAAGGGGTAAAGTATTTTAAATAATTACTTAACCCGGATCTGGCAAGATCAGGTCATTGTGGAAAGATTTCAGATTACAGGTACTTACAATTTTCAGCTACTTGAAATAGCATTTCTTGAAATAGAGCTTGTTGTTTTCCAAGCTGAAATATCTGAGAGTTAAAACACATTGATATTGGGCGGTTATTGAATTCGCTCGCAGGCCGCAGAATTGATTTGCTCCGCCTGTTTGCTTGAAGCTCTGCACTTCGGCCTCGGGTTGATTGATAATAATATCCTGCCCAATCCGCATTGATTGACAGATGCGATTTCATACCGTGCGTGCCCTCGTCCTTGTGCATCCTGGGCCCGTTTGCGGTCACTGGCAGAGCGCCCCGGCAGGGATGTTGACTGGTTCAGGGACTTATCTGGGCCCTGCAAAGTGGCGTTTTGAGTCCCCCCCCCCCCCACCCCCCGCCTCCCGGAGAGGTGGAGTCTCCCTCCACACGCGATAGGAGCTTCGGCATCTCAGACGAGGACCCCCCCCTCCCCCCCCCCCCCCGAGCCCTCTTCCTCCCCTCGAGGCCGTCTGCCGTCCCCGGATCACAGGCTGTGGCGTTGAGGTGAAAGCAAGCTCCTGTGGGGGTGAGATGTCACACGGAGCCCTGGGGATGCGTTTCGCCAAGTTATTGAACGTGCTCTTTCACACAGAAAGGCCAAGTGTGCAGTTTCGTTGAGCCGCTTCGTTCTTTTAAATGGGGGGGGGGGGGGGGGGGGGGGGGGGGGGGGGGTAGGGGACAGCACAGACGCCCACTGGTCATGCGGCCCGCTAAAGTCCTGCTTGTTTGAAGCTTCACCTTTGCAATCGGTGAGGTGGACACATCCCATCAAAAGCTACTGAATTGAGACACATCGAATGCCATTAAAAAGATGGAGGACGGTCCACTGGTGCAAAATTCTGAAAGTTAAAATGTATATACTTGTCATAACAGCTACTTTTAGATTGATTACAGAACGTATTAGTGATCCCCGATTTATTCAAATTTATTTTAATTATTCTTTGATTTATTCTTGTGAGATCAACCAGCATAAATCAGGCTTATCAGAATTGTAGAATAGCGTACTATTTGCTTATTAATAGTATGCTACAGGGTTTGATGTAGACTGTGCATGCCACACGACAATGAAGGCGAGGTGCTGTCAGTGATGACATTCTCCGACGCCTTTGCAGAGAGCTCAATTGCTTTTTGGAGTCAATTTTGCTAGTTTCCTGTGAAAGACCAGGGCCCTCATCTATCAGCTGTGCACATGTTCATTTCCACGGCAGCATCGAGATTTATCAAACTTCGACCTGACGTGGAACATTGACCACCTCTGTGCTAACTACGCACAGCCAACGGCTGAAACGTTGCACCGCAGGCCGCCGACATCCATTTTATTCTCAGGCGCATCGGAGAAATCGGTCTTGTGCGCATTAGTTATTCAAAGGAAATTACTGTACCAGTCAGTTTCAAATAGAGGCAGAAAAACAACGGGAAGATCTGATGTCACGCAACCATCGATCAACTTTATTAGACGAGGTTGCACAAATCAACCATTACAGTGAGAGACTGATGGTGTCATCACATCCCATTCTATATTTTGCAAGATGTTATCACGTTAATTACAGAAGAATGGGTTTTTGGGAAACAGGGTAGGTCTGTGTGACTTTTTATATAGAGGCTAATTGGTGTGACAGATAGGTGACATCAGAGGTGTGTGAATCATGTATGTCAGTCTGTACCCCCCTGTGGTGTTGTAACCGGATCCCTCACACCCCCCTGGGCTCTGTTGATGTCTGGCTAGGGCACCCAGGTGCCCCCAAATAATCACAAGTGATGTTTACGTGCGTGACACAAACGAACCAATGGGAGAGAGGCAGTGGATGGATGTGTTCACCTAGGCAACAGCTGGGGAAAAAAAATATAGAATCATCTTTGAAGCGCTCTGTTTTTGTGTCCCCTTAAACCCAGGGAGACAAAGCCACAGATGTGCGCCACGACCACAACACTGTCTTTCTCTAGCGCGCACACACACACACACACACACACACACACACACACACACACGCCACACACACTGAAACACCTGTTTCATGTATGACATATTTATACAGCTGGTTTTTGTCAAAGCCCATCAATTCCACCACACTTTCCTACCTGGGTTTTGAACTCATAACCTTCGGGTCCAATGTTCAGGGCTCTAACCGCTTCTCCCCCTGATGATCGGCTGAATTTTGTGTGACTGCTGTACAGACCACTTTCACCCACCTTTTCACCCATAGCTGCTGCTGTACTCCAAGCTGTTGCTCAAAGCGTTACAAAATATTTGGGAGGCTGCCATTTTTTTCCCCTCATAAATGCTATTTTGCAAATGCGGTCAGGTGCAAGGCATCACTTGAGCGATAAAGTCCACCCTCCTTCCGCATCTGGGCTGTGTTTGAAGCAGAAAAACACGGGTTGTCTCCGCCGTCTTTATTCGACGCCTGGCGCCGGGGAGAGGACCGTAATTAATCAGGGCAACAAGCGCATGTGAGGATCATCTGTCAGCCAATTTATTTGCAACTTGAAATTTAGTTGGCTTTCTCTTACTCCCTTACCCCCCCCCCCCTCTGAAACCCCCTCCCCGCCAGGACAGACAGCGGGTTGGTGCCAGCCACCGCTCAGCTCCTGTTCTGTAACTGTGCTGCTAGCGGCTGTTAGCCCTGATTCCACCTGACAGCCCCCCTTCCTCGAAGGGCTTATTACAGGCTCACTGCCGTTGGTGAGCATGCAGACATTGATTCCTGAGCTACGGACAGAATTATGGGATCGATCCACCCGGGACTCACGCTACCCGCGCCCAAACCGAATTCCCGGGGTACGTCTGCCGTGGCAGATAGACATTATGCGAATTGACCGCTGTTTTGCTGCCAGCCATCCAGACCCGGGAGTCCACTCCTCATATTTTCTTTTGAGAAGAAGTTGTCAGTATCACAACTGATGCTGGACATCATTACAAAAACCAGCAATACCATAGGCATTGGACGGAGATAATATAGTGTGCTAAGTAGCAAATGGATTAGAGGGTATTGTGTTGAGTATTATAAGTAGAAGACCCTGCAGTCTTGTTTTGTGTCACCCACACTACCCAAACAAGCCCACCACACCCACCATGCCCAACATGACAATGACCCCTACCCTGCTTTTCTCACCAACGAGGAATTTAAGCAACCCACCATTTTAGACCCGACATTGATAGAGCCATCGTCTCGCAGCAGCGGTTGCCGCCGCCTACGTGTGAGACTGGAGGTGAAGCAGTATGGAGATGAGGGAGGAGACGGGAGTATTTATAAATCAGGCGAATGCATTTATAACGTACTGTACTCAGCGTGCCTACTCCCCTGTGTGAACGCGGCGGAAGAGCGCTCAGACACCCAGGCTCTGCCTTCGCGCCTCTCCTTTCACGCGTTTCTACTCAGCACCAGCTCTCCAGCGGCGTTCAAAAAACCCGAAAAGCCTGACCTGTGACTCGCCGCCTTGACTTGAGAAACCGCCTTTTTAATTACATACCCAGCTTTAGCTCTGCAAAACACTGTAAACGAACGCAACCCCACAGAGCCATGCAAAGGGACACGCTATTATACTAAATTAAAGCAAAGCGTGTAATTAGAAAGGTTGCTTTTTGAAAAAAAAACAACACTGAAAGCCCCGTCTTCTTTTCTCCGAGACTTGCCTTCGTATGTACACAGTGGTCACGTGCCTTGATTTTTCTTTCATTAGAACCCCATAGAAGCAACACAAAAGATATGTTAGTGATAAGCGATCATTTCACTAAAAGTGCTGCGGCTGTACCTGCACCGCCAAAAGGCGAGAACAGTAGCACGATGTCTGTGGGATATGGGTAGCGGCTTCATGGTGACCAAGACCCAGACTTCGAATCCCGCACGATAAAAGGACTCTGTAAAATCTTGGGCATTCAAAAGATCAGAACAGTGCCGTACCACCCAAGGGAGCGTTTTAACAGAACCCCCTTTAAATACTCTTGGAACCCTGGAGCAGAAGGACAAGGCACACTGGCGGGACCATTAGTACACGCATATAGCTGCACGAGAAATGAGGTCACAGGTTTCACGCCATATGAACAACCAAGGCTGCCTGTAGACTTTGGTTGGGTTTACCTCCCGTCAACAAACCGTTGAAGTCCCGCTCAACGGTTTAAAGACCTAAAATTTCACTTGGAGGAGAGCCTCACACGTTGCGCTCAAGATGGCGGAAAGTAATAAGGCGAAGTTTGACGTGTGTTACGAGTTCTCCCCTTGAGGCTGGCGATCAGTGCTGGTCAGAAATGTCCGCCTTAGGGTGAAACGCAACTTTGCAGACAAATGGGTGCCTACAAAAGATCACGTAGTTGTGAAGCAAGCAGGCGATCTACCAGTCTATACTGTTCGGCCAGAGACAAGGATGGCCCTCGGCATACCCTGTATAGAGATCTCTGGCTCCCATGTGTGTTCCTGCCTGTCGCAAAGCATACCTTGCATAAGACACCGCTAAGACCCAGGACAGGACAGAATCCTGGTGTTGAAGACCCTGAAGAAAATACTGGTCCTTCAGATGCAGATCGTAACATTCCTGTGCATTAGTTGACCTTTCCACAGCCCTGGAAACAAGGTTCTTCACAGTCTATGATACTCTTCAACCAAGTAAAAATGTTGGCTGTCCTTCCTACAAGTTACAACCAAACCCCTGGAAGCTCCGGATGATGCCTTACCTGCGGAAACTCCCAAGAAAACCAGAAATGACTTACTTACCTACCTGAAATGACCCCAGCCGATGCTGAAGACAGCTTATCTGATATTCCTCCAGAAGAAACGGTTCCAACAGAGACTGCTGATATCCAAGATATTATTGAAGAAAGAAACGTGTGAAAGAACAGACAACTGATGACAGTCCTGACAGAAGCCCTGAAAAAAAAACCTTTTGTAAAGACATTGGAAGTTGGAATCAGATTGCTATCCAGATTGTAAAAAAAATAAATAAATAAAATTATCCAACCCCGTAAGGACGGGGGAACGTTCTTGGCCAGGTTTTTTTCTGCTGCTAAGCCTTCCATGACGATCGGATCTTCGAGTGAACTCTCCTGTTCAGAACCTGCGGGAATCCTCTGAGTCACTCGAGCCCTACCTGGACCGGAACTGAGAGTCAGACCTGAGTGTTGTTCTTGTGATTGCTCTCATTTGATTCCCTTCATAGCTAATTACGGAAAACGGCATACAAACGTTACCAATCACAAATCATTGGGTTGAATTACAGTGTTGAATTCAGTGTTGCTTAAAGATTGAGGGTATTTGACAACTGGATCACCTGCCAGGATTAGTAGGAAAAATGTAACTTGCAATATATTAATGAGATGCAACTAACTGAAATTAATTGTAAATGATAGTGATTAGGCTATAACGCACCGATTAAAATCTTACAGATAAAAACCTTAGTGGACACCGAGTGAACTGAAGTAAATATTATTACATAGATTTAATAGATAAATATGCTGTATATATAACTGACTTGCTCTAATGCAATAAAGTGTACCTTTGTAATAGAGTCTTATAGAGGATACATAAAATTAATTTGATCATAAAATAGAGATTTAATTAGGAATCAGACAGGCAATTTTAAAATAGGAAACTAAAAATAGGGATGTAAATAATTGAGATATTACATTGCATTCACCTGGCGGAGTGAAGGGTATAAGAACCCCCCCCCCAAAAAAAAGAAAGGAATAAAGGGGTAAGAATATTGATTATAAAATTGTTTTATATGCATATGAGTGTTTATATATTGTCATTTATGTTCTTTTTATGCAAAAATTATTATTGCTTCAAAATTAAATAAAAGGGAGATCTTTTATTCTCAAACCATGTATACTGGTCTCTGGTCTGGGGGGTATTCCACAAAATAGGATTATCAAGTTATCCAGATAACTGTGAGAACTATAAGGCTGTATTGTCACATTAGTGAGATTTCAGTCGATGAAAATGCACTAGAATCTGGTTTAGGTGTGATTTAATCGTACATTTTTTAGCTGCTGATATTGAAGAACGTTGCTTGAGTTATTTCATGGTATTTTTTATTATTAACTCGCTTATCCTGCTTGGTGGAATAGCCCCGGTCTTTCTGTTGCTGTCCAGTATAACTACTTCCTCCCTTCGCAACCTAGAGCATTCTGATGTACCTGGTCCAGCTATGCAAAAGTTAGCCACTCGCTACAGTAGAAATTATAACAGTGGACTGGGACAAAAAGCCTGAGTAATCTCTCTGCTTTTCTCAGTTAGTGCTGAGGTCGAGAAAGCCAACTGAGGTGGGATTTCATACATTGTCTTCCACACTGAGATTTACGGATATTTCTAAGAAATAAAGTTGTGTTCAGTTGCAGTCCCATATGATCCATTGATGTTGTCTGTCTTTCTCTCTCTCTCGTCTGTCTCACACCTCCCCGTTACTCTGCCGCTCTTCCAATCTTACAAAGTGAATCACTCCACGACAGAAAGGTGTGATTTGGCTCATCACGTCAGTTGAGGATTTCCAATATGAGGGTATAAATCCATTCAGCACCCTCGGTCCAACCCAAGACCCTGACCAGAAACTGCCTGAGCTTCATTACCCTGGTGCAGACACCACACATGCTAGGACGGCAGCCGTTGTAAATTATGTGTTGCAAGTGAACTTTGGGCCCGGGAGCCGTTGAACCTGCATCGTGTGTGTGTGTGTGTGTGTGTGTGTGTGTGTGTGTGTGTGTGTGTGTGTGTGTGTGTGTGTGAGAGTGTGTGTGTGTGTGTGTGTGTGTGTCTGTGTGTGTGAGTGTGAGTGTGTGTGTGTGTGTGTGTCTGTGTGTGTGAGTGTGTGTGTGTGTGTGTGTGTGTGTGTGTGTCTGTGTGTGTGAGTGTGAGTGTGTGTCTGTGTGTGTGAGTGTGTGTGTGTGTGTCTGTGTGTGTGTGTGTGTGTGTGTGTTTGTGTGTGTGTGTGTGTGTTTGTGTGTGTGTATGTGTGAGTGTGTGTGTGTGAGTGTGTGTGTGAGTGTGTGCGTGAGTGTGTGTGTGTGTGTTGTGTGTGTGTGCGTGTGTGTCTGTGTGTGTGTGTGTGTGTGTGTGTGTGTGTGTTAGGTGAACCCCTCGGTGAAGCTGTGTGTCGAGACGAGCTCTAAAGAAGTCGAGCGCAGTCTCATCCGTTTTGTGATATAAATTATTTATTTACATTACAGAAAAAAACCCATCAAGACAATGTTTAACTATTTGAAATATATCCATACATAACCAAATATAGTTGTAATATCGTCATGTCTTCATTGGTGTCGTATACCACAAACGCAAGGCAACGCGTGGAGTTCCTGCCACCCCCACCTCCCCCTCGACACTCCGCCCCTCCCTCTCACCCCCCTCCAGATGGGTCAGTCCACAGTGTCTGGGCTGGAGGGAGGGGCAGAGAGGGGTGGGGTTTGGAAGGGGGTTGATGGGGGCTGTGGTCTGCCCCTCTCGTGCACGCTGTTCCCGGGTTTCCTCAGATCAGCCTGGTAGAGGCGCGCATCGTGTTCTCTGAGCTGTAGTGGGTGGCGTTCTGTTTCTGGCGGTTAATCCGATTGGTCCTTGGGCACTTCCTGTCAGAAAGAGGAAGAAAGGTTACTGGGTTATCCAATATTAATATTTATGCACAGCACAACCCCCAGAGGAGCCACCTAGACCTTTGCACACACACCATTATTAATGAACCTAGGCAGACGCCCAAGTCTGTGGTGACTTGCATAGCAGAGGACTATGCAGTAGCGAATCATACAATATCCACGCTCGTATACAATTCAACTTTTGAATTAGTTACTGAGCACAACTTCCTGTAATAGTATTTTCATTCTGAAATGATATCCAATTTACACACGTGAAAACAGGGCTGGCCAAATTCACATCCCGGTGAGATGCCTGCAGTTTCCTTTCAATCATGAAACCAGATGTGTGACTTACGTTACAAAACACACTATAAACCAGCAGGGACTGCAGCACTCTGGGGGTTGGAGTCTTAACACCCCTGCAGTAAAAGTCGTGTAGTATTCATATAAGCGTGACCCTTTTTCCTTCCGCTGTGCTACGTGGGTGGGTTTCCACAGGCAGTGGAGGGTTACAGTTTAATTATGCGCACACAACCGTCTGCAGGAATACGCTCAGGGACAGGAAATGTTGGGGCGAGAGGCTGGAGTGTTATTTTTTTTTGGTCCCTCAGGGAAGGTGTTGATATCAAAAGGAACGTGGCGCTCGCGAGCGTCCTACCCTTTTGCCAAGCTCCTCAGCTGCGAGCGAGCGATCTCTCACGCATGAGACCCTGTGCCTTTGTTATTTTTTTCATCATGACTCATGAACACTTTTATTAAATGTCAGGTTTTGCATAGGTCGGCGTGGGCCGCTGTCTCCATGCGGTCCGGGGGGGTATGGGGGGGGGGGGGGGGGGGGGGGGCACCTGCAGCAGTGATACTTCTTTCTTTAATGACTTTTCTTTGGTCTTAGTGTGACGAGATGTATAGCTGGTAGGAGAAAGGGTGGATGCCTCTCGACCGAGGCTCCCTGTCTCTCAGAACAGTTCCGAGCCTCCAACCATTCACAGGGCTTCCATCCTTCCCCACCCGCCACCACAGTTCTGATCCTTCTCCACCCCCAGTCCTTCTCCACCCCCCAGTCTTTCTCCCCCTCCAGTCCTTCTCCCCCTCCAGTCCTTCTCCACCCTCCAGTCCTTCTTCACCCTCCAGTCCTTCTACTCCAGTCCTTCTTCACCCTCCAGTCCTTCTCCACCCTCCAGTCCTTCTCCACCCCCAGTCCTTCTCCACCCCCAGTCCTTCTCCCCCTCCAGTCCTTCTCCACCCTCCAGTCCTTCTTCACCCTCCAGTTCTTCTACTCCAGTCCTTCTTCACCCTCCAGTCCTTCTCCACCCCCAGTACTTCTCCACCCCCCAGTCCTTCTCCCCCTCCAGTCCTTCTCCAACCTCCAGTCCTTCTTCACCCTCCAGTCCTTCTACTCCAGTCCTTCTTCACCCTCCAGTCCTTCTCCACCCTCCAGTCCTTCTCCACCCCCAGTCCTTCTCCACCCCCCAGTCCTTCTCCCCCTCCAGTCCTTCTCCACCCCCAGTCCTCTCCCTCCAGTCCTTCTCCACCCTCCAGTCCTTCTCCACCCCCAGTCCTCTCCCTCCAGTCCTTCTCCACCCCCAGTCCTCTCCCTCCAGTCCTTCTCCACCCTCCAGTCCTTCTCCACCCCCAGTCCTCTCCCTCCAGTCCTTCTCCACCCTCCAGTCCTTCTCCACCCCCAGTCCTCTCCGCCTCCAGTCCTTCTCCACCTATTTGCACGGATCTGATTTGTCTTTCATCTCAGTAACTCTGTTCCTTGTGCGGGAACATCTCTGCTCCTCTCTCGGACTCCTCCTAGATCTGGCCTCCTTCATCCCCTATGAAACACGGTCTTCCTCCACACCTCCGTGTGTCTCACAGCTCCGACAGGTGGGAGGAGCTTATTAATAGCGATATTAATGTTCCATCAAAGATGCCTTCACAGAACATTCTGTAGGTGTAAAAAAATAAAAATAAATCTATCGCCAAGTTTCAAACAAATGTAAAATTTGGAAAGGCACACAATGTTCTAACTTTTCATTTCGCAGTCTCTGGCTCTTCTAGCCAGAGGTGCCTTGAAACCTGCATATGCACAAATCCATACAGGCGTTCATGCGTGCGCACGTGTAAGCGAATCCATCTGAGCGTACATATGTGTGTTTCTCATTTTTCACACGTGTGTGAGCAGTGGCACGTGTGTTTGTGTGTGTGTGTGTGTGTGTGTTGGCTCTAGTAAAAGATTGCGCATGCATTTACATATCAGGTTGCTTGCATGTAATCCTCTTGCGTCCCTGGGGGACACAGAGTTGCGATGTGCCTTAGTGAAAATATCTGGTGTAGCCGGCGCAGATGCCTTAGAACTCAGGGCCTGTTCCAAAAAGAAACAAGGAGGAGTGCCAGTTCTCTAGCATATAGCGGGACGCAGGCTTTTCCAGATTTAAGGCTTTACCCCTCGCTATTAGATGTGCTTGTCAGCTGTACTCGTGGGCTCAAGCAAGCTGGCAGAAGCAGAACTCAACCTTTCAGTCTGGGGAGGCTTAGAGGCCCTTTAATTACTGCAGGGACCAGCGCACAGGCTTCAGTCAGTCAGAGAGGGAGCTGATCTGAGACCAGTCCCCAGGGGCGCCGGGATGACACGGCCCGGCGCAGAACTGACTCCGGAACAGCTTGAGGCCTCGCCTTCCCGTTGCACTTGCGAAAAAGAACAAAACGCGGAGCAGAACTGGCAAGAAGTGACCGAAAATTCCCTCTTTTTCAAAAAATTGGGCTGACGCATTTTTTAAAATTCTTTTTATATTTATTTTTATAAAACTGCCCTGTAAGTAATTCTCATGATGCCTTTGTGAAGACTATGCAAGTCTGCTGTGCACATTGCATTTATTATTACAACCGCTGTTTATGACTACAGACATGCAGTCTCGGGTTACATTGCGCCGCATATTATACCCTGTGCAGGTTTGTCTGCCGTGACGTTCGGCTCCACGCGTTTATAAATGAAAAGGAAAAACACTTCTAATGGGTTTCCACTTCTAATGAACGCTAATGCTCTGCATAGCCACAAGCACTCTGATCATTAACCTCTCACCCGCCAGATCAGAGGGGCCTGTCGGGCGTAACCGAGGAAACGGGGGGCTCGCCAGGGGGGGCGACGGATCAATGCGAGAGGCCTGCGGCGAAAGACCTGCGCTGTTTGGAGTCTTGTGGGAGGGCTTGGAGCAAAGCACTCTGGGGAAAAAAAAAAAGAAAAAAAAAAGATGTTTGATGCAGACAGCGCCTTTGAGAATCACAGGTTTTGGCAGGGACTAAATGTTTCAGCCCGGGGCGGGTTGGGGTGACGTGGGGGTGGAGCTGCACCAGGGGGCGCTGTGTCTTTTTCCGCGAGAGACACCCAGGAGAGGCCTGCTTTCACGTTGAGCCGGGAATGCGAGCGGACGCGAGTAATGCGCTTGCGTTGGTCGTTTATGAGGCGGGAGCCCCTCTGTTACAGGATGCAGTCCCAGGTTCTAATAAAGCCGTCCTGGCGCCATCAATCGCACGGCCCCATGCCTCGCCCAAACACGCTGTGAGATGAAAACCCGGCCAAACAAACAGCGGCCAGTGGCAGTGGGTGGGGGAGGTGGGGGTGGGGGAGGGGGGGGGGGGGGTATAAATTTAGAGGGAGCCGCAATAGGGGGGATGAGGTGGAGTGGGGTTGGGGGGGGGGGTAGCGGGGGCAGTAGGGGGGCACTTAACATTTGGGGAAAAGGTCACCTGTACAGAGCAGATGCACTGATTATTCTGCCGAGGTGTCTCAATCCCCTCTGCTCCCTTTTCCCAGCAAAGCCATCGCAATCACCACGGCAACAGCTTTCAATCACTGCCCTACCTGTGTGTGTGTGTGTGTGTGTGTGTGTGTGTGTGTGGGTGTGTGTGTGTGTGTGTGTGTGTGTGTGCGCGCGTGTGCGTGCGTGTGCGTGTGTGTGTGTGGGCACGCACGAATGTGTGTTTGTGTCTGTACATGAGGGCACATAAGCATGATATGTATGTGTGTGTGTATGTGTGGGCGTGTGAACTACTCTCTTTATTTAGTATGTGTGTTTATGTGAGTGTCTAAAAGAGACTCAATATTTTGGGATATTTTTGAATGTGTACTAGAGTGTGTTTATGTGAGATATATGAGTCTGTATATCAGTGTACATATGCGTGTGTGTGTGTGTGTGTATACAAGTCCCATGAAAGAGGTCTTCTAAATGTTGGCATATTGCTCATAAAACAGCACATAGCAGTGATTTTTGTTTATAAAACCAGTGAAGTCACTGTCTTTCATTTCAATGTCAGATAACTCCATTTGTCAAAGGGGCAGAGTTACCATGGGAACCATGGGCTACTGTTAAAATATTTCATGGAAAATCCTGGGGGACGAGATTTTCGAAATTGATGATGCTTGACCTGAGCTTTTGCCCTTTGGAAGAACAAAAACAAATTGCCCCAAAAATCAGTGCGCGCACAACCCCGCCTCCCCTCCCCAAGCCCCGGTGTCAGAGCCCAGGTTGCTATGGAAACCCTGTGCAGATTTTAGGGAGAGCGAGGGCACTGCAGGCCTCTGTGAACCTCACACAAGAGCCCTGTAAAATGACCGAAACGATTATAAATTATTTTCTCCCTCTCTCTCTCTCTGACTGATAATGCTGACATTCATCTGCACAGGAGACGAAGCCAGCGTAAAGCTTTCTCCCTGGTTACTAAGGCTCTCTGGGTCCTGCTGATTGAAATGGTCATGTCCTTTATGATGAGATGGGCTTTTTGTGACATCACAGCCATGTCTGGTCATGTGACATGCTTGGAACCGACATTGGACAATTTACATTGCATTGCTGTTTTACTTTAAGGTGTTGTTACACGAAGCAATTTTTGTTGCTTGCAACTAAATTGCAGCTGAGTTGGTCATAGATTGCTTCGTGTAACATTCCCTGCAATTTCTGTGCAACTTGGTTGCAATAAGTTGGGAGCAGTTCAACTTTCATGCAACCGATTGCATGCAATAACCAATCAGAACAGCGATATTGATCACACGCGAACGCAGACCTGTCTATGCGTAGCCTACTACTACAATAACATTACCGTTTCCTCCTGCTCGTTTTCAAGGTGGTCCAATAAAATGAACGCACATAAGGCTTTGCGTTTCCTTGTTGGCAGTATTTTCGAGATCGCGAAAATAAATAAATGCAACTAGCTAAATGTAACGTTAACAAGAATAATTGTAACGTTAGCTAATTGCGTGGAAATTGCATTGTGTAACAAACACCTTTAGACAGGGCGTGTGTGTGTGTGCGTGTGTAGATGTGTGTGTGTGAGACAGAGCAGACTCACCTTGTGATACAGAGCACCACCACGCAGATGATGGCCACCTGCACAGCGCCGATGATGGAGGCGATGAGGACATAGCGGAGCTTTCCGGAACCGGGCACCACGTACAGCACGTTGTACTCCTTCGTATCACACTGTGGCCCACTGAACCCAGAGTGACAGCTGCACACAAGAGAGAGAGAGAGAGAGCCGGAGGCGGAGTCAACATTGAACATTGAGCAGCGATGAACATTCTGCCACAAAATGGCTGCCGTGCATCACTCAGATGAGCTTCACTTCACTTTGAGACTGAGAAAGGCACTATATAAACGCAATCCATTATCACACGTTTATCCAGGGCAGTTTACACAGCTGACATTTGAGACATTTATAAAACTGGATATGCGCTGTGACAATTCAGGTTAAGTGCCATGCTCTATGATACCATGCCAATGTACGGTCTTTGGATCTGAACCTTAAACCTCTTGGTTAGGAGGCCATTCCCCGAACTCCGTCTGCTGTTGCTTTGAGGCATGGCTTCAGTTCTCACGGAGAAGACGGAGGCGTGCGAGTATGCGACCTTTTGCCCCCTGCCGTGGACTTCGCTCATTATGCCTGTGTGTCACGACAGAACGCGGGGTCGCCACGCGGACCTCCTGTCAGCATGTGCCGCGCTGCGGGAGACACCTGCTGCGATTGGGTGGCATAGCCAGGTACCACACCCCCACTCCCACCCACTCCGGCCCCCAGCCTGGCAGGTGTGTGTGTGTGTGTGTGTGTGTGTGTGTGTGTGTGTGTGTGTGTGTGTGTGTGTGTATGGGGGGTGGCATGGGACATGAAACAATGCCATGTTATTAACTAGAGCCCTGCCGTGATACTGAATCCTTCCCCACCCATCTCTGTGGGAGTTGTTACTGAGGACACCTGCATTGCCCTCCCCCCTCCTACCCTCCTCAGAAAACCTTCCCCCGTTCCCGCGGCACTGCCATGGATACAGCAGCTGGCAGAAAACACCTCTCCTCCCCCTGCAGGACCTCCGTAGCCAATAGCAGGCACAGCTGGTCGGTGTGAATATAATAGTCCCTTTCCCACAGCCACCGTAGGAACAAGGCTACTGGCCCACCGACGTTTTTTTAACTGCCTTCCTCAGGGAGCAAAGCTCATATCCCTGAGACAGCTTCCTTTCTTACCCCTGTTTTTCTCCCCCTATTTGGGTCTCTGCTGTGCCACCTGCCCAGGCGCGAAGAACGCCACGGCCGAAGCGATGCGCTTTCGCCCGCAAGCCGGCCAGAGGCAGTGCTACAGGAGAGCTAGCGCCGGTGGTGAGGCGCCGGGAACCTCCTGCCTGGAAGTCGCACAAGGACACAGCTCAGGGGTGTGATGTCTAGGCTATAGGAGCCAGCCTGAGCGTTTTGGCGTTAGCCTTTACCTACCGAGCCGCTTGGGTTTTCCTAACAAGCCAATCATCTTCAACCTCTTATTCAGAGCAGACGTTTTCTGCTGGGCAAGGCCCAGGTCACTCTGCGGGCGGGTACCTGGCGTCGACTCCTGCGCGCGACACTACAAACACCGTGCTGACGCCGCTCTGGGTGGAGAAGCCTCCTCAGGACGCAAGCCAGGCGGAAGAGGGAAAGGGTAGCCTAGGAACAAGGCCCAACGGCGAGGCTGCAGACCCGGTAGTTCTTGCACCATTAGGTGCCATTTACTGATCTACCAGCTAGAGGCAATTACCCAGGGAGCCTTGAGGCACTCACAGATCTGCATATAATGCAGCTCATTTGGTACAGCGGTTCTGAGGTGATACGCCTCGCTGGAAGGGCGCAGCAAGCTGCTTTCAGCGCTGGATTACAGGCCCTTCCTCTAAACGCTACTAACTGCATGGCTAACGTGCTGACTGCATTATTCATGCGTTTGGCTTAGCCAGAGCGACTTTGGCAGCTTAGAGTCCAGGCACTGTATCTTTTCGTAGAGCCGGACATTGAGCGGAGCAATTCAATGTAGCAGTGTGTGTCAGGCTTAAGGATAACAAATTCAATATTACTAATGATGTTTAATAATGCTCTAAGAAGCTGCATTGTTCAGCTAGTCAGCTAACTTATCTTGCAGCTAGAAGCTTCTATCAGGCTGGAAATGAACCTTTCACTTCATTCTCTCAGTCTCATTTGTAACTGCTTTAACCATGAACTATGCAGTCAGTCAGGTCCTACACTGAAGTCTGGTGTCCTGCTCAAGTGCCTGACCTGGCAACCTACTGATCATAAGCTCAGTTTGCTCGTCTATTCTAGTTTTGCCATGGAGCGGTTTTGGCGGCGTGGCTCCTTACCTACAGGAGGGAGGCGACAGGCTGTTGGGGTACTCGCACTCTCCGTGGACGCAGTAGTTCTTGTAGTGCTCGGGACAGGGGATGTAGAGACCGATGGCTACCTCGCCCATCTTGTCTGGTTTCTCCTCTGTGGGACGGGCAGTGGGGAGAGAGCTTTAGTGAGGTGGTGACCAGGGCAGTGGGCCATGCACGCCCCCTCCAAAACCTACGTTTCAGTGGCATTGTGACATCAAACACATAAAGCGCCTTTTTCTGCGAGAGCGTGCAAGCTCCTCATCAAAACCAGACCCAGACATTTTAATGTGGATCTCAGGAGTAAACACTAGGAATCTTGCTCTAATGGTCCCCTTACTCAGTGGCAAGTGGCATGTACAACTTATATTCCTTTTAGTTATCAGATAAAAAAAAGATGGTACAGATTCTAGAAATATTAATGGCTACTTATTTTATTACCTTTATTTCACCAACCCTGGTTCACATGTGCATACTAACTATGGTTTTCTCTACGGGACACAACTCCTTTTGATTTTAGCCCAACCATAATTTCACCATCACAGCACATTTGTCAGTTCATTGTAAAAGAAAAGTATGTTTAAAAATATAAGAGAGAGAGCGAGAGAGAGAGAGACTAGGGAGTGAGTGTCTGGTGTGTGCGTGTGTGTTTTCTAGACTATTACAAAGGAATCATTGTTTCCTTGCTTTTTACTTGGCTGTCCTTATCATTTTGAGTCCCGTACGTGGTTCTGTTTACACTTTAAGAGAAGAGTTTAGGACCTTTCTTGCTCTAGACAGGTCAATTGCAAGTAATGGCTCTTCGGAGCATTCACCAATGAGCATTCTGGGGAAAGGAGAAAGATGTGGCTCTTAAATGAGAACCGCTGTACCTCTTAAAGGGGTACCCATCTGGTTTTAAATAGAAACTTCAGGCCCACTGCAGTAAAAGTGCTTTTTAAATATGAAATAAACATATGGCATGTGCATAATTCTGCAGTCATTGCTGGAGGAAGGTGGACTGGAGAGGGATCATTCCGCTGGGGAGTAATGACTGCATTTCACTATTTGACTATTCCATTTCTGAGTAACTGGTTTTGTGTGTGTGTGCGTGTGTGTTTGTGTATGTGTGTGTGAGATGCCATGTGTTTCGATATGTGTGTGTGTGTGTGTGTGCGCGTTTGTGTGTGTGTGTGTGTGTGCGTGTGTGTGTGTGTACATGCTTACACGAGTCCCTCTCTAATGAGAGAGAAGCAATCTCTCCTACGCCTGACATTTCCTGCACCTCGCTGGGTCATTATGGGTCAGCATTGCTTAGTAACCAGTCGTGGAGATTGCGTCATATTAGGTATGGTGAGGTTGAGACATTATTGGCCCACACCCAAGGCCCCGGTGGCTAATCAGGAATAAGGTATCCACAGCTCGTGGATTTGAAAAGGCGTGTTTGTGATATCCCAAGATATTATATTAAATTATACTATATTGAAAGGGGGGAAAAAAACAATAAAAAAAATGTAATGGGCCTGCCGAGGTGTAACAATGCACTCAATTAATGTTGCAGATTGAGGCAAAACTCTCTGACAAGGGCACAAGTTAATTGGGCCGAAAGGGACGGTAGAGGTACACTTTACGCTACGGTAATCATGACGTCACCGCGGCAACAAGTGGAAGGCTTCTTCTTTACGAGCCTTCATACAGCAGAACTCAATGCTGCGGCCGTGCTTTATACGTCAAAGGACGCAGCTTACTGCCGGCCCTATGCTTTTGATTCTCCCAGTTTTTGTGTACGATGAAGACGATTTTTTAGATACGAACGGAAGTGTGTGTCTGATGACCTGCTGGCTTTATAATGGCTGGTATAATGCCTAGGCCTTCATGACTTCATGTAGTATAGCTGATTTACCCACAGCTTACTGTGAACTACAGTCAACGTTCATTACTAGGGATAGCTGCTACATTATGGGAAGGATGTCTTGTCTGTTCTGTAGTGATCTTGATGATGTCTCTGTATGCACTAATTGTACGTCGCTTTGGATAAAAGCGTCTGCTAAATGAATGTAATGTAATGACTTTGTGCTTTAAAGCAACACAATACTGTTCTGAGCACTTCAAGTAACTCCAAAGCAACTTGTACAGGGATATTATAGGTTGTACGTGTGTATATTACCATATTATTTTTTTTAATCTTATTATTTCTGTGGTATAATTGTAAATAAATGCTAAAACATAAAACATAATATTGCTGTACAAGCTTCTTTGGAGTTACTAGAAGTATATTTTCTTTCTTTAAACACAAACTTGTGAATGTCCCAATACCAGGCCTTAGACAACAGCTCTTCAGAAACTTCTGTAAGCATCTAAAATACCCTTCATTGCACACAAAACCTGTCTGTGGCGGTCAAAAACATACAACAACACTGAAATCATATTTTAAAAAACTCCAGAAAGTGATCTATCCCTTTCAATAACGAAGCACACACTGCAGTATGCAAGTAGAACTGCTGACTGAAATTTACCCAATTCACATTATGAGGACATTATTATGGCGCACTTCAATTATCCTTGACATCTTTATGAGCATGGCATTACCACTTTATGAAGGAGTTGTAAGTAAACGTTGTGCTTCGTGACCGCTGACACAGAGGTCGTATACCGCGAATGGGAATGTGTGGCCCATGCAAATGCATCATGGCAATGTGAATGTGCTTTTAGGGCACGTTTCAGTTCCCTAACCCTGCTCTTTCAACACATTGCAAAGTAGCAATGTCCTAATACTAATACTAATAATGACAACAATAAAACAATAATAATAATAATATTAATAATAAAAATAATAAAAATAATAATGGCGCAGTGAGTGCTAACCTGTGTATTTCAGGGATACTCATCCCTGCATTACTGAAGGGTTCTGAGAGCCATCTTGGATCCTATTTCTCCCTTTCGTTTTTTTGACTTGCAGAAGCGGCCTACGTGACCGCAATGAGCAAACGCTCAGCGGCTTCAACAGCGCGAGTGAAACTACACTGTTCTGGGCAAAAACTGCCAGGAGCGTTTATGGAGGAGATGTCAAAGATCTTGTTCTCTTTCACACACAAACACACATGCACTCTCTCTCTCTCTCTCTCTCTCTCTCTCTCTCTCTCTCTCTCTCTCTCTCTCTCTCTCTCTCTCTCTGTTTTTCCTCACCATTTTCTCACTGCCACTCTGCACCTCTTCTCTCTTTTTCTATCTCTCTATCTTGATCTGTCTGTCCATGTCTTATTCTTCTAGTGTCTGTCTCTAGCTGTTATTCTCTTTACGTTCCCTCACTCCCCCTCCATCTTTAATTCTCTCTCTCTCTCTCTCTCTCTCTCTCTCTCTCTCTCTCTCTCTCTCTCTCTCTCTCTCTCTCTCTAAGGCTCCCCTCCCCCACACACAGGCCCCTCCCTCCCTACCTGTGTAGTCTTTCCTGGGGTAGTGGCCATCTCCAGGCTTGGCACCTGTGGTCATATCACCTGTGTGTGTGTGTGAGAGAGTGTGTGTGTGTGTGTGTGTGTGTGTGTGTGTGTGTGTGTGTGTGTGTGTGTGTGTGTGTGGAGGGGAAGAGAGAAGGAGCAGAGTTAATCCTCCCTGCCTCTCACGGGGTAACATGTTAAACAGAGCACCCCTCCATACTGACACTACACACCAGAGCCTGCTGCTGGGCAGTTAAATCACCGCTCACGTTGCTAATGAGGGTAATGGTGCTGGCGGTTGTGGGTGAGAAATCAGTACTGTTATTTGATTTCCCTTGTGTAAGATTTCCAGAATGTTCTCGCATTCATCCCAGCAGCTCGTTGTGTTTCCCAGGTTCGAGGCACTCAGAGGCAAGGAGGGCCGGTCTTTTATCAAACAGGGAAAGATATCCTATCAGTCTCCTCCCCCCAGACTATGTTTACCAGTTCCCTATATGAGGTGAAACTGTGTGTCACCCCCCTGGTTAATATCTGGGTTTGAGCCTGTTCCCACAGACACAACTTGATTTTCAGACGAGTGCCAGAACATTCACGTGTGTTTTGACTGCTCCCTAATCACAGTGTAGCCTAATAACTGTCAAATACGGAACACGGTTTTAATAACTGTTCCTGCGCAATGAAGACGTATGTATACCTATTAATTTAGGGGAGACTCATAAAGACAGAATGATGCGTTCAATAAGGACACAAGGACGGTTGCACAGACACATAAATAGTCTACAATAAACTTCATGTCACACACGGGTGGCATGGTAACAGGGAGAAACTGAAAAGTTTTTACGTGCACAGCTTAAATTATTTCTCGACGTGAATAATATCGCTCAGCTGTCAGCGGTCATAACGCACCGCTGTGCTCTATAAAGTAGTAATGTCATGCTTACGCAGGTATCGCTCATGCTATATGAAGGCCATACGATGCAACACACACAAAGCACAGCCTGATTTGTGATGCTTAGGAACGAGCGCCGGCTCTATTATTTAACTTTCAGGCCCTACGGGAGGCCCACTGGGACAAAAAGAGGGGAAGTCACAACGGAGAAAACTTGTGTGACACCCCGGGAGAGAGGGAGAGATGGAGGGATGAGAGAAAGGCGAGATTATATAGTATCAAATCACAATTTTGACTTCTTGGAAAAGAAAAGACACGGAGCCCCCCAAGGTACGCTAGGAGGAAAAATAAATCTCAATTTGGAAATCCGTGCTCTCAGTTTTCTAATCCGTGTGTATGGTTTTTGCAATCCGTACGCTCGGTTTCGGAATCGGCGCACTCGGGTTTTGGAATCCCCCGCGGTCAGTTTTGCAATCCGTACACTCGGGCTGTGCAATCCTTGCGCACGGATTTTGAGTGAGATCATTGGAGTTCACAACGTTAAATCCCTTTGTAAATAAAGGGTTAATTGCAGGAAATTCAGACACGGAATTACAAAAACCAGAGAGTACGGATTTCCACGTTGAGATTTCTTTAACCTAGGCTGCCTTGGGGGGCTCCGTAACAAACAGTGCAGACTTTAGCAGATGTGGTACACAAGGGGTCTCAAACTCAAATCCTGGAGGGCCGCTGTGTCTGCTGGTTTTCGATGTGTTCCTGCACTTAAGTGTTTAATTTAAGTCATTGATTGGCTAAAGAGTCTGCACACCTTGTTTCCAAGGCCTAAATTGGCTGCTGATTGAAAGGAAATCACAAAAACCAGCAGACACAGCGGCCCTCCAGGACTGGAGTTTGAGATCCCTGTGGTACACTGTCAACAAGGCACACTGGTGAGGTGAGACCCGTCGGGGGGGGGGGGGGGGGGGGTATGGCGGCTGACCTTGGCAGTGGCCCAGGTACTTGACCTCGATCCTCTCCTGCTTCTGGCAGGAAGCCTCCTTCACCTGGCAGGGGTTGTCGTAGGACTTTCCATCGGATGCGCATACGGGGTTGAAGCTGATGTGGGAGCAGTCAATGTTGCACACGCACCTGGGGGGAGAGAAGGGGGGGGAGGGGAGAGACTCAGAAGGGAGGGGGGGCACAAACGGCAGGGTGGGGGACGGTGCGACGGTGTCACAAGATTTAATAAATGCCTGCCCTGCGGTGTGCGAGCGTTCTGGTACAAAATGGCTGCTGCGCATCACTGAGGGGTGTGCGGTACAGAGCGATGGCGGCTGAAGTGAGATTGTGAGGTGAAAAGCACAACACGACCCACTATTATCCACCTGTGCTCCACTGCGCTCCACTGTGCTATATGCTACAGTGTGGTAAGCTGTGCTATACTGTGCTCCACTGTGCTATATGCTACAGTGTGGTAAGCTGGGCTATACTGTGCTCCACTGTGCTATATGCTACAGTGTGGTAAGCTGTGCTATACTGTGCTATACTGTGATTAGGTGTGCTATAATATACTGTAATGTGCTGTGCTATGATGTGCTACCCTGCTATGGTGTGCCGAGTTGTGCTATACTGTGTTATTATACAGTGATACACTGCTAAGCTGTATTACACTGGGCTAAGTTGTACTACACTGTGTTAAGTTGTACTACACTGGGCTAAGCTGTGCTACATTGGGCTAAGCTATGCTACACTGTGTTAAGCTGTGCTACACTGTGTTAAGCTGTGCTACACTGGGCTAAGCTGTACTACACTGTGTTAAGTTGTACTACACTGGGCTAAGCTGTGCTACATTGGACTCAGCTATGCTACACTGTGTTAAGCTGTGCTACACTGGGCTAAGCTGTGCTACACTAGGCTAAGTTGTGCTACGCAGTTCTGTGCTGTGCTGCCTCTGCTGTCACTGGTAAGGCGGAATGAAAGGGGTGTGTGATGAACGTTGAGACTGCCTGCTCCCAGCCTCTATTCATTACAGCCCACTCTGTCTTCCTCTCTGCTGCAGACCATTCATATCCTCCTGTTCATCTATTCATTTGTTTGCACCAACACTGTGTCTGTGCAGACTGCAGTCCTGTACTGCTGCTCACATAACCATGTGAAGCCAGAGCAGCTTGAGTTTGGGGTCTTAGACCTGTCCTCCTGAGACTCCACAGAAAAAAGTTTAAGCATTTGAAAATTTTGACATAATACAAGTGTTTTGGATGTAACTGTTTCACTGTTACAGTGAAAATA
>CM056384.1:54054471-54309471 GCA_029718625.1 Synaphobranchus kaupii | reverse complement strand
TGTGGAATAAGCCCGCTGTCTGGATTGCCCCCACCCTGTGCACCCCCGCTCCACTGGCCCGCCCTGCTAATGACTCCCCTCACCCCTTTCTCCTGGACATCTTGCAGCTGTGCCCGGTGCATTAGGCGGTAGGGGAGGCTTTTGCCTCCGCTAAGCAATTTGAATAGTAATTGCCTGCCTTGGGTCTTGTGGCATTAATCCATCTGCTCGGGACTCTATTAAATAAAGATGGAATTTGCCGCGGCCGCTCTCTCTCTCCCTCTCTCTCTCTCTCTCCCCCTCTTTCTCTCCCTCTCTCTCTCTCTCTCTCCCGCCCGCCCACCCGCCGTCGCGTCGTAGTCCCCGTCCCCGAGCCCCGCGACCGCGCGCCGCAATCTATCATCTCTCCTGACTGACTCAGCACCGAACCGGGGAATCTGGGCCCAATTCAATTAACATTTCAGGCCCAAGAAAAAAGAAGGGGGTGGGAGCCTTTTAGGGATTTGAATTTGTGCGTCAACTGGAGCGGGGAAAATTGGAATCGGAAAAAGGGGGAGAGAAAATCCGCCCGGCACTAAAAATACCGAGGAGGCCTTGTCTGCTGGAGTGATCCACATGAGAGCACTGGACGAGGCGGGGAGGGCGGGGTGAGTTGTTTGTCTGACGCCTAAAGACAAGAATGGAGGCATCCCAGGAAGCACCTGATGTTGCCGGGCGGAGTAAAGAAGGGTTACTGTTCCGTGCCGAGCGCCAGATTCTGTGCCCCGCCCCTGCCACACCCCTGCCCCGCCCTGACCATACCACTGCCCCTCCCCTGCCACACCCAGGTTACTCACCACACGTCTTCTGCATCCTCGTCACACTCTGCTCCAAACTGGCAGATGTCACAGGTGGAAGTCTCCTTCTGGCTGGTCTCAGCTGAGCCCTCACCACCTATGGACACGAGGGAGGGAGGGAGAGAGAGGGGGAGGGGGGAGCAGAGGGAGGGAGAGAGAGGGTGAGGGGGGAGCAGAGAGAGAGAGAGAGGCTATTACTTATCACAACAGAGAGTAAAAGAAGCACAGACCCACTGGAAAACACGCACACATAAGCAAATATTTATTGGCACCATTGCTACCCAGCCAGGCATAGGGAATTTTGCTCGCTGTCATGGAGACACAGCCCCCCGACAGAGTGACCTGACCAATGGGAAGGCACAGGTGTCCCGTTTGTCCCAGAAGGGGGACTCAGCGCTGTGTTTTCCGCCGTGCGACGCGCCGTCTCCGGGCTTAATTGCAGCACAGACTCGCGCAACGGCGATCGATGGCGGCGCTTGACGGGGGAATATCTGGGAGCGAGCTCTGTTTATCACCTCCTCCTCAGCCCCGTGTTTCACCCGCACGGCGCTGTCACAATAAAACTTTATAAACCCGGCGCATGGGGGGTGGTGGGGGAGGGCGGCGCCACGCCCGGCCCACATTGCCATGACACTGCAGTTTCTACCAACTTCCAGCCCTGCAGCACAGTCACTGCGAATGGCGGCTGTGGAGACGCTTTTGTGATGCCCCGGTGTCTGTTACTCCAGCAGTCTTCTTCTCTGTTTCCCGCAGGCTAGACAGCGGAAAGGTCACAGACGGAGCACTGGAGGACTCTGCCTCAGCATGTGTGCCCAGAACCGCATTTGATTATGTGTTTATTGCTTTTCAGATATGCATCATATCAAACTTCGTATAGTCCGACGGGTGATTTCCTTTCCTTTGTCACCGAACTGCCTTCTATTTGTTCATCGGCAGCAATATAACTGCGTGTGAAACGTAATGTAGTTGAGTAGAAAGGGCTTTACAAATAGTCTGCCCAGGGCTGTCAATCATGTCAGAAGTTGCGGGCCTGGCAGTTGCACTACTCAGTCGTGAGGAAATGCTGTTTTATGTGATCTGGTGCGCGCCTTGTAAATTTGGGAAGGCTCAAAAGCTGACAACTGTCTCTGTTTACAAAACGCACACTGTGAGAAAGATATGCGTGAATACTGCACACCAGCCAGTCTTACAGTGGTAATTCATAAACCTTGAAAGAAATTTCCATCTTTAATTTGTTAGACTCTCCTGGGTTTACTGTTGAATGAAATGGCAAAATAGAGATTTAAAATATCTTCGGCACTTCATAAACAAAGCTTGAGATGCACCCTCACGTAGTGATACTATATCCTAATCATTGAACGGACCCATTTTGAATCAGGGAACAGGCCTTGAACATGCCAGGCAGTTCCAGCCACGTGCTCCTCTCCTAATCTCCCTCTCTCACAGGACTAAATCCCTGTGGAGACTTCAGAGAAACCCATTACCTTATTACGATGATTTCTGTAATGGCCCGCCAACATCCTCGTGAAGGATCCTCTGCTGAGTATAGGGGAGATTAGGCTGCTGCACGCCAGTGGATGAGGGAAGGGCTTTCTTCAAATGCAATGAAATGCGCTTGCAAGCTTAGCTAATGCTTCTTACGGACGGCTCCCGCACATTGGTGCCTACGCCGGTTTTGCGACTCTGTGTTTTGTCTCCGCGTCTGATTTTTTTGTGTTGTTTTTTTCTAAGACCTGATAAATAAATATCCCTAAGAGTATGTTCTGTGGCTAGTTTCAGCTCTGAGGCCAGAAGGGCCAGCCTGACGCCTCTGGAGGAAATGACAAAACCGCGTTAGCCAGGCCTCACGCTTAGCGGGGTGAGCGGAGCTGAATGCTCTCAGCCCTTTGCTTGTACAATAAAGTTGTTACGTATGGGTCACTGTGGATACAGCCTAGCACAGGCTAATTTCCATAACCCGCTTTTTTCATTTCATATTTTATTTTGATCTACCAAATCCCTTTTGTTGTCAATTGACAACAGTGGAAAGCAATAGCAACCAATAGAAAATGTATAGCTCCAATTCAGTCCGATAAATGAATAGTTATTTTGTATAGCAGCATTTCCATTCAGTTTGTCACACAGCTGTTCACAGTGGGAATTTGCTAGAGGGAAACGGGAATGGGAAAACCTCTGGAAAAACCCTGAGCCCTGAACAGGTGATTGATCTTTTTGACAATAATGGTTATGACGGCTATGAAAAGGCAGATTACTTGGGGATCTTGTGACATTCCTCAGAGGAGATCAAAGTTCTCTCAGACTTGGGGCTTAAGGGGCCGTCCGAGGGACATGCTGCACATCCTCAAATCCTCAAAGCACGGCCAACGGTTCACTGAAAGGACGCCGTTTTTCATGGATCCAGGACTTTGGCAACGTGCACCCATTGCAGGTGAACGCTCGCGAAACATCAGTTAACACTACAAAACTATAAAAATTGAGCTGTTATGTCTCATCGGCCGTAAATTCCTCCGTACGGGATGAGTTAGGATAAGTCTAATTTAGGACAGGAGTGGCTGACAATGTTAATGGTTAATAATGTATTACTCAATAGTTAATTAATGAGAACCTCATAAAAAGGATTACTGGATATGCCCTTTGTCTCAGTAGGCAGATCCATATTGCAATGCAGAGCAAAAGGTGCGACATCTTTAATCTTCCCCACCTGTTGTGCTGCAGTGATACTTCCCCCTGTGGTGATGATTTCACTGCAGAGTATTTAATTCAGTTAGCACAGAGACCTGGTCATACGTATATATGTCACCCGCTAGCTATTTCAGTAGAAAGAGGGTTATGGCATCTGTGTTGGTTATTAGCTAGCTAACTAGCAGGCTGGAAGTCAGTAAATTAGCCGTGCATATTAGCTGTGTGTGTACTCGCCATGCGTCTATAGCTATCCGTTTAAGTCAGCTGTCCTTCCCGTGACTAGGTTTCTTTGTTTTCATTTTTAGAAGCTTAAAGTGCTCTTGTTTAGTTAGTTGTTCATATTCATAGTTCAGTTGTAAATGTGTTAAGCCTGGTCGGATCCAAATTTAGTCTTGTTGCATCCTTAGCCCTGCATGCATTTGTTGAGACTAGTGGTGACCTTATTGAGATTCCACTTGTGTTCTTGTTTAGTTGTGGCCTCATTCAGAGTCTGGCTTTGTCCTTATTTAAGCCGGTGTCGTCTCATCGTATCCTTGTTTAGATTCTAGCCCTGTGCGTCTATCCAAGCAGCACTCTCGCGCAGACTCTAAGATTGGAAAAGTTTCTTTGCCACGGGCGATTAAAATTTTAAAGCTCTTTTTTCTCCTCTTTCCCATCTCCCCGGCTCAGTTCTGAGGGCCCTGGAACTAGGTACAATAAACAGAGCTCTGAGAAAATGTACTGTGAATGCTAAAATAGTCTGCATTGTATCCTCCAAGCCTGCTCCCTACTGCCTACCTGGACAGATAATCTGTATTTGTACGATTCCTTCAGGAACGAACGAGGAGTAAGATCTCCATGACTGTCTGCAGGCCTAAGCTTTCTTCTACAGAAGTTGGTATGTAACCTGCGTAACCTATAATTGCTTTGTGCTTGCATTTCCACCAAGCACTTTTTGAACAGACACGGCCCCAGCCTGCTCCCAATTAGCCACCTTCTCATGCTCAATAGCAAGGAGCCGGCGACCGCTAGCTGTTCATTGAAATCGCGCTTTTGTTTCCGGGCCGCTCTTTGAATTGGTCTCTCCGGCACAAGTGCGCGGGGCGGCACAGCTCGTCTCCTTTTGAGCCAAGATGTTTACACCGTGAATGCGCGGCGGCAGAGAAGAAGTACTAAAATGAATAAAAGACTTCCTGCCCTGACTTCTTTGCTTCTTCTTCCTGTCTAGACCCACAGTTTCCTGTCTTCGCCTCCGTTCCTTCTCATCTAAAAACAAACACTGCCTGACTGTCACGCGCAACACATCAGTAATCGGCATAGGGGCTTCACCGTATTCCTTACACAATTCCCATTACGCTCCTACCATCCACATGCTTAAAATATCCCAGAAATTATAGCTGAGGGGGGAAGCGATGTGCCGTCTCCCCCTCTCCTGTTCCTCTGGCCGGTGGGAGAGAGACGCCCGGCGAGCATTAGCATTAGCGTGCCAGGCTGCAGTCCCGTTTCCCCACGGACCCGTCCCGATAAACGGCACTGCTTGAACAAGCAGTTTTTTTGTTGTTGTTGTAGTCTTTCCAGCCGCTGCGGTACGGACCACGGGTGAGAGAACCATTACGATCCTCTTTACTGGCAACACTCCCCCCCCAACTCACCCACTGCCAGCATTGATGGGAACCCAATCATGAACTCTGTGACTTTGTTTACATTCCGGATGTGCGCTGTACGCAGTATTCCGGATAATGCTCCTCATGGCTACGGTCATATTCTGAGTAAGCTGTTCACATGCACCATGAAATATGATGGTTGCTGATATTCCTATATACATGGTAATCACTGTATTACAAATAAGCCCTGCAGGAAATGCATGGATCTATATGAGCCTACTCAGAAGACATGTATGCGCCTTCTGCTTTTCTTTTGTTGCATATTTGAAAAAAAAAAATGCAAACAATTATTCTCAGCAATACCAACAACTTTCTTCTTCAAAAAGCTTTCTTCTATGCAAAAATCACATTATGTGGGTGTCTTTCATAACTGACATAAAAATCTGTCTTGCAGTTTTTCAAAAAATGTGATGTTTTTTGGATTCACCATCACAGCAAGCTAGCCAGCGAATTATAATCGATAATTACTTGCAAATTAGAACGTACGGACATAAACGTATTTCCCGGGTGGTGGCTCATTCTCAATCAGGAGCGTTCTGTACGTGAATCAATATTCTGTTCAACTGAAGACGATCCCACCCACGTCTTATACCAGCTCATAACCAGGGATACTGGCTCATTTTGGTTTTGGTTATAGGAATGCTAACGTGGTGCAGTGTACTCATGCCATAGAGTAATTGAATATTCTGGCTAGCATCGGAATATTATCGCGCGTGTAAATTTGATGAGTGCCGGACGAGCTCCAGACCTGAGTGTCAGTCATACTCCCCCCCCCCCCTCCCCCCAGCTTGTGTGGCCAAACCACTTTCTGCCTCCACATGAGAAGCAGCCACATACTCCTTCCGTCGGAAGGGAGGACCCGTCGTGTTGGCAGCGACCGAGGAGTGTCCTTGGGGGGAGGCGCTGCGCACTGTGCAAGTGTAAATATTTATGGAAAAGCTGGGAAAAGATTTAGTGCAGTGTACAAAGTGTCACCTTGATGCATGGGGACAAAGCAATCCTCCGCAGCAGGGTAGGGTAATCGTCCCTCAGATAGACGCCGAATGGAAAACCCAAAAAGCCTTTTGTCCAGGAGAGCCCGGGTGCAGTCAGACAAGAAGCCATTAAGATAAAGGCAGAATGTCGGGGCGCTTGTAAACTGGAGGATGTGGGAAATTGAGGCTCAGCGAGAGCTGGAAATGAAGGCTTCTCAGGCCTGATATTCAAAGGTCAACGATGATCTGTGTGCCAGTTTATGGAATCAATCAATCCGTCATTAATTGCATCAATCAGCCAATAAATCAATAGATTCAATTGTTTTATTTTGACCTTTATCGTGCTAAATTCCTGTCTGTTACTTAAAGGATATATTTGGATATTTATATTAGGATATTTGCTTTATTTATACAATTGCAATGGTTGAATAAATGAAACACAAAAAATAACATACACAAATATATTTGAAACACATTATTCAATGTTATTTGGTCACTTGCATGTTTTAGGATCAGTGACGACAGACGACATCGAGCTGAAAGCGGAAATCCTGGGTAATGTAGTCCATTATGTTATGAGTGCTACAATTTTATGAAACAATGAGCCCTATTTTAACAGTCCAGGCGCTATTGTTAAACGCCAGCGGTAACTCAAGGTGCTGGCGAATTAGGGCACGTCCAACTCAATTTCGAACAACTAACAAACATATTTCGCCACCATTTGGACAGTTGTGCTTTAATACCACGATTTAAAATAAACCAACAAACAAAAAAAATCAGCACTTCAACTAAGTTTAATTAATTTCAGACATGCACTTGGTAAGATGAATGTACACTCACTAGAGAAACAACTCCACAGCCAACCAGTACCTGCTCTCTCAAGCTTTTTTTAGATTTATATGCAGCTTTTGCACGTTTTACATCCGTTTATACAGCTGGATATATACTGAGGCAATTCAGGTTAAGTACCTTCCTCAAGGGAATAGAATGGCATCGTCCTAGCTTGGAATTGAACCCAGGTTACAAGCCCAGTTCATTAACCATCAAACCACACTGTGCTGTGTAGAATATCGCATGCCACAAAGACTGCACTGACTTTCTGAGGGCTATGTTGTACCGCTAGACCGGTCCAAACATCTGAAACATGTTTTGCTTTAACATTCTAAAGGTTTGCTCAATCATTAACCCATGTTGATGCGAATGGGTGTACTGCACGCCTCAAAACTATACCAAACCTGGTGCAGGCCACAAATATTCAGTTTGCGGGAGACAACACTAGCAATTCCACTTGTGCCCAAGTGCAAAAGGCTAAAAGGGATTAAACTATTTCAAAACAATTGCTTAACTACAAAGCTATACAGATAGTTATTTACGGAAATCTGTTTGTATGGAAAAATCATATTATTTGAGCAAGCCCCACAGGTTATGGTTTGCATTAATCATTTTTACATGAGAATGGTTGACCATTTTAATGCAATCGAGCTGGGGGCTACATTTTGTGCAAATTCCAATTGTTCCATTGTGTGAAGGCACATTTAGGCGTATTCAGTTATTTAGCATTTTCCCAAAATGTCAGCTTAGTAAAAGACAAAATGAAGCATTTTATCAAGTTGAAAAACACATTATCTGCACAGGTGACACGTGAAATTTGCCATTATCCACAGTTTATTCTCCATGCCCGCAATCAGGGCCTACCAATGACATAAACCTGTGGATAGATTCTGCAGGCTAAATGCTCATGAAATAGCACTGATGTTAAAAAAATTTTCTTAAGCCTTCATGGTCGATATGCTTCCATTTTCATTAAAAATAAAACATGTTCTTACCAAAATGGCACAGTACGTAAAATAGTGCTGTGCAAAGTTAATGTAGGAACGCTTATGGTGAAAATGTTCTCATTGTAATGATCAAATATATTTAATTAAATTATCATAAAATTACCATTACAATTCAACTTGAGATGTATGTTGTGACACAAGAGAAAGATGGATTTCCTGCCACTTGTAATGAATTATTCAGACAGCTGGCATGCTTGTTTATCAAGCAAAAGAAATTAGAACAAGGAGATGAGATAAGATAATGTTTCAGCCTCCTTCAAGTTTACAGGATGTTTCTGATATAAACAAATTGACAGGAAACGGTGAACATACCGGTCAAACCAAGGTCCAAACTCTTTAAGATTCACAAACAGAAAAATAACTTCCCTTGTGCATTCCTCGTTTTGTTAAAATGCTTAATATTTGTTAAAATAATTAGCGAAAAATAGACGGAGAATGGCTCCCATCTTCAATTGACAAACTTCCAAAGTCATAAGCATGCTGCGGAAATGTCTAGAATTAAACTCTATGACTCAAAAGATTTGGGAATGTGGTTAATTCACTCAGCTCAAGGACCTCAAAGTCAATTCTTGGAGGGCTGCCATACCTGCTGGTTTACAGTGTGTTTCAGCACTTAATTTATGTTACTGATTCACTGAAGAGTCCACACACCTTGTTTCCAAGGTTTAAATTGGCTACTGATTGAAAGTAAACCATTAAAGCCCACAGACACTGCAGCCCTTCAGTGTTTGAGTTTGGAACCTGTGTTCTGAGGAGGGGATGTTCAGCAGGAGAGCACAGATACATGCATCCTCCACACACACACACACGCACACGCGCACGTGCATTCTCCACACGCACACACACACGCACATGCATCCTCCTCACACTTACACAGGTACACACACGGACATACACACACGCACACACGCACACACGCGCATACGCACACGCACATGCATCCTCCACACACACATACACACACACACACACACACACATGCACACGCATCCTCCTCACACCCACTTACGCAGGTACACACACGGACACACACACACACACACCAGGGCACAGATACCTACCCCCAACTGGTGCCGAGTGAGGGTGGGCAGAGTGTCAGATGAACCAGAGTAATTACATTGGGGTCCACTGCCCTGTCATAGCTACTAGTGTCTGTCAACAGATCAAATCTGGTTGGCTAAATTAAATTTTGTAGGGACAAACAAATTAACTGCCCCAAGACAATTGAGAAAACAGACGTTTTCTCATTTTTAAGTTTGGCAAGCACTTTTTATTAACTTCTAGAGTTGTTGCTAGCTAGCTAATTACTTTTTATGTATGGCCAGTGCAAAGCCTTTTAAAAAGCTGTTCTCGTGTGCTGTTTTACTGGTTTTCATTGCCTCGGGTTTGGCTGCATGCTAAAAAGTTGTGTTTTATATGGTTATTTGTGGAATTGATTTTGTCGTTGCATTCTGGAATAGATGTCTTGCATTTCCCATTTGGGATCATGGAATGTTTGGCTGGCAAAGATATTTGGCTAGCGTTTTAAGTCTGGTTGCTAGCAAGCTAGTTGGTATGCAAAGGTAGACTGGCTTGTTTATGGTGGTTCCCCAGTAAATCAGTGAGTCTGCTGTCAGCAGAAGGAGCGGCTCTTTCTCTCATCACTGTTCATTCAGCTGTATCGGGAGTGCTCCTCTCTTGTGTAAACGCTGCTTAATGTGCACCCGTTTTATGGTAAAATAATGCCGCCAGTAATCTGTGATGTTACCGCGAAGCTGGAACTGTGAAATATGATTTGTTGTTCCAAACATAAAACGTGTTTTTATTTCGGCCCCCGAAATGTCGATGCCAAGTTTGTACTATGGTTGTCACGGTACCTCTCTAATGTCATGATACTATACCAGCGAAAGTATCAAAATACCAAGTATATTGTGATACCATGGCCGTTTGTTTCATGCTGTAGTTGGCATGTGTGATGCAGATACACAGAGGATTAACACGTAATTTACGATGCAGTGTCACACATTTAGGGAGGTACTGACTTCCATCTTATCTCAATTTCTTAGGTCTAATGGTCGAATGATCTGGGTAAAAAAAAAAAAAAGTAAAACTAAATTTTTTTCTTGTACAAAATATTACATCACGAATATCCAAAAATATTGAAGACATTCAAGGTTATAAATGTATGCACAGCACAGGCTTTTAGGCTGTCAATTCCATAGCAAGAAATTACATACAGTCCCACTCAAAAGTTTGGACAAACCTACTCGTAGAAAGTTATTTTTCCGTTATTTTTACTGTTTTCCACATTTTAGAATAGTAAAGACATCAACACTATCAGATAACACAAATGGAATTATGCAAAGACCCAAAAAAAAGTGTAAAACAAATAAAAAACGTCTTATATTTTAGATTCTTCAAAGTAGCCACCCTTTGCCTTGATAACAGCTTTGCACATTCTACCTGGAAATAAGGTATCAAGAGTCTTTTGATATCCTTTTATACAGAGTCATGATAACATTACCTGTTTACCTGTGGAATACCTGTTTACCACAGAAGTTGGTTGAGAGAATGGCAAGAATGTGCAAAGCCGTTATCAAGGCAAAGGGTGGCTACTTTGAAGAATCTAAAATATAACACTTTTTTTGATTTGTTTGCATAATTTAATGTGTTATCTCATTGTTTTGATGACTTTACTATTCTAAAATGTGGAAAACAGTAAAAAAAACAGTAAAAAAACCTATGAGTAGGTGTGTCCAAACTTTTGACTGGTACTGTACAATGTCAAATTTTACATATAATTATAAAATGTTATTTGACGCTTATGTCAAATATCACAGGGTTTGGAATCGTGAAACATGAACACACGTATCTAAAGTAACATTAGAGTTCTGGACGCTCACAATTGCTACTTACAAACACAGTGTGCATAGCACAGGCCCCCATAGTTTAAATCTATGCCAAGTATACCAGTGATCTTTATTGGATATGCCATTACTAGTGATCTTTATTGGGTATGCCATTACTTGTGGAGGGAACTGTATATCAGAGGTAGAATTACATGAATACTCTTAATCCTTATCTTTTAAAAATGTGTTTTGTTGGCAAAAACATAACCAGGTGCAGTCAACATTGCCAAAGTAAGCTTATAATCACGTCCCTCAGTCATTCCCCCTGTTTCCTGGTCCTTTCTTATGTACAATAGTTTGTGGTAGCATCTGATAATTTTAAGGTCTCAGTGCGATATTGCTGTACTTTCCATCGGGCAATGCTGCCTGGTCTTGATACCAGTCATGTGGCAGCTAGCTTAAAAAAGACTATGTAAACTTTTGATTGTTTGTTTTACAATATAACTAACATATAAGTTACATCAACGCTGAGCTAGTTACGCAGTTTTGTGCATATACGTATGTGCCATAGCGATTTGATTTTGCGACGTTCCAGGAAGGCTATGATCCCATCTCATCTAGTCACATCGGCCACTCAGTTGAAATTTCTTGTTCGATAATCTTTCCTTTCTTGTTTCTTGTTGAATGCAGCACATCCAACTAAACAAGTGAACGCCTTGTTTTAATTTATTGGTAAGTGACCATGGTACAAACGGGATAATCCACTCAGTGGTGTGTTTTCCGTTGGTTGGTAGGGTTGGTTTACTAAGCTCTTGGAAGTTTAGTTACTTCCCTAGCTTATCCAATGACTACATTCTCCTTCTAACAGACACACCAGAGAAGATACCTGTCCACTCATTCTCACACCCACACACACACACACACACACACACACACAAACAAGCCCAAAATAAATCCTAGCGTTTATTCGCCACGAACCAGACCTCCTTTACTCCAACATATGCAAGGGAGACATTTTGTTCGCACCAAACTTCACTCCTCATGACGGGTGTTTGGTAACTGGACGACACACTCAGCCCAATGGGATGGAAGTAGCAGGCAGCGGGACAGGGCCCATGCTCATTCTCCCAGCTGTCAAGCCTGTAACAGGATCCCTGGCACAGGCACGCGTCAGTCTTCGAATATAGGCCTGGATAAGCACATCTTTTCAGCAAATGAGAGATAAATAATGCATTGCGCCGGTGAGCCCTGTTTGCAAAGACACATCTGATCCCACACGCCGGTCTTCAGTCTGAGCTGGGTGCGATGCCAAGAAAGATACCATCCATCCAAACGCACGTCCATCCTTTCTTTCCGCCGGTGAAGGGAATCGAACCTCTCTTGGACCGCTTTACTTTAGTCCGACATTTGACCTGCTGTGGCACTCAACATTTCGCTGCCGTTTCACGTAATGGCTTCTACGATCGTTTCTGACAAAGACGACCCCGTATCGTCTCTTGCGCTTTGCCTAGCCTTTTTGTGTGCACTTTTGTAGTTGCTCTGGATAAGAGCCTCGGCAAACTTTCTAAATGTAAAGGCGCGTCACTTAACTGACGTCCAAGGTCGCAAGGGTTATCGAGGCTTATTTTCTTTGCGCGCTTTCAGTGCCTTCAAAGCGAGATTTCTCCCGCTGTGTATCTGCCTCGGGCCTGTTAGGACAGTGTCCCTGCTGGGAATCGAATGCGCGACCTTCTGGTTACCGGCCCGCTTTCAGACAGGCTGTGTCCCAGGCCAGTGGACCCCGTAGTCCCACCGCGGGCAAACTACCCGTCCAACGGTCCTGCACTTTCCCGGGCTGTCCATCTGCTGGGTGTTAATTAACCCCCAGCGGCCCCCTGTTCCCCTGACCCTCAGTTGGGCATTCATCACAGAAGCTGAGTCCCGGGGGTGTGACCTCACCTGTGGTGGGAAGGGGGGGGGGGGGGGGGGGGGGTGTTATTGTGACAGCACTATCTCTGTTCAACCTGCTACATAATCGGCTCAGCAGTAACGTGTCGTCCCGGTACGAATTCATCCCCAGCTGTACTTTCTGAGTTTCACACTGTGGAGATTCTCTGAACCAGGGATGCTCTAAGCTGGCCCTCGAGGCAGGTAGTGCTGCTGGTTGTCTTTTCTACCTGATGGGAAAAAAAATGCCACCGGTCGATTAATGCCAGAGATTGAACTCACCTGGTGTCCCAGGTTTAAATCAGTCCTGATTACAGGTGAATAATGAAAACCAGAAGCGCTTCGGGCCTCGAGGGCCACATTTGAGTATCCCTGTCCTAAACCATCCTCAATCACGCACAGTACACAGGTGTACCCCCCCCCCCTTTGTGCTCATGGCTCATGCCCAATGGATCAAACTAAATAGAATGGAACACGGGATTCTTTTGTTTTTGGGGGGTGGGGGGGTGGGGGGTTGTTACTGAATCGAGGCAGAACGCTGTCTGCAATGATCAGGAACACAGCTGGGGATCGCCACTGAAGAACGAGGTCAATCAGCAGGCTGGGCGCTGGCCAACCGCGGTCCGTGCCTGCAGGAGCGGAGCCCCTGTGGCGCGTACCGCTATTCCCGCTGGCCGTGCCGCCATTACCTCCGCCCCCACCGCGCGGGCCAACATTACGGCTGCCCCTGCTTTTAGCTCCTGCTGGCCGGGGGCTGCGGTTTGTCCTGTCCGCGCTCCAGGAGGGGGCCGTTTGATTGCATCTGTCAATCGGAGCGTGCCCTGACAGCCCCCAGCTGCAGGACTGGACCGTGGGGGAGTGTTGGGACGCAGTTTCGCCCCATGCCGCCTGGGGCGAAGCTGGTTTTAGTCAGTCGGCCCTGCTTCCTCAGGCCATTGGTGACTTGGCTCCTCTCGTTGCCAAGCGAGGCGGCGTCTCGTTCACGAGCTACCAGTCGCTATCAGTGAGCGCTGTCCCTCTCCTCAGACCGACGCTAGACCAGTTTTGCTACTGCATTGCCTGTAGTGCTTAAAAGAAACGGCGGCCCTCGAGTGAGTACATGGGAAGAGTGCATTCGCTTCGCCCCCCAGTGCTACCCTGCGCGGTACTGGCTTTGCCCCCCAGTGTTACCCTGCACGGTACTGGCTTTGCCCCCAGTGTTACCCTGCACGGTACTGGCTTTGCCCCCCAGTGTTACCCTGCACGGTACTGGCCTTGCCCCCAGTGTTACCCTGCACGGTACTGGCCTTGCCCCCAGTGTTACCCTGCACGGTACTGGCTTTGCCCCCCAGTGCTACCCTGCATGGTACTGGCTTTGCCCCCCAGTGCTACCCTGTGCGGTACTGGCTTTGCCCCCAGTGCTACTCTGCACGGTACTGGCTTTGCCCCCAGTGCTACCCTGCACGGTACTGGCCTTGCCCCCAGTGTTACCCTGCACAGTACTGGCCTTGCCCCCAGTGTTACCCTGCACGGTACTGGCCTTGCCCCCAGTGTTACCCTGCACGGTACTGGCCTTGCCCCCAGTGCTACCCTGCACGGTACTGGCTTTGCCCCCAGTGCTACCCTGCACGGTACTGGCTTTGCCCCCAGTGCTACCCTGCACGGTACTGGCCTTGCCCCCAGTGTTACCCTGCACGGTACTGGCCTTGCCCCCAGTGTTACCCTGCACGGTACTGGCCTTGCCCCCAGTGTTACCCTGCACGGTACTGGCTTTGCCCCCCAGTGCTACCCTGCATGGTATTGGCTTTGCCCCCCAGTGCTACCCTGTGCGGTACTGGCTTTGCCCCCAGTGCTACTCTGCACGGTACTGGCTTTGCCCCCAGTGCTACCCTGCACGGTACTGGCCTTGCCCCCAGTGTTACCCTGCACAGTACTGGCCTTGCCCCCAGTGTTACCCTGCACGGTACTGGCCTTGCCCCCAGTGTTACCCTGCACGGTACTGGCCTTGCCCCCAGTGCTACCCTGTGCGGTACTGGCTTTGCCCCCAGTGCTACTCTGCACGGTACTGGCTTTGCCCCCAGTGCTACCCTGCACGGTACTGGCCTTGCCCCCAGTGTTACCCTGCACGGTACTGGCCTTGCCCCCAGTGTTACCCTACACGGTACTGGCCTTGCCCCCAGTGTTACCCTGCACGGTACTGGCCTTGCCCCCAGTGTTACCCTGCACGGTACTGGCCTTGCCCCCAGTGCTACCCTGCACGGTACTGGCTTTGCCCCCAGTGCTACCCTGCACGTACTGGCCTTGCCCCCAGTGTTACCCTGCACGGTACTGGCCTTGCCCCCAGTGTTACCCTACACGGTACTGGCCTTGCCCCCAGTGTTACCCCTGCACGGTACTGGCCTTTGCCCCCAGTGTTACCCTGCACGGTACTGGCCTTGCCCCCAGTGCTACCCTGCACGGTACTGGCTTTGCCCCCCAGTGCTACCCTGCACTGGTACTGGCTTTGCCCCCCAGTGTTACCCTGCACGGTACTGGCTTTGCCCCCCAGTGTTACCCTGCACGGTACTTGCTTTGCCCCCAGTGTTACCCTGCACGGTACTGGCTTTGCCCCCCAGTGCTACCCTGCACGGTACTCGGCTTTGCCCCCCAGTGCTACCCTGCCACGGTACTGGCTTTGCCCCCCAGTGTTACCCTGCACGGTACTGGCTTTGCCCCCAGTGCTACCCTGCGCGGGTACTGGCTTTGCCCCCCAGTGCTACCCTGCGCGGTACTGGCTTTGCCCCCAGTGCTACCCTGCACGGTACTGGCCTTGCCCCCAGTGTTACCCCTGCACGGTACTGGCCTTGCCCCCAGTGTTACCCTACATGGTACTGGCCTTGCCCCCAGTGTTACCCTGCACGGTACTGGCCTTGCCCCCAGTGTTACCCTGCACGGTACTGGCCTTGCCCCCAGTTGCTACCCTGCACGGTACTGGCTTTGCCCCCAGTGCTACCCCTGCACGGTACTGGCCTTGCCCCCAGTGTTACCCTGCACGGTACTGGCCTTGCCCCCAGTGTTACCCTACACGTGTACTGGCCTTGCCCCCAGTGTTACCCTGCACGGTACTGGCCTTGCCCCCAGTGTTACCCTGCACGGTACTGGCCTTGCCCCCAGTGCTACCCTGCACGGTACTGGCTTTGCCCCCCCAGTGCTACCCTGCACGGTACTGGCTTTTGCCCCCCCAGTGTTACCCTGCACGGTTACTGCTTTGCCCCCCAGTTGTTACCCTGCACGGTACTGGCTTTGCCCCCAGTGTTACCCTGCACGGTACTGGCTTTGCCCCCCAGTGCTACCCTGCACGGTACTGGCTTTGCCCCCCATGTGCTACCCTGCCACGGTACTGGCTTTGCCCCCCAGTGTTACCCTGCACGGTACTGGCTTTGCCCTCCAGTGCTACCCTGCGCGGGTACTGGCTTTGCCCCCCAGTGCTACCCTGCGCGGTACTGGCTTTGCCCCCAGTTGTTACCCTGCACGGTACTGGCTTTGCCCCCCCAGTGTTACCCTGTGCGGTACTGGCTTTGCCCCCCAGTGCTACCCTGTGCGGTACTGGCTTTTGCCCCCAGTGCTACCCCTGTGCGGTACTGGCTTTGCCCCCAGTGCTACCCTGCACGGTACTGGCTTTACCCCCAGTGCTACCCTGCACGGTACTGGCTTTGCCCCCAGTGCTACCCTGCACGGGTACTGGGCCTTGCCCCCAGTGTTACCCTGCACGGTACTGGCCTTGCCCCCAGTGTTTACCCTGCACGGTACTGGGCCTTGCCCCCAGTGTTACCCTGCACGGTACTGGCCTTGCCCCCAGTGTTACCCTGCACGGTACTGCCTTGCCCCCAGTGCTACCCTGCACGGTACTGGCTTTGCCCCCCAGTGCTACCCTGCACGGTACTGGCTTTGCCCCCCAGTGTTACCCTGCACGGTACTGGCTTTGCCCCCCCAGTGTTACCCTGCACGGTATTGGGCTTTGCCCCCAGTGTTACCCTGCACGGTACTGGCTTTGCCCCCCAGTGCTACCCTGCACGGTACTCGGCTTTGCCCCCCAGTGCTACCCTGCACGGTACTGGCTTTTGCCCCCCAGTGTTACCCTGCACGGTACTGGCTTTGCCCCCAGTGCTACCCTGCGCAGTACTGGCTTTGCCCCCCAGTGCTACCCTGCGCGGGGTACTGGCTTTGCCCCCAGTGTTTACCCTGCACGGTACTGGCTTTTGCCCCCCAGTGCTACCCTGCGCGGTACTGGCTTTGCCCCCAGTGTTACCCTGCACGGTACTGGCTTTGCCCCCCAGTGTTACCCTGTGTGGTACTGGCTTTGCCCCCCAGTGCTACCCTGTGCGGTACTGGCTTTGCCCCCAGTGCTACCCTGTGCGGTACTGGCTTTGCCCCCAGTGCTACCCTGCACGGTACTGGCCTTGCCCCCAGTGTTACCCTGGTGTGGTACTGGCTTTGCCCCCCAGTGTCTACCCCTGCGCGGTACTGGCGGAAGAGCAGGGGCTCAGGAGGGGGGAAACGGAGGACATAACGTCCGTGGAGAACGTCTCCCGAACGTCACCGAGCAGGCTCACTGTCAGAGGGAGACCTTAAGCAGGCGTCCTGACCGGTCCCGAAGCACTGACTGAAGATCCCGTGGCATTCCTTGTCAAGAGCACAGGGTTCCCCTCATCCCCTGAGAAAAATTCCCAACCCAGATTTGTCTCACCCTAGCCACCTAATCTTCCCAGAGTTTAACTGATGCAGTATATTCCCTTCCTCTCCACAGCTAATGTAGGGTGAGCGTTCCAGGGCGAAATGACAGGTGCTAAGAGTATTGACCATAGAAAAATAATAACAGTAATTATGAATAATATACACATATTACCTGCACCACATCTACCTTCCACTGGTTCATTTCCATCAGGTAAGCTACATTCTCCATATACAGACTTCTAACCAACATGAGTTGCATATTCATCACAGCGAGAAAAGCACCATGTAACTGCACTTCATTATTAGACTGCCGCCTGATTTAAGCACAGCCAACTCTGACACGTGTGCCCACCCCCCGGCGGCCAGCATTATTATTTCTGTTCCTGATTCAATGCGAACAGACGTTCGTCCTGGACCGCTCGCTGCCGGCGGAGGGAGGAATAAAGATGTCGCTCTCACCGCAGATCCCTCTCATAAACTAGTGCTGGATTTGTTCAGCCCGAGGGGCAAAGTGGCAGTGCCGTACGGTGAAAAATCATGCTATACGCGCCATGACCGATGACACAATGGCACAGGCTACGGCAAAAAACAACAAATGTAAAATGACTTGACTTTATATGTACAAGCTCACATATATATCTCCTTATTCAAACACAGCCCGAGCGATCGTTGCTTTGTCTTTTCAGTTAATCAAAAGGGTCACATATATAGTATGATTTGTATGTGAAGGGCGTAAACTAATACTGTAGGTAAACGCATTTTCCTGCTTCGCTGTGCTTTTTTTGTGTCTTTGTTTATTCGCTAAAACGGTATATTTCCAAGGGGTTTCTAACTAAAATATATTGGCATATATTTATTTATATTTGAAAAGGTAGAAATGCATCAAGGATTTTATGCCCCTCAAGGGATACCTGGGGTGAGCACATACATCAATAAAAATATAAATAACAAGGAAAGTACAAGGACTTCATGGGCGTACTCCAGAGTGGTCACAGGGCAGAATTGCTCCCTGTATTTGCCATATACCAAAGGCTGCATTATGGTGTTCAGGGACTAAAATGAAGAATGTTCGAACAATGACATATACCTGTGGCTCTTCCTTCCTGTCCATTTACAAAGTGCACCACATACAAATTGGACTCTCAAGGCCCAGATCTGGCCAGAATGTATTCTTGTTTACCACCGACAAACCTAAAATGTTTAGAAACAGTATCTTATTGATCAATTTTTTCTCTTGGAAAAAGCCACTTAGCTCTGCGATAGAGCGCATTTGCAGAGAGAGAGAGAATAGGAGTGGGGAAAAAAGCAAAGATGGAGAGATTGGAAAGGAATTGAAATGTGTATCCTGCACTGTCCCCCCTAATTTGCTGGAGTGTTTTGGTATGAGGAGAGCTCTGACCTGAAACTCAACTATGAGTCACGACACACAATGCCTGCCGCGTTTTTACCATAAACCATTCCCACACAGTCATTATGGGTACTGACACCAATTAAATACATTTACTGTCACTGAAAGACTGTATCTAGTGCCTCCTGTAAAAGTAACTAACACTCCACACTGACACCCAGACACCACGTCTACCTACTGTCACCAGTACTATCACTGACACTCAGACACCACATCCTCTGGTCTGGTAGTCACTAACACCGAGACGCTACATCTACTGCCATCAGTAAATTCACTGACACTTAGACAACACATCTACTGACGTCGGTAGTCACTGACACCCAGATGCCACATCTATCATTGCCCGAAAAATCACCAGTAAACTTAAGACGCCACAATTAACGACATCAAGAAAGTCTTACAAAAATCACTACATCCACAGCAATCAATAAAGTCACAGGCAATCTGCTGGCATCTAAAAAAAAGTACAGAGCCTAATGCTAGCCTAAACCTAACACACATTTACTGGCAGCAGCAAACTCACTGATACTGAAGGACAAAAACGTCATCGTGGGAATCAGCAAAGCCCCTGACGCCCTGAAACCGCACCCACAAATGAGACTGAGACACAAGGAAAAAATGGAAAAGCGAAAGAGAACGTGAAAACCAGCGCAAACTGGGTCGTCCGCTATGAGCCGATTTGGTGGAAGAAACGAGACTTTAAAAACTTAAATTTTCCAGCACCGCGGTGGTGCAGCGGACAAAGGCGCAGACTTTCTGTCTGTGCAGTTGCGCGGGTCAATCCCCGGTCCTGCCAGATCCGAGTATGGCCAGTGCCCTGAGGGAGGTGCCATTGGCGGCTGCTCCTGGGGTGGGGGGGAGGGACTCGGAGGGAATCGTCTCACATAAAGACAGCCCTGGGGGAGCTGGAATCACGGTTAGGAGCTCGATGAGTCGTGCCCTGAAGAGGACGTGGTGCCCTCCTTCCTGCTACCAGCCAAAGGGGTTGTAGCGGCGATTCTCTAGCGGTTGCTACACGGGGGGAATTGAATTGCATAACGTCCAATTGGCTACCAAAGAAAAAAAGGGTAGAATCAGGAAAAAAAACATTTTCCTGGCTTTGACCGGATTACGCTTAGGCTACACTACACATTACACTAGGTCTTAAATTAGGGGTAATGTCCCGAGAGCGCACCCTTCTTTGAATGCGACTCCAGCCGAACTGGAAAAGAGCAGTGTGTCCTTAGAAGGCCGTCTCCACCAGTGCAACCAAGACACCTGCACGATATTCCCTAATCACATGACATGAGTCACAGGTCACTTCCTGAAGCAGGGGGACAGGGCAGGCGGGCACGACGGCCATACGCGTGGGGATGGAGAAACCCTGGCACTTCCATTACACAGACTCACCCTGCCCCAAGCACGAGCACAGATGCCTCGTTCATCTGTCCTGCTCTAGGCCGGGAAACGTGCATGAAGTTTTCACATCCCTTAACCGGCCACTAGGAGTGCTCTCTCCTCACTGTGCAGTCCACTGAAAAGAGTGTGTGTTGGCTTCTGTTTGAATGCAAATAAGCATGTGGGTTATAGATGACGTTGCTCATCACTAAGAACTATTCCTTTCTATTCCCAGCCCTACACAGGACCACTTAGAAAAAGCCATTTCAAAGAACAGAGGTCTACGGATGTGACACAACCGATGAGACTTGTGTGCTTGGTGACAGCCACGGCTGAGACTTCCCAGGCCGAGCTACATTTGTGCCCTTCGCATGACCTCACTTAAATCGTGACAAAGAGATTGAAGGATTTAAAACATTTTTTTGTCATAACATGTAAAGTAGTTTTATAAAGGCAGAACCCCGTTCTGTAGTCGTTTTATCCACTTGGAAGCTTGAGTAAGCGTGTTTAGAAAGCTCGAGTCACATGGAACATGGAGGGAAACCCGGAACATGCTCGAGTCACACGGAACATGGAGGGACACCGGAACATTCTAACACGTGACCGCTGTGCTTCTGCCCTCTACAGCGTTAATGAGGACTACCCAGCACCAATCACAAATCCATTCCTGTGTGTAAGGTCCTGTGTAAGCAGACTGCCGGTTAATGTGGGGCTCATACGCTAGCTCCTTGTCCTTCCTGGCCATTCCGTAGTTCTTCCTGTCCTTTATTTATTTCTCTTTGTACCCCTACTTTCTTTTTTTAAACAATATTCTGACTGTGTTACAAGTATGTTCTTGCAATTCCACACTGAGTACCACTAAATACAGTCAAGCCGGAAAGACTCCCCACCCCTTTCACCTTCTCCACGTTTTATTACGTTACAGACTTATACTACAATAGATTGAGTTCATTTTTTGCCTCAAACATCTACACACAATAGCCAATAATGACAAAGTGAAAACAGGTTTTTAGAAAATATGCAATTTTATTTTACTGACAAAAATAGGTTATTTAGGGGTTACATATCTGTACACACCCTTAGCCTAATACTTGGTTGCTGCACCTTTGGCAGCGATTACAGCTTCAAGGCATCTTGGGAAAGAAGCTACGAGCTTGGCACACTTGTTTCTGGACATTTTTGCCCATTCCTCTTGGCATATCCTTGCAAGCTCCGTCAGGTTGGATGGGGAGCGTCAGTACACAGCCATTTTCAGCTCTTTCCACAGATGTTCAATTGGATTCAGGTCTGGGCTCTGGCTGGGCCACTCAAGGACATGCACAGACTTTCTCCGAAGCCACTCCTTTGTTCTCTTGGCTGTGTGCTTCGGGTCGTTGTCATGTTGGAAGGTAAACCTTTGCCCCAGTCTGAGGTCCAGAGCGCTCTGGAGCAGGTTTTCTTCAAGGATCTCGGTGTACTTAGCTGCATTCATCTTTCCCTCTATCAGGACTAGTCGCCCCGTTCCCGCTGCTGAAAAACATCCCCACATCATGATGCTGCCACCGCCATGCTTCACTGTAGGGATGGTATTAGCCAGGTGATGAGCGGTGCCTGGTTTCCTCCAGACGTGACGCTTGGTATTCAGGCCAAAAAGTTCCATTTTGGTTTCATCAGACCAGAGAATCTTGATTCTCATGGTTTGAGAGTCCTCTAGGTGCCTTTTTGGCAAACTCCAAGCGGGCTGTGATGTGCCTTTTACTAAGGAGGGGCTTCCGTCTGGCCACTACCATAAAGGCCTGATTGGTGGAGTGCTGCCTGGATGGTTGATCTTCTGAAAGGTTCTCCCATCTCCACAAGGATACGCTGGAGCTCTGTCAGAGTGACCCTCGGGTTCCTGCTCACCTCCCTGGCCAAGGCCCGTCTTCCCCGATTGCTCAGTTTGGCCGGGCGGCCAGGTCTAGGAAGATTCTTGGTGGTTCCAAACTTCTTCCATTTACGAATGATGGTGGCCACTGTGCTCTTTGGGACCTGTAAAGCTGCAGAGATTTTTCCGTACCCTTCTCCAGATCTATGCCTTGACACAATCTGTTTCTGAGGTCTGCAGATAATTCCTTTGACCCCATGGCTTGGAGTTTGCTCTGACATGCACTGTCAACTGTGGGACCTTATATAGGCAGGTGTTGGCAATCCCCAATCATGTCCAATCAATTGAATTTATCACAGGTGGACTCCAATTAAGTTGTAGAAACATCTCAAGCAGTATCAGTGGAAACAAAATGCACCTCAGCTCACTTTTGGGTGTCATGTCAAAGGGTGTGCACACTTGTGTACATATGATATTTTACATTTAGATTTTTTATAAATTAGCACAAATGTCTAAAAACCTGTTTTCACTTTGTCATTATGGGCTATTTTGTGTAGAATTTTGAGACAAAAAATTAACTCAATCTATTGTAGAATATGTCTGTAACGTAATAAAACGTGGAGAAGGTGAAAGGGGTGGGGAGACTTTCCGGCTTGACTGTAGTTTGCAATCTTTGGCTAACAACTAGTATTACCATTCAATGCATTTATATCATCAATCAACCTACGGGTAAGTATCAAGAAATTAACAGTTCATGTGGCACGTCCGTGAGGTACACCACAATCTCTATGTTAAGGGGAAAAGGAGTATATTTTCCAGTTTGAAGATAAGGTCTTCCCTATATACTGAATTTACAGTCTACATCTGGCTTGCACTGACCGCCTTGCAGTCATATAGTTACTCCTTTATGACCCAGATGGGACTTTTGTCCATCTGGTGCACCTTCAATCAACTTTATGCAGTCAGGCCCTGGGCATTGAGCACACGCTGAACTTACACCTGCTCAGTGCATTATAGTCCCTGGATGGTCAGAGTGTGTTTCTGTGCTTTGAGACGGGGGCAATCCAAAAGGAAGCAGGAACAAACACGGGGGCCTGTAACCAAGCAGAAATAAGAGCCAGGGGAGTCGGACAGGCAATGTAACCGCAGCTTTCTCTGGCAACTGAAAACCGATAGCTTATTTGTTGAATTGCGTTACACGAGAGCGCGTTCGGGTACGCTGCGATTATTTTTGTTTGCCCAGCTCGTTCTCGGAGGATGGCAGACGGGGCTTTTTTGGATGCCCTGCGGTCGTGTGAATATCGGTCCCGTGTAAATGTTCTCGGTCGTCTCTCGGAAACGGGAAACCGCGCGGGAGCTATTTGGGCATGCGGCAGCGGCAGAGCCAGAGTCTGAATCGGTCGCGAGGTCGCCGCCTCCCGGCGTTGAGAATGCGCAAGGATGGCAGTCATGATTCGGTCGCACCTCTCTCCTCCCTTCTGCCTCTCCCCTCCCCTCAGGCACGCCCTCCCCCTGCACTAAAAACCTCCCGGGCCGCTGGCACACTCCTCCGTCAGGATTTCGCATGGAACTCCCGCCAGTCTATATATTTAAGCAATATCACACGAGAGGGAGTGCTGCTATACTGTATATCAACACGGCTGTAAATCGGTCACACCTCTCCCCTCCCCTCTAACCCCCCCCCCCCCCACCCCACCACCTCAGGCTCGCCCTCCCCCCGCATGAAAAACCTCCCGGCCGCTGTCAAACTCCAACGTAAGGATTTCACATGGAACTCCCGGCAGTCGAATACCGCCATAATCCTGCAATAATGGAGAGAGATTAATCCCTCTAAATTCTGCCTCTGCCACCCCTACAAACATTACCCTCCACCTCCCTCCCCTACCTCTCCACATATTTTGTTCCATTATACTTTGACCCCGGGTGACCAGTTGTAATACAGAACGTTATGTTGTGTTCTTCCTATGGTTCTATTTGGTTCCAACACCTCAGATTGTACTGGGATTTACATTTTTATCAGCGCCCTTCACTGTTGCAGTATTAATAATTGTGTGGGAACGTGACATGTCTGAGGAAGGACACAGCTAGCTAGTGGCCAATTGAAATTACACTTGTGTTTCTACTTTCGTTCTCTTCTTCTGTCGTCTCGGCTGGTTATCCGTCCCACAATGCAACAGCGGCTCTGCTCGAGTAATAACTCTCCAGCATTGGTGCACTGTGTCCCAAGCAAGGGGCCGGGTGGAAAGTGGCCCACTTTACAAGGGGAGGGCTCTGTTTTTCACTTTCTGCACTGCAATGATACAAATCTCCCCCCCCCCCCCCCCCCATAATGAGCAGGAAAAGACGGTTTCATAAACAAGCAGGTCAAAATCAGGACAGTGTTGGGCGCGGGGTGAGAGTGCCGCTGTTTTCTTAAGACCACAGATGTATTTCCACGGCTTTGAATGAACAAGCACACACGTGCGCATGCACACACAGATATACACACACGGACATGCACACACACTTTCTTGGAGAAATATGGCATGGAACTACTTGATGTACAAATGTGTACTACTCTCTTCTGTGATGCGGGCAGGAAATGGCTCTTTATGTCCATCCCCTTAATGTCTCCTGCTGGCTGTCCTGGTCAGCATGACACTAGTCCTTATCTCTTTCTGTGAAAATTGAGAGATTTGATTTTCCTGTCTCCTAAACTCAAGCGTTGTTACCATGGAGATTCTGTCAGGGATGAGGAAGGGTCAGAAAGCGGGGGAGAGAGAGAATGAGAGAGAGCGAGAGAGCAAGAGTGAAGAGGTGTATACGTATATGTATATGTATGTATATACAGTATATATATATATATATATACTGTTATATCACAGACTGTGTATACTGCAGTGTTTCCCCTACCATTATCTTGGCCGAGCTGAGGTGCCAAACTCACGTGCCGCCCGGCTTGGACAAGAGGGAAAATAAATAATTTGAATGAAAAAAAAAAAAAAAATAATTATATTATTATTTTTTTTAATATAATCTTTTTTTATTTTTTTTTATGTAGCTGCAATATTTCCCTTACCGCAGAATGCGGGAATGATCAAAATAGCATCTGGAAAAACCCTTGCCAAAACAGCTTCGGTAGGCCTAATTAAAATTTTCAATGGCAGCGCTGATATTATGAGGGTGTAATTATAGTTTCCGCCTCTACGCAAAATGGCGCACTTTCACCGCCCGGCCTGAAAAAAAATCTAGGGGAAACACTGTACTGTATATGTATATATATATATATATATATATATATATACAGTGAGCACCATAATTGATTGGACAGTGACATATCTTTTGTTCTTTTGGTTCTGTACTCTAGCACTTTGAGTTTGAGAGCATACAGAGAGCATGACAATGAGGTTGAAGTGCAGACTGTCAGCTTTAATTTGAGGGTATTTTCATCCATATCGGATGAACCGTTCAGAAATTATAGAACATTTTGTACATAGACCCCCCCATTTTCAGGCATCACAAAATATTGGACAGTTTAACAATGTAGAATAAAGTAATCAGTCCCCCCCCCTACAAATGGGGGGGGACTGTGTACAAAAAGGTTCTATAATAGCTAAATGGTTCATCTGATATTGATGAAAATACCCTCAAATTAAAGCTGACAGTCTGCACTTCAACCTCATTGTCATTGTATAATTTCAAACTCAAAGTACAGGACCAAAATAACAAAGCAGAAGCATAAGTCTGTTTAAAATGCCCTTTGGAACAAGATCACTTCGCTCAACTGCCTAACTAAATTGCGAAGAAAAAGTTTCTGTGTTCAAAGATGGAAAAATGACAGCCAATCATATTTTGGCTAATGAAAACTAGCATACAATGCTAAGTGAAATTTTAATTCAGGGTGTGATTAATTCCAGTCTTAGTCTACAGCCTTTAAACATATTCTGGATGGAAAGGCAAGTCTTTCTGAACAAGATAAAATTTGAATGGTCTCGATTGCTTGAAAAACATGGCCGCTAAAAAAAAAATTTTCAGCATTCTTAGCCGTTTTTGAATGCGAAAAAATAATACTTAAAACTGGTTGGCATGAAGCGTAAGTCTCATGAAGATGCCCTTTGGAACACGAAAACTCTGTTCAACTGCCTAACTAAATTGCGAAGGACAAGTTTCAGTGTTCAAAAATGACAAAATGACAGCCACTCATATTTTGGTGAATGAAAACTAGTATACAATGCTAAGTGAAATTTATATTCATGGTGAGATTAATTGCAGTCTTGGTCTTCAGGCTTAAAACATGTTCTAGATCAAAGTGCAAGTCGGTCTGAAGAATACATTTCAATAGTCTCGATAGCTTGAAAAACATGCTCGCTATAAAAAGAAAATATCCTTTTAAGCATTCTTCACCATTATTGCATGCAAAAAAATTATACTTAAAACTGGTTGGCATGAAGCATGATGTAAGTCGATATGACCTTTTGCACCTGACCAATTTGTTCAGCTGCCTAATTAAATTGCCAAGGAGAAGTTTCTACATTCAAAGACGACGACGTGACAGCCAAGCATATTTCAGTTCATGAAGATTAGCATACGATGCGAGGGCACAGCCCTAGTTCTTGGTCTATGGTGTCGAAAGATGTTCTGAATAAATGGAATACTGTCATGGTTTGGCAGCCTCTTTTTTATTTCTGCGGTCGTTCTCCCTTGGAGCGGTGTGAGGGCGCTCTTGCCTTGCTTTTCCGTCTTCCGTTCCGGGCTTTTGCTCTGTCTCAGTACTTATGCTTTGCACCTGTTCTAGGTTACCTGCCGGCTATAAAAGCTCTGAGCTTCCGTTTTCCGGTGCTTCGGTGTTTTCTTCGTGTTGACACGTAGCCGGTAAACGGTATAGGATTTAGGCATCAAATGGTGACCACTTTGCTCCTTTTAGGATTCTGTTTAGCTTTTGCAGTCTCTGTCCCTCGGTTCTATTTGCCTGTGCTGTTCTCTCTGAGACAGTTCTTGCTTTCCCGTTTCCACCTCTCTTTTTGCAGTACTCTCTCATATCGAGAGTGAGAGGTAATATTTCCTTTTTATACCTATACTCAAGCCTATAAGTTTTTTCGCCCATTATTTGGGTTGCTATAATTATCTGGGTTGCTATAATTTCACCTCCTTTTCTGTTACCTCTGTTTTGTCACTCTTAGTCAGAGTGAGAGGTACTTAAGTTCCTTTCATTCCTACCTTTTTGCGGATTAATTTCCATGTTAGTGGTTATTTCCTTCACAGGAATAACTTTCAGATTCCCTCTCCGTCGCATCTGGTTCTCCAAACCAGGCTCCCCATTATAGAATACATTGTTCTGAACAAGGAAAAACTTGAATGGTGTCAATATAATTGTTGAAAAAACTCTTGGAGGCCATTTCTCCATTGAAAACAAATCATACTTAAAGCTTAATTAATGCTAGGGTATGCAGTTTTTCCCCACATTTGTTGTCGCAACATCACTTGGCCTGCACACAGTGATAGAGACACACCCCCACCCCACAGACCTCGTTGTGAATGTGAAAGTCTGCTAGATACAATTGCAGGATTACAGATTGGTATTTTACAGTAAAATCTAAATTTCCAGGTAAAACAACAAAATCTTTTTTGTAGTTTCAGAGTTGTTGCATAACAATGAGTTTGTGTAGCGTTAGTCTGAACCAGGCATTATCTGGCTACAGCTGGTAGCTACGCATTGGTAACTTATAGCCACATAGCTAGTTTGCGCTCACGCGATCTATACGACATATAGCGTTAGCAAGTATGCCCTTCTTCCATGAACTAGCCGCAATATAAAGTAACGTTATCAATAATACCAACCTAGCTACTATGCATTATATTCATAACACTCTAAAGTGTTCTCACAAAAGCAATATTTAATTGACAAATTAGTATTATTTGATAATAATATGATTAACGGCTAATTATGAATATAATAAAAAAAAAAAAGACAGAAACTAAAATGGGAGCAAACATACAGCAGCTGTTGTAGGAAAAACTTTTTTCCCGTTTGTGGTGTTTCCGATATTTTGGAATCCACCCCCTATATATATATCACATGCTTCAGCTCATTTTGGCCTGGTGCCCTAAACGGTGGGCAGAGGCCAAGAGCAATTTCAAACAAGCAGACATTGCCAACTATTTCAGCTTGTTTTGGGCAAACGCCCATATGTAAGGAGTATGAGGCCATTTGAAGGCAATACCAAATCAAACGGCATATTTGAGCCTCTATTTTTTCATATCTTCTTTTTGTCTTGATGTCGTTAGCTAAACCATTTGATTTAACATGTTTATCTGAGTTTGAGTGGGTTGCCTGCATCCCTCTGTCACTGGTACTGGCATGTCCTTGTGGCAAAATTCTGAAGTGACTGTAACCGCTATCTCCTGGCTTGATTATAACGTTCCAGCACCAGAAATGAAATCGAGCCAATCTGGACCGGGTCTCACCAGTTCGGATCACATTTGAACAAGTGCAAAAGCCGCAGGACGAGTCCAGCACTTGGCCTGAATATGACTAAATATGTTTGCGCAGTATAAGTGATATCCAACTGTATAGTGTGTACTAAGTGCTGCGTATAATAAATAAAGTGTCATTTTTTTCGTCCATCGTCAGAATTGTCTAATCTTGTCCAATCAGCTCACACAGTGAGTTAGATTGCAGCAAACTCATTATAGCTGGTGTCTAATTAATCTGTTGTATCCAGTGAATCGCCACTTAATCACTGCTTTGCTATGTGTTAAACTACAGCAGTGACAGCGATGGTTTGAAGATTTAAACTCAATTACAGGCTCCCAAAAAATTTAGGGCCCTCCACATAATCCCTCCAGTCTGCCTGAGTTCACCATTGGGGCTCTGCACAATTGAAAGTATGTCCTGGATTGACCTCAGAGCATTCGTGTTACTAAAAGGTTCAGTGCATAATATGTTTTCCTGTCGTCCTATTTTTTTTTCCTGCAAAGAGTCCTTTTGTAAAAAATTTTTTTTAAAAAGCGCTATATAAATAATACGTGATTGAATGAAGTGACCTCCTGTGACACAGTGTCCCCATCACCACGCATAGGGTCTAAAGTTGAATGCTCCGAGTCCCAAATAAAGGGTTCCCTGTTCCAGCCCAAATGTATTGGGATCGTCCTTGCTAGTCATCTATCTGAGTGTTGCTCAGGCTTGGCGACAACTGGCCTTAGGTGTGGGCAAAATATGGATACGACTAGAAGGTGTCACTGCACCTGCTACTCTTAATTACAGGAAGTGGCCTCTCTAGGCGTAATTCCGAGGCATTCGCTATTTGAAAGAGCCTGCCCCTGTCTGCCATCTGGCTCCTGATGGCCCAGGCCCGGGCAACCGCAGCCCTCCAGTGCTGCATGGTCTCCTGGCTTCTGTTCCCGGCTTTTCATAATATAATTGCGCTCATCAATCAACAAATAACCAATGAATTAGCTGCTAATGAACGCTCATCAACCGCTAAATGGCGCTAATTGATCGCCCAAACAGTGACTGAACACGAGGACTGGCCTTAATGAGTCGATTCGAGGGTCTGTCTAACTGTTCGCGGAGGTCCTTTAAAACTTGGGGGGGGGGGCCACAGAAAAAGCGGGAAAAGTGCTCGGGAGCTTGCAAATGGGAGACGCGGGATAGACGATACATGAGCTTAGCCTAGCCCCTTATTCTGAGCTGCAGTCTCCAAGTAAGTAAGGCAGAGATTCCTCAGTCTGATTGGGCTGATCTATGATGCAGGGTGGCTGTATAGAGAATGTTAAAACACAAGACAGTGTGGCGAGAACAGATCAGATTAACATGGAATTTGATACAGCAGTCAATGTTCAACTTGAAACACTTGTAAACAAAATGAAATACCTTTCAATAAAACAACCCAAACAAAGGTTAAACCAGGCAACACAAGTGAGCTTTCTGTGTAGCTTTTAAAGTGTGAAAGATGTATGAGACCTTTCTGATATCAGCAAAAATAGAGGTGGGTTATTTCAAGTGTGTGAGCGGCCATTGTCTCACTCAAAATGTTCCCAGACTCTTGAGAAATGTTTTTTTTTTTTATCAGGGGTGCACTTTGAGGCCCTCTTTCAAACCCCTGGGCCTCTTTGCTGTCCTCTTCCCTTGCTTTCTTCCTCCATATCGTTGCATCATCTGTTCTTCCCTTTGCTATCTCTTGCAGCGATCTCCCTCCTTATCACCTTGCTTCCTTCCTCTATCTCTCCCCCCACCCCTTATCACCGTCTGGCTCCCTCTGCTGCCATTTTATCTCTGTAGTCCTTCCTCATGTTTCTTACCCCTCCTCCCCCCCCAAACCGCACCCCCTGCCATCTCCGCTCTTCCCAGGGCTGTATCTATATCCATCCCCTTCATCTCAAAATCTTTCCTCCCGCCTGTTCTCCGTTTCTCACGGAGAGGAAAAGCCTTTCTTTCTGTCCCGTTTCCTCGTTTTTTTCCCCTTCATATTTCTTCCTTTATTTGCCTAAGGCTCAGTTCAAATCGTTCATGTGATGTCTGTCAGTCTCTCTGCTCTCTGCCACAGTGAATGCTCCCCACCCACGTCCACCCAGGTTTCAGGAAATGTAAAAAAAAGCGTAGACAGTCAAGGCAATTAATCTGCCTGAAATACACACGAGCTTCCAGCGCGCTCTGAGACGCATTGTGGGTCCTACAATAGCTCCGTCATTAAAATGAAATAATCGGGAAGGCTCTAAGATATCGGCACATTCTGAAATTACATTTTGTTCCCGCAAAGACAGTGCAGACACAAACGCTCTTTCCCTAAAATTTGAAATGTTAACAAAAGGGAAAGTGTAATTATCTCGTTCCCTGGGGAGAAATCGCATTTTCATCGTCCGTCAGGAGAGTCGAGGCTGGGAAATTAGGAGGGACGGATGCAACAAGAAAAAAAAATAAAAAATGTGAAGGAGAGAACGTGAATAAAACAATCTTACCGTCATCCCCGGAGCCAGACCCTGCATCTGAAAGACAGTTAAACAGACTTTCATTAGGGCTGGGCCAGTCTGCCACAACAAGAGCGACACACAAACAATACACACTTAATGAGCTCAGAGAAGACATTCTGCAATTTATACTTCTGACTTTTACTTTCACAGAGCTGTTGTGTGTGCCCTTTAAGTTTGTGTGTATGTGTGTATGTGTGTGTGTGTGTGTGTGTGTGTGTGTGTGTGTGTGTGTGTGTGTGTGTGTGTGTGTGTGTGTGTGTATGTGGAAGCAAAAGAAAATATATTGAGGCCTTGTAGTGCTCCTCTATTAAAGTGATACCCTGTATCTATATCACTGTACGACAGTTTTGAAAAGACTGCAGCCCCGGGCTTAGTACAATTTCCCCGGACAGGTCCAGCGAGATAGTGGCAGAACCACAGCCCAAACCCGCCCCGAGGGTGCAATGTATAAACAGGCTACCCCAGCGTATTTCCTGTTCTGCTGTTTAAGATGGCTGCCCTGAGGCAAACGGAGATAAGACAAAAGCAATCAGGGCGCGTATCCCTCCGTTATCTCCCCCCGAGGGGCCATCAGCATCTGAGGATGAGACGACGGCGCGCTTTATTTTATTCATTTTTTACTTTTTTTTTTACCACGGGCGAGCGCTGCCGTTATGCGCCGCTGCGCGTGGTTCTCCGCCGGCCGGCCGGCCGCGCTAATGAGTGCGCGGGAGAGAGAGAGAGAGAGAGAAAAGGCGCTCAGAGGCGTTTCGTCTGGTCGACTCTCCCGCGCCGCAGGAAATTAGTTTTAGTGGAAGTGCAGGATGGAGAGACAATGATGAGGAGAGGAAGCTGAACTTTAACCCTTTGTTTCCCTTCTGTAAAGGGCCTTAAAACGTGCTATGACCTGTGCCAGTATCTATCTATCTAGCTATCTATCTGACCATCTGTCTATCTATTTCTATCTATGATTGGTTGAAAGGAGGACTACTTAATAAAATACCTGCCTTTCTTTGCACACTTGCTAACTTCCTACAAGGTCTTGCTAGACGGAAAAAAAAAATAATTTACTTACAGAGTGACAAATATTCCATGTCACAAAGGGTAGATTGTTGCAGTAGTATCGTGAGTTGTTATGTAAATGTTAGAGACAGAATAATGCTGGAATTTATGTATTACAAGCTGCCACATCAGCTGCAGGTGTAGGAAATTGTTTAAGGTATTGGCAATGTTGTGTTCACATTGTGGGAGAGAGTTGTAAATGAAGACTGTGATAATTCATCTGAAATATTGAATTGGGTCATAATGCTTGTGAATGACTTTTTGTTGGACCTGAACTTTTTGAATCTATTAACATTTGAGAAAATACATTTACTCATTTAGTAGGTTAAGGAAATTCTGGTATAGTTATATTGCTGTAAGCAACTACATACTGTATATCATATTGTTTGCGTGTATTGTGCATGAATGTGTGTGTGTATGGTGACTGCCAAAGAGAACTGACGTAGCTGTAGAATTCTGGGTTGACCTAACTGGTTAAATAAAGGTTTAAAAAACATAATGCCCTCAAAAATAAATTTAATTCTTGTATACACGCTCAAAAAAGATGAGCACAAAAGCCTGTGTGAAATGCACAATGCAGGTAATTTGCTATATTTGACACTTAGAAATGGGGAAATTATATCCTTTTATACTAATGCAGGTCCTCGGAGAAATGATTCACACCCTTGATAAAGATGAGCTAAGAAGTATAAAATACAAAATACAGATAATGTGCTATATTGTATGCTCAACAAATGGGGAAATAATTATTTTATACTGATACAATTTAGGCTCTGTTTAACAAGTACTATTTTCTTTCCAAAAAGATATGTGTTGGAATTATTTGCACCCTACTAATAATAAAATTAAAAATAAATTGAAATAGAATGTTTGCTTGCTTTGGGAAGTAAAATTATTGCTTGTTGGGGAAAAAAAACTCAACAAATGTATTTGTATGAAACAATTACATTTTCCTATTTTTATGAGCATATGATACAGTTAATTATCTGTGTTGTTTATTTTAATGAGCTTTTTTGCTCATTGTTATCAATGGTGCCAATACGTTCTGGAGCTTAATATAGTGCCCACTAGAATTATTGCCAACCTCAATTAATATGAGCAAAAGGTGCAGGATGAAATCCAGTTTATTGTTTGCCAACTGTCTTCGATGCTCAGAAGAAATGAGAAAATGGTAGTTTAATTGTGATACCATTGATCAGAGGAAAAATCTCTAATGCAAACTAATTTTTACTTTGAAGAAGATGTGTGTCACATTTATTGGCATCCCTGTATTTAGTAGTTTGTGCGCCCTCCCTTTGCCAAGATTACAGAGTCTTCTCCTGTAATGTTTGTTGAGGTTGGAGAACACATAGCAGGGGATTTGAGACCATTCCTCCATACACAATCTACCCACATCTTCAGAGTCCTTGGTCCTCGCTTGTAGACTCTCCTCTTCAGCTCACCCCACGGGTTTTCAGTGGGGTTCAGGTCAGGGGACTGGGATGGCCGATGCAAAACCTTGATTCTATAGCCAGTGAACCGTTTTTGTGTAGATTTCCAGGTATGCTTTGATCGTGTTTTGTATGCTTTTGTATCCCAACGGGGTTCCCAGGGCCTTTGTAGGAAAAACAGCCCCACAACATCACAGACCCACCACCATACTTCACGATGGTGATAAGGCTCTCTTCTGCACAACTATGCCTCTTATTACGCCAAAGCCACCTTTGGTATTTATTTCCAAAAGCTCAATTTTCATCTAATCTAACCATAGCACCTGGTTCCAATATAAATTCTGTTAGCATTTAGCAAACTCCAGATGCTTATGTTTATAGTATGATGACAGCAGAGGCTTTCTTCTGACAAGTCTTCTAAATAGCTTGTTGCCATAGAGTCTAATTGTTCTTTTGGAGACTTGGTGACCCCAGGATGCAACCAACTTTTGGAATTCTCAAACTGTGATCCTTGGAGAAATGTTTGCCTTTGGAACCATCCTCCTCACTGTGTGTAGGGGGAAAACTGTACTTGCGTCCTCTTCCAGGCAGGTTCATCACAGCTCCAGTTACTTTAAACTTTTTAATTATTGTCCTAATGGTGGAAGCAGGTAGTTTCAAACATGAAGCTATTTTTCTATAGCCATTGCCCAATTTATGAAGGTCAACAACCTTCTGTCTCATTTAATTTGTGTGTTCTCTGATCTTCCCCATGTTGATGGATGACTAAGCGGTTTTGGCCTGTGTGTCACCTCATATGTATACCCCAGTGAAACAGGAAGTTGATAATGAACACATAATAGTTCCTAAAGACTCAGGTGTGCTTAAAAAAATAAAATAGGAATGAGAATATACTTCAGTTAGGTTTTGTTATTTCTATATATATATTTGTAAATATTTTCTTTACCTAAATTAAAGATGAGATGTTTCTCAGATTTTGAGTAGAAGGTCTTTTTAGCTCATATTTTCCAGGGTTGCCAATAATTCTGGTGGTCACTGTACAGTGATAACTGTACCTATAGCTAAACCTACAGCTATATCTATAGTCTACAGTGTGTATGCCAGATCAACTCACTATGGCCTGGATGAAGCCTTACTGACACACACTGACGCCCATGCTAAGTTAGAGTTTTTCCCCCTTTATATCAAGGGGGGAAATAACCATACAACATCCATTTAGGTTGAAGCAGTGCCTCAGTAACCTGATAACACCATAAAGACGGGAGCAGAATTATGGCCCGTGAGGACAGGAGACGCTCCATCATTTAGGATGTTGACCCCGTAAATCCGGTCTGTTCGCCACTCCCGTCCTGATGGGCGTGGTCGAACCCGCTGCTGTTCCTTTTGACCCCGTTAACTTGTGTTTCTGGCATATGCAAACAGATGTATGGGATCAGGCGCAGCTACACTAAACAGAACAGACACATGCATTAAAGTGACACGTGTGCACACATCAATCAAAACAACCTGACAAGAATGATTTCACACACTATTGCCAGAGATAATGGAGTGTGCCGGTAGGTTAATACAAGATCTGCCTGTAAACCCTATTATTTTATTTCAACAGTAAGAAAAAAGAAATAACACGGTAATATTATAGTAACCCATGTCTCAGCCTAGCTCTGTGAGCTGTCAATCTTCAAGTGACTACCTCCTTGCGACAGCCCCATCCCAAGGACGCTCGCCCCGAATGATGCCAGTGCCCAGCACAGTGAGAGAGGCAGGAATGTGAGGCGGTGCGACGCACGGGGGAAATTATTAACCTCCCCTCACACCTTGAACTCTGGGCCAGAGAGAGAGAGAGAGAGAAACAGAGCAAGAGAGCGAGAGAGAGACAGAGCGAGAGTGAGAGAGCGTGCGAAAGAGAGCAAGAGAGAGAGAGACAGAGAAAGAGCGAGACAAAGAGACACATACAGAGAGAGCGAGAGAGAGAGTGCAAAGGCACACTGGGAAGACAAATTACCTGGAGAGGAACGGTAACACACCCTGAGCAGGAGTCTGCATCTCTGCACTCTAAAAGCAATACATTTTTCGGGCCTTATTTTTCACACGAGTAAAGACCTTGCGTTTTTACCGCTGCTTTGAACAACTGAGCCAGAGCAACTGGGCGAAGTACGGCGCTCAAGGGCACAGCAGCGACGTCCTGTTTGGGGATTTGAACTGGCAAGCCCCCTCCACCCCCCCTTCCCAGTCCTCCACGGCTGCTTTATCAAATCTGCCATTATGAGGCCTGTGTCATTTGTCACGATGAGGGGACTTGGTTGTCAGCGTGGCACGGTTTCTGGAGCGTGGACCCCATCAATCCCCAGACTGCGGCTTTTTTTCACATCTGGGCCAAATAGAAAAGTCCAATCCAACGAGGTCACTGATCGATCGGTGCCTGGTCCATCCTTGGGGGGTACGGGGGGGGGACCGCTGCGTCCACCCTGTCCCTCTGGCAGGTTCATAAGAGGTCGGTCACCCATGCTTTTAAAGCAAATTGAGAGTCCGTGCCACAGTGAGCAGTTAGAAGAGGGTGTTACAGTGATAAATACGGGCCCTGTCCCTCCGCTCTTTCTCTGCCCTATTCTTGTCATTGGCCTGTTTTTGTCTTTTGGCCTCTATGACTCACAGACGGACTGTGGAGGACAGTGGCTTGAGGCAAAATTCAGATCCCCCCCAATAACTGTGCCACCCCCCTGCCTGTGCCCTGGCAGGTTCCTTGCCCCGCCCACCATGTGTCTCCTTAATTGGCCCAATTACCGTCTGTGCCTGCCCCGGCTGCCCGTTCACCAGCGCGCCCGGGGAGCCCGCCCGACGTCCTGATGAATCGTTTTAATGATCGCTTTTACAATCCTGCCTCCCTCGTCCCAACCAACCCCGCTGATTTATCGCCTGACTCTTCATACGTCCTTTCCTGCCTTGCAGGTGTGTGTCTGTGTGTGTGTTTGTGTGCGCGTAAGTGTGTGTGTGTGTGTGTGTATGTGTTTGTGTTTGTGTGCGCGTAAGTGTGTGTGTGTGTGTGTGTGTGTGAGCATGTATATGTGGGTCTACATTTGTGAGCATTTGTGTGTGCATGTGTGCACGTGTTATTGTGTGTGTGTGTGTGTTTGTGTGCGCGTAAGTGTGTGTGTGTGAGCATGTATGCATGTATATGTGGGTCTACATTTGTGAGCATTTGTGTGTGCATGTGTGCACATGTGTTATTGTGTGTGTGTGTGTGTGTGTGAGCATGTATGAGTGTATACGTGGGTCTACATTTGTGTGCATATGTGTGTGCATGTGTGCATGTGTCTGTTATTGTGTGTGTGTGTGTGTGTGTGTGTGTGTGTGTGTGTGTACACATATGTGTGTTCCTGTATTGGGGTTTTTTTCAGGACCTGTCTGATTGATTTATGGGGCCCAGCACACAGCTGTCCATCTCCGGGTGCAGACACGCACCGAAGCAGACAGGCTTATGACAGACGGCCCAAAGGGACTGCGTAGGCCCCCCGCTTCCTGCCGTGAGCCTCTCTGCCATTAATGGAGCCCCTGTGTGCTCCGTAGCTCCGCCCACTCATTATACTTCACTTCCCTCTCACTCCATTTTATATCAAATCCGACTGGCCAGGGCGATCCCTCAAGGACCCGCCATCCTGTTTGCCAACAGCGGTTAATGAAGACATGTTGGTCAGGCACGGCTTGCTACAGACGCCGTCTTTTCGGACTGTAACATGAGGGCCCGGACTATCTGCTGGAGAGGGGCACTCCTTTATGTTTATTTATATTCCCATGAACAGTATTTTAACTTTAACAGGCAACTGTGCTATTGACCTAAGAACCACAAAATGGGTTTATAAATACAGACCTCACATAATCTGTTAAACAAATATCAATTCTAGATATTTTGGTTTAGCAAAACCGTCACGCCACCTGCCCAGTGTGTTTGCTTGTCTTAGTCCCTTATCCGCCAGAGGGAATGCCACATATGGTAAATAAATGCAGTTTCTGGAGTCAACGGGAGAATTATTAGTGACTAACACACTTCAGCAGTGTTTCCCCCAGCATCTGAGTCATATAGGATTAACGCACCCTGTGCAAACGCTCCAGACAAACGGAGCTATTTACCGCCGGATTACATGGTAAATTTACCAGATCCTGTGGTAAATGTGTGGGCGCGGAGGCACCGCGGGGAGCTCGCGTCACGCCTCCCGCGTCCCTGTTAGGGAGCTAGGCCTCCCCGCGAGACGCCGGGATAAAGCACGCCGGTCGAGGAGAGAGAGAGAGGGACCGCAGCGTGCGATCGCGTCCGCTCCACACGAGACTCAGCACCCTCCTCGGCTGCCCGTCCGGTAGTTTGCTAAACTATGATTATTATTTTTAGGCTATTTTCCCCCCGGCCCTTTTTGGAGTCGCGTAGCCACCGCTGTGCCGCCCACGCCCACGGCAGGGAGCCGCGTAGCTGAAGGTACAATGCGCTAGCTTGCAAACCGGTGATTATTTCAACCCTCCAGCCCACACTGTACCGCAGGAGAGCTAGCGCGTGTTAACGGTTCGATCCCTGGCCCTCTGGGCAAAAAGGGTCCAAGTGTCCGTGACCCCTAACCGCTAATTGCTCCCGACAAGCTGGTTGGCGCCTTGCACTGCCCCTATGGAAAAAGAATATGCTGCAGTATATTGTAAATTTATCAAAATTATCTTCACAATATATTAAAAATATACTGCAGTATATTACATTTCCATATGGGTGCTGCCTTTTGCCGTTGGTGTGTTGGTGTGTGAGTGTGTGTGTCAATGGGTCAACGAGAGGCATTAATTGTAAAGGGCTTTGCGTTGCTGTAGTTGCTGGAAAAAGCTGTCCATTTACCATTTACCATTTACCATTAGAGGAGTGGCGTATCGCTCGCTCACGGCGAAAAAAAATCCACTCCTGCAGCAGTAAGCCGAGGAGCCAACAGGCTAGCAGAAGCCCTTCACATACCTCGCGACAGGAAGCCAATTATTTCCATCATGATTTTGATCTCTGCGATGAAGACGACGACAACGATGTTGATGATTTTGTTATCAAATGCAATTTTCATTATCTGACTTAGGCCGTCGTCGACATTAGAGCGCAGGCTGCTGTCAACATTATTTTTATCAGCAGCAGCTCAACAGGAAATTAATGCATCAGGGAGGTCCAGAAAATACATATCACTGTTTTATGAAAAAAAAAAATAACAGGATAAAAATGACTTTGTGTTTAAATTAATTTATTCACAGCTGGCCACGGTCATGTGGCATTTATGAACGGCGGGAAACGGCGACCGATGTAACGGGACACGCACGCCGCTTAGAATGTGGGAGGCGGATTGTTCTCAGAGTAAAAGTGTGCCCTGACAGCTTGGCTGGCGATCTCTGGAGGAACAGATTTGTTGCGCTGTTTACCGCCTCTCAGCGGAGGGAGCGGCGGAGACCCGCGCGACCCTTTCGGCTGCTCTGTGTGAGGCGTGCAGGCAAAAGGCTTCCCTTCCCATTCGACTGCTGTCAGACATGTTTACGCTGGTAAACAGACACGGGCAGGCGGGGGCGGGGGCGGGAGCTGGGGGCTGGGAGAGCGGAGGCCGCGGTGCGGTTGAGATCGCTCGCTTTTTCGCAGCTGAAAGTATGTTATTACTGTGCTTACAGTAATAACACTCTTGCAGGTGTATGCCTGAACAACCCTGTTTGTCTTTCTCAAAATTGCCCCAAACCACAAAGGGATTGATAAAAGGTTTTTTTTTAATCAATAAAGAAATGTCTTTTTGTTTTTTTACTTCCAGCACGGGCAAGGGACTTGGGCTTGCAACCAGAAGGTTGTGTGTGAAGCTACTACATACTCCTGAAGGTTGTGTGTGAAGCTACTACATACTCCTGAAGGTTGTGTGTGAAGCTACTACATACTCCTGAAGCGAGTTTGTAACTTGAATTCCATATAACATGTATAAGGATAATAATGTCAACCATGTAAACAAAGTATACGTCACTCTGTATAAAGTAGTGTGCCAAATAAATAATAGAAAATAGATTCAGAAAATGCACCTAAACGTGGAGAAAATTCTAGAATTGTCACGTTCTGGCATGTGGCAACTTATCATGTGACCTAGGAAGACCACAATACCATGGCTGTCAAAGAAAAACAGAAGAAAACTATTTAAAAGTAGAAAATTGTTCATGCCCACCCTCACATACGTAAATGCTGGTCTGTTATAGTCCGAAAGATCCCGGTACTAACTGAAGGATTCCGTGCGTTAAATTCCCAGGTGGGACACTGCCATTGTACCTTTGAGCCATGTGAAATATCTGAATCACCTCAATATGCAGCGGTACGCTACAATGCGCAATCCACCCACAATAAAGGAATCTGTCAAAGCAGCTGAATGGAGAGCCTGGGATTGGTCCGTACCTCTCCTGTCACGTTCATATATGATTTACAAGCCATTTACAGTTGAGCCCTGTGTTTAATCTCAATGGCGTGGGGGGGAAAGTGTGCATACTGCAACATGAGCAGCACATTAAAGCACAACTGAACTCTGGGTGATGTAGTTACCTGGCCATGATATGAGCCAAAATATGTTTGTTAGTTGCTCTGTGCTCCCCTGGGGTGATAATCCAGAATAGGGTATTTGTCGCTCTCCATTCACTTCTATAGGGCAGCTTAAATGGTCTCAAAATGACACTTCTAGCATGTACAGGAACATGAACGAAGTGGATTCTGTCAATACAAACAATAACCAGTCCTCGTACATATTTTTTTGGAAAATGAAATGGCCCTTTTCTGGCTTTTTTTATTTGGAACGTAGATCCGGTAGGTAATTCTTGCACCAGAAACAGCGTTAATGCGCCGATGTGTAAGAAACCACTCATTGGTCCAAATTTCCACGGAAGCAAGCATTATAGTATATACAGTATCTATGGTAAACAAACCGACCTGCTGACATTTTGCTAGTCTTTTCTGGTAGCTTGCTAACAACATTGAACAAAATAATACTTTTATAAATTATTTTAATTACACAAAAAGAAATACGTATGAGGACTGGTTATTGTTTGTATTGACAGAATCCACTTCGTTCACGTTCGTATACGTGCTAGAAGTGTCATTTTGAGATCGTTTTAGCTGCCCTATAGAAGTGAATGGAGAGCGACAAATGCCCTCTTCTAGATTATCACCCCAGGGGAGCACAGAGCAACTAATGAGCATATTTCGCCACCATTTGGACTCATATCATGGCCAGGTAACTACACAACCCAAAGTTCTACCAAAGTTCAGTTGTGCTTTAAATAGAGAAAGAGAAACATTTCTCCTGGCTCACACCGCAACCCCTGCCACAAATTTGAGGGTCCCGTTGAAACCGATTGATCAGTTTGGCTCTTCATCTAATGTGATGGAATTTTAATTTCATTACTGGCACACAAAAAAAAACTGATGCGAAATTGAGCTCTTTCTGACAGATGGTGAACGAGGAGAAGAGTATGTCTCTGAAAGCCTGGCTGCCTCCTCACAAAGGGTTTTCCCTGCCATGCCTGTCCAATGATGGGGACACTGTGCTGTAAGAGGCATCATGCATATGAAATGCCAAACCGAGGCCGTAGCTCACAGTGCTTCTTAAGGAACCAACGGTTAATGTTTAAAGGCACAATGGCCCAAATTTAATTTTATTAGCATAGAGCAGTGGCCCACAACCCTGTTCCTGGAGATCTACCGCTCTGTAAGTTTTCACTCCAACCCTAACAATGCATGCCTCATTCAACAGCTAGAGGTCTCGTTGAGCTGCTAATTAGTAGAACTCGGTGTGCCAAATTAGGGTTGAAATGAAAACCTACAGGATGGTAGATCTCCTGGAACAGGGTTGGGAACTGGTGGCCCAGAGGAACCATGGTCTTCTGATCAAATCCCAAAAGCTTCTCTCCTCATGTAAAGAGTCTGTAAGCAAACTAGTCTATCCATCTGAAATACTCTTGTGCATGGTAATGCTACACCTAATCCGGAGCCCCAGCCACACCTGCCATCATTTACAACCCCTTCCCTTTAAGAAGAAAGGAGAAAGAGAGAGAGAGAGAAAGACAGAAAAGGAGGGGCGTGTATGATTGTGTTTGCGTGAGCGGGTGGGTGACAAAGAGAGTGGGAGAAATAGTGTGATGTCAAATGTTATTTTGGATTTTTTGTTCATGGTTTTTGATGTTCTGATTCTGTTGTGTGTCATTTGCTGCACTGTTGACGAACTGATGTAAGAGCATTCACTTAGCCTACACATGCTATGAGCATCAAAGCTGCAGGTTTCAACCGAGCAGAAAGCAAGAGGGGAGTGGGAGGGATGGGGTGGGCGGTGGGATTTCTGCGGGGGCTGGAGGTGGAGAGGAAGCTGTCACCATCGGCACCTCGCCCCCCCTCCTCCACCCCCCCCCCCCCCCCCCATCTCTGCTCTCCTGTTTATTTCTCTCCACCGTTTCAATAAATTGGCTTTTACCTCCTGTTTCTCCCCCAATCTTCTGCAAAGTACGGGAGACAGCGACGCCCATAGATCCATTTCCTCATAATCGTGCCGCTTGCTTTTCTCCGGGCCCGGATGAAGGGTCGTCAAGCGCTGCCTCTTTTCCCCTGCAATTTCGGCGCTAACGGCGCTTAAACGTACCCTCGCAGCAGAGCGCGGTGCGGTTAGCTCGGTGAGCACCGCGCGCGGCAGCAACATTCGCTCAGCCTAAGTGCAGACCTGAGGTTATGCTATCCGCTTCGAATGGAGCCACTGCGCGGGGCTATTACATTACCATTATGACATCATTTATCTGCACCTCACATTCTCCTCAGGCTTAACGTTTACACTTCAGTATCAGCGCACTTCCCGGGACGCTTATACCGCTAGCTTTTAATTAAACGCACCTTGCTTCTGGGTACAACAGTGCTGCCTAACCCAATATTGTAACCCACCCCCATATTCATATTCATATATAAATGAATGTGACATTTATGCATCATACATCCGGTTAAAAATCCCGATGAACAGTCAAAATTGTTTTGTTTTTTTTAGAACAACTCAATGAGATTTACTGTACAAGATTGAAAAATTTGATTGAAATTGCTGCATATTTACAGCATCGCACCATTTGGTGGAGAGGTGAGGTCTACGTTCTTCACCTGCTAATTAAGGATCGTCACGGCGACCGTTATTAAAACTGACAGAGCGTATCCCTCACACACTCAAAGTGGGATGGAGTGTCATGTGCTTTAAAAGCCCCAGAGTGTGGTCTAGCTATCGGTACATGGTAATAGCGTCTGCTTCTTAGTGATGGGAGCATGAGGCTTCGTTAAACTTAAAATGGACAGAGCTACCAATTGGCACGCTAATTTGAACCAACCATTGTGTTCTGCTGCACAGAGCAAAACCTCATTATGAGTTCAAACTCTCTTTATTCTCTCCACCCACCCACCTGTCCGTTGACTGCTCGTTTTGAGAGCTGTTTCTTTTCAGGTGCTGCATAATTTCAGTGAATATCATCACAGTGTGTCATAATATCCCAAGATAACGTGGTGAATGTGAAGTGTCCGTATCTCAGAAATCAGCCTTTGAAATGGCAGGTTCAAACACTCGCTGAGGGATGAGCTCCCCCAAGGTAGTGACAGTAGTTGCATTTTACCACTAGATGGCAGTGAAGCAGCGGTGGCCTGCTCCGTTTCTGGTTCTGTGCACTTCCCTGCACCGGCACAGAGGCTGTCTCTCCTGCCCTGAGATGCCCTATGTCCCGCTCAGCTCATGCAGCTCATACACGATCCATTTGAGGCTATTGCAAAGAAACCTGATAAAGAAATCTCATGATGATTGGTCCACTTTGAGAGATAACGCCATATCTATGAGCCCATGAAAGTGAACGCGGGAGCCTGAAAGATGCCTGGATGCTGCAGGCTCCGCGGTTTGTTTAAAAAAACGGAGGCATTTTATTAAAGCTTCATATTTTATTGAATTGCATTTTTTCTTTCCCTCTGTAATTTTGTGATATTTGCCATGTTTTTGCATGTACTCTATATGCAATGGGAACATATGCATATTAGTCTTTCCAATAAAGGAACATAAGTTAACGATTGATAATATTGTCCATTGTAGCCTGTTTTAGAAAGGGAACAGATATTTCATCTCTTGAAAGAAAAAGTTATTTAGCTGACCAACCAGCTATGTGTTAGGAAGAGGAGGCAATAAAGACATGGTCTTTTTAAAAAAAAAAAAAAAAATAATAAGATCCTTCTGTCATATGTATGATTTTTAATGATCTTTAAAAAAGTAATGAAAGCATATTCCTTCACTTTTTCAATGATTATTTCTGCTGTTTCAGCAATACAACCTCAGCCATACTGCAAAGCAAAGTACCTCCAATAACATTCTAGATTCTCTTGTTCTTAAATTAAACTCGATACCTGTTCAACAAAATTATATTTCCCTGTGTCATATTTGTCCATGGAAATGTGCCCCATATGTATCCAGTTGGTCTTGTGTATCTGATAGTCCAGCTTTATGTCTGTGTATACTTTCAACATGTGATGCAGTGGGGGTCAGACTATATTTCTATCAATATATATATTTTTTGCCTGTGTATGGGATCTGGGAGGGGGATCTGCGTACGGGATCTGTGTATGGGATCTGGGATATAGTTTAACGGTGATATTTGAGCCACCCCAAAGGGGGTTGGGGATGGGGGAGGGGGGCAAAGAAATGGGGGGAAAAAAGCAGCAAACGTACCAACAGGACAGGATCCCTCCGAAACCACCAACACCTCGGCCTGCTGCTTGCACGAGTCCTTGCGCAGGTAGCACTCGTTCTGGTAGTTCTCGTTGTTGGAGCCACACACGGGGACGTAGTCATTGTTGCACTGCGGGGAAGGGGAGAGAAAGAAAGCGGTTCGGAAGGTTAGAAGGTTCAGAAGGACCCCGTGTTGTGCGTTCATAGACTCCCTCGCTGCTGCCGTCCACTCGCTGAGCAGGAGTAGCCTCGGCTGGCGAGGGACGCCTTTATTTGGCAAGGCGGCTGACGTGAGGCGGGGTTCATATAGTTTCCTCAAACACATCGAAGAATGCCCCGCTCTGGACTTCAACTCCCATCATGCTCTCTGTAGAATGTTCTGCCACCCTCTGCCTTCTGAATGCACCCTGTGCCACACGTTGCCGAGATTAATGAGCGCAAAGGAAAACTGTCAGACGCAGTGAGATTTAGCACTTAAGGAACAGCAGGGATGCTGATGCACATCCAAAATAGGGCACTGTCATTGCATCCTTGAACAAAGTGCTTCACTTGAATCACTTCAGCAAGTATACTGTATCAGCAAACATATATCAGCTGTACAGATGGACATGGGAATGCTAGCTGCACTAGATAAGGGTGTCTGTGACTGCCCATTGCATTAATAATGTAATGAAACAGCTCAAGCAAATATATAATTACACATGCAAGTTGACATACAGGACTGATTTCACCTCCCTGGTCACAAAAGTCACGCATTACATTACCACACAGGTGCAGTATATCGGCGAATGTTCATTTGTGTATAGCTATTACTCTTTAACAAGTCAATGAGTATTATTTCACGGTTTTTCCTCGCATGAAAAGGGTCTTTGGTGGTCCCCGTCATTGGGCCAGTGCTTGCAGTCACAGGCATCCCAAACTGTTAAAGAGATGCTGGAGAGCCTTTTCTAAGGCCTTTTTTACCGCTTCAATTTGAACTGAAACTCGTGAGTAGGTGTGGTTATATGACGATGATGCCACATAGTCATATTATGAATATTCATACGGTCAAGGAGTGAAAGGGTGTGTCGATATAAGTCATAATATTAATGTTAGCAGTAATAAAAATCAATTCACATTTGAACTTGAACTAGCTAGTTAGCAGTACAAGGGTCTCAGTATCAAAGAGGAAAAAAAAAAAACGTTGGTCTCTGCTTTTATACCACGTGCCCAGCCGAGACCACCCTAGGATCACCTCAACTCCACCCATTTTTTATGTTAAGGATCTCGTGACTTCACGAACCCCCGGAAACCAGCGTATTGCTAAGCCTACACAGAAACTCAGAAAACACCCATTTTGACTAAACATGAGATTTTCGGACAAAAACAGTTGTGTATGATCGTAATCTAACCCAAAACATCGGTTTTCAATGGGAAAAGTCTGTTTTTCACTGCAGTATCACTTTAACATTGAACTATCCTAAATTGGCCCCTATTAACAGTCAAGGTCTAAAATGCTTGGTAAAATTCAAATTTATTTTGCAAGTATAAAACGGAATAGAAAAACATCAGAAAGTTCCAAGGCAATAGAGTTCCAAGGCTCTTTCCATGTTAATCTGTGAACATAAATGTTGTGCATTAAGCAGCTATGAGAGAAACTGATGAAACCTTTTACAGTATATGGACAAAACATTAGCTATGTCTAATAATTAGTCTCTGCTATCATCCCACTGATTAAAAATTCCATCCAGCTAAAGTTTTGGATTAAGTATGGCATGACCTGCTCCATCATTTTGAGTTGTTTTGACACAGAACCACATTTTGGGTTTTATATAGCCTATGGCTGTGAAGAGGAGAGCGCCAGCACATTGTCAGCGAGATATGTAAATCATAACTGTCACCACACTGGGTTTTCAAGAAAAAAACTGTCCGTGTCTGATCTGACGAAAATGACGTTTCTGTGCAAACGGGCCGTTGCGACCTCTGACTCAAACCGACGGAACGCTATTCCTAATGATGAGGACTAAAATAGTGTAAACGTTGACATCATTGATTAAAGAGCACATTACGGGATTTAGTCTGCTTTCTCCCGGCACATACCTTCGCAGCTCGGATTAGTGCGTGAAACGCTAACAAGCCAAGCGTCCCCGCTAGTGATAGTCCCACATTGTCAGTGAGATATGCTTGTGTATGAGTGTGCAGCCCATGAGTGTGCTCTCTTGCACACTTTCTCTTTTCTCTGATGATCAGAGGGCTGCATTGTGCCGCCAAATAAAGAATATTCTTAGTGTAGTTTTAATCTAATTTGTTTTCCCTTTTTTCCAAACAAATTGGCTTTGGCGCACGGCAAAGAATTATCGGTCACACTTTAAACAAAGTCTCCATATAAAGGCTTTATATAGCATAAACGTGACATAATGGCTTCACAAATCACAAAAATGTCATGCTTCGTAAAGGGTGACATGACACCTTCTTATGCAACGTGATATGCCAAATGCGTCGCAGGTAGCCTAGCATCCTACATAAGCATGTTTTATTACGTCACAGTCATTTAGCAGACACTCTTATCCAGAGCGACTTACACAGGAGTGCAGATGTCACAACTTTTTAGCATTTGTTTACATACTATAATGAAGTGATTCAGGTTAAGTACCTTGCAAGGTACAACGGCAATTCCTTAACCATTATACTACACTGCCGCCTGTATAATGTTTAGCCAGAGTGACAATGTTGGTTATGTCACATTTGGCATAACATGTTGCATAAGAAGGTGTTATGTCGCACTTTATGAAGTGTGACATTTGCTTATGCATGATTTATGAAGCCATTATGTCACGTTTATGAAGGCTTTATATATGCTATATAAAGCCTTTATATGGAGACTTCATTTAAAGTGTGACCGAATTATCTATGCACAAAAAACCCTTCATTTAAAATGACACTGAAATACTTCCTTGAGAATAGACAGACCTCAATCCTGCAAGTTGACATTAAAAAGCTGTTAGACCAGACTCCAATAACAGGCTACTAAGTCCTCTTAACAAGCAAGGGCACTCAGTCAGGAGCCATTTCCCATCTGGAATTCATGAATTCAGAGAGAGGGGTCCTGCTCTGTTCTTGCCTATTTACCATATCAACTTTCACATCTGTCATTTCGGGAGGCTTGAAAAAAAAAAAAAAAAAAAAAAAAAAAGCCACTTTGGTTTTCAGTCTGTAAAATCTTGAACCCTTTGTGAACCAGATCAATTCCACCCCCTCCAAACCCAAATTTCACTTTACATTTCAGAAACACTACACTGTCAACCCGGAGCATACCTGTTGTGTGTGTTTCTGTGCGTACTACCCTAGAAAGGGCTCCGCAAATCTCCTCCGCCGTTGGAAACTAGGCGGCCGACTCGAAAGGAGGGCATTGCCGACACGGGGGAAGGTCCATATTTCTCTGTCCCACGACTGGCGCAGCTACACGGATATTTTTGGGAAGACGTTAGAGGAGAGGTCATCGATCGACCCGGCACACATAAATGCGGGACCCTGAGTGATGAGTGCCTCTCGAGCCCCGCGGCATCGGTGTTAAGCCCCCATGTGGAACGGCAATGCATGCTGGGAAAACCGTGTCCTTTATTTACTCGAGAGAAATGCTCTGACCAATACATTTGCTCAAAACCAATTTATGAAACCTGTCATCTCACCCGATCTCGCTTAATCCCTCCTCCCCCTGCTAGGGTCCCAAACACCTCCCCCTGCTAGGGTCCCCCCCCCCCCCCCCCCCCCACCTCCACCGGGTAAAGCACGGGTGGAAATAAATGTCCAATCGGAAGATAAAAATAGCTGCGCATTGATCGCGGATCCAGACGGAATCATCTGCACTCCTGAACCCATGTTTGTTCAGGTGCGTTGAGAGGAAAGGGATTATCCGTCGGGGAAAATGCCCCCGCATGCTATAAATGCCCCCGCACTAAAAGCCCCTGCACGCTATAAAAGCCCCCGCACGCTATAAAAGCCCCCGCACGCTATAATTCTGGAGATTGGCTGAATTAAGGCGCGTGGGAGTGTTCTCGCACACTGATCTCACAACTGTAATCAATTTTTGCGTCTGTTTTTACCAGCTGAGAGGTAACATAACGCAGGACCCCTGACAGCCAACTGGCTACCGATCAAAGGAAAGGCAGAGACAGAGAGAGGCAGAGAGAGATTGAGAGAGAGAGGTACACTGGCAAAGTGTATATTGCCAGTGTTTCCAAACACTCTTCCTTTAAAAAATGGCCAAGATTTGAAAGGTGATGCAACACAGGGAAAGAGTTGTTTTCCGGGTCCCGTGGCTCATCTCCCGTAAAAAAAGGGCGCTCCCCTGGGCGTCTGCGGCCCACTCCCGGGTATCCGAAATCCTCCAATGGGGAGGCGGCGGCCTCTCGCACCCGTTCCCTTTCCTCTCAGGCGAAGCGCCCACCTCACAGCCCAGCGTAAAGAAGACGGTCCCCCACTCCCCCCTCGGCGGAAACAGACTAATCCCTCAAATTGGCCGCGATAACAAGGCGGGTTGAGCGCGTGCCATACGGCTCGGCCGCGTACCGCCAACCTGCTCGCTGCCCGCCCCCGCAAAGCGCTGATTCTGTGTGCACGCCCCGCCCGCCTGCACTGGGACTTCCGTCGTTAAAACTAATCTGAGGGCTGATTTTAATTGCTTTGGAAACAAGCTGACACGTTTGAAGAAAGGCTCACACAGGACTCGCTTCAACGGTGGCTGAAACTGGCAAAGCAACACAATGCCGCATTGCTGCCATGCATCTATTCCTGACAGAAGATAGATATTAAGACATTATTATTAATAATAATAATAATAATAATAATAATAATAATAATAATAGCAGAATAGTGCCAGTGCTCATCAAATGATCAGAATGTCTTGTCATCTCATAACAAAGAGGTGTATATCCAAGGAGTAACACCATGAAATAAAGAATTTAGGATGGCAAAACCCAAATTGGGAGGTACACTCCTCCATCAGGGCACGGATAAGACTGAAAGATATCTTTTATGCTTTCTTTTCTTTGTTCTTTATGGTTAAATGACATGATGGCCACATGTCACCATAAAAAAACTTCTAATGGCTACGGCTTAACATGCCTAAGCCTGATACTTGGCATCCTCTTGCAGTGATAACGTGCACCTGCAAACGTCTGAGACTGCTGGTTTGTGCCTGCAGTTCCCCCTACGGCCTGCAGGGGCTGCTGTGGTTCTTGGGTTGGAGGCGCGGAGGCCGGACCTGCCGCTGCCGCTGCTGCCGCTGTTCGAGGCGCCAGAGCCGTATGCAAAACGTTAAAAAGGAAATGAAGTATCAGAGGGAAAATGTCATCTCTCGGCTGGAGAGCGGGCCAGACACCTACACTCGCCGAACCGCTCAATCCGCGGCGCCTCGGCCGTCTGCCCACGCTCGCTAGCCGCCGCCCCCCTCCCCAAGTCATTATCCTGCAACATGAAGCCCAGCCCCCCCCCCCCCCCGCCATCCCCTCTCCCCTCCCCTGGGAGAGAGAGACAGCTTTGTTTTCTGCATTGGTCCTCGACCTCGTTTGTCCGTACCCGCTTTGCCAATGGGAGACGGTTTGAAAAGCTGAAGTGCAGGACAATGGGAGGACCTTGTGCAACGTCTGGCTGGTGGCACTAAATTAAATTTGTGGGATCGGACACTCCTACTGAGAGGGGGACGGCGTGGCCCCCTTGAAAAGCCGCCAGGAGCGCAGGTCGTCTGCGCGGCCGACGGCTCTCGCCCCTGATTGGCTCTCTGATGGGGATGCGCGTGTGTCCGGGGGCGTGACCCGATCAGGCTTGGGTGTGGCTTTTCCCAGAGTGCTTTTGAGCTCGGGGCTGGTGCCATCATGGTCTCAGTGGAGCACATCAACGTGTGGTTGAACTACATTTCTCTCCCTCTCTCTCTCTCTAACACACACACACACACTCTCTAACGCACATGCGCACACACATACACACACACACTCCCTAACACACACGCATACATACATACTATACACAATTTACACAGAACAGTGGCACCCTTTTGCATGGTACTGACACGCAGAATGAATGTTGCCAGCACTGAAATGAGAAAGCAATAGCCTTCTCCTCTTATGAAGGAGTGATCATTCAGAGGCAATAAAAAGACTGCGGCGGCTCGTTAAAACCACCCAATGGAGAGCAGCGCTCGGTTTATAGCGCCACGCGGGGCCCCTCCCACTCGGCCTCACACGTATTCAGCACCTCGCTGCATCCAAGCACCGTGTCCACAAATAAACAGGAAAGGCCAGTCCGTTCACTGATCCTAGTGCTTAAAAGCAGGAGGATGCAGGTTTGATTCACATGTGGGGCACTGCCAGGGATCCGCTGATCGAGGCAGAGTTGTTGCAGTGTTGTAATCAGATAATAATGGGAAGACATGGCTGTAGATATAGCCCTGGATAAGGGTAGGTAATAAGGCCGTATAATCCTGCGTCTCCTGCACTGTGCTGTGGAGTTTCGCTGAGCACTGTTTGGCGATGTCGTGCGTTTATATCGTATTCGGGCATCCACAGCCATGGCTGTGACGCGTACCCTTGTCCAGCGGGGTAGATGAGCGCGATGGCTTCTCTGAGACACGCGCAGCCCCGCGCTGTTGGCTGCCCCTGTATATCACCACAGATGAGGGCTGTCTGAGTACCCAGAATGCACCGGGAGATGATCAAAGCTTCAAGGTGAAGCCTACAGAGCAGATGTTTTACAGCTTTCAATTAATGGAATACCCAAAAATAGGCATTTTGGGCACGAGTGTGTGTGCGTGCGCACTTGCGTGTGTGTGTGTGCGTGTGTGTGTGTGTGTGGCAAAGTGCATGTATAGGAAATGTGTATGTGTGCCAGTACACATATGTGTGTGTTCAACTGTGTAGTGCATGCCTGTGTGCGTGTGTGCTTTTCCCTAACTTGCCCCTGCTAGACAGAGGCCTCCAGTGGACTGGTAACAAGGGGGGTAATGGAGTTGTTGCTATGCAGATGCCGTGTGCCTTCTCTATTATACACAGTAGACCTGCACATCTGTTCACCTGGAAAGGGCGACGGGCAAGCAGGAGTGTACAAGTGTGTGTGTGTGTGTGTGCGCGTGTGTCTGTGTGTGTGTCCATGTATGCGTGAGGGAGAGAAGTCCTCCATCACGCTGGTTCACACACAAGGGGAAAGAGTGTTGGTTGTTTTGCAGCCTCGCTGGCAAACAAACCAATTACCGGCTCGGCGGCACGTAAAGAAGGGCATCGTTGTGAATCAGAGGGTTTCAAACTGCTTATGAATCCCAGCTGTGAAATGAAGCAATGGGTGTGTGTGTGTGTGTGTGTGTGCAAATATCCACCACCGCCGTCGCCTGGGATACGGCTGCCCGCTCGGCGCAGGGAAGTGTCGGCGCATGAGCCGGAGCCGAGGGGCAGCGCCGCAGGTTACCGCCGTGCCCCGCCCGGGGGCCTGCGTCGCCACCATTTCGACATCCGAGGAAACTTCGGCTCCCAAATAATTCAAATCTGAATAATCCAACCCGGCGCTCCCGTCCTCCCCCCGAGCGCTGGACGAAAATCCTTCTGCGTAAATTACGTCTCGCAGCAGAGAGATCTGCATTCATCAGAACAGTCAGGCAGGGAAATGAATAATATCAATTAATTAACTGTTATTTCGTGCCGGGGGTTTTGGGGTTTTGGGGTTTTCCTTTGTGAATATAGATGAAAAAAAAATACTTTTTTTCTGTCCCGTTTGATTAGTGGCCAAATATTATTACAGTGATCGAAGGTGTGGTCACAGCCGTACTGTAAGCTGTGAGACAAAACAAGCATTGTGGATAGGCCACCTTGACCACAAAGCCATGTATTTCAGATAATAATAATATTAATAATAATAATGATCATCATCATTGTCATCATCTTCATCATCAACATCTGCATAATAATAATACTAATACTCCTACTACTACTACTACTAACAACAACAACACTACTACTATTACTACTACTACTACTACTAACTATTACTACTAACAACAACAACAACACTACTACTACTACTACTAACTATTACTACTAACAACAACAACACTACTACTACTACTACTAACTATTACTACTAACAACAACAACACTACTACTACTACTACTAACTATTACTACTAACAACAACAACACTACTACTACTACTACTAACTATTACTACTAACAACAACAACACTACTACTACTACTACTAACTATTACTACTAACAACAACAACACTACTACTACTAATGCTCTGCTGCAGCCATTTTGCACTAGAACACTGACTACACAATGCCTGCGGCGGATAGGGAGGACATTTAAATTATTCAGCCAATTAAACTTGGGGATAATTAGGTGGCTAGATTGGGAGAGCCGGATTGAGAAGTTGGCCAGTACACTGGGGAGCCACCCCCACTACCGTTTGCCTTAAGTGCCAGGGGACCTTTCATCATCATGGTGAGTCAGGACTTGGGTTTAACGGCTCATCGGAAAGACGCTCCAGGACAGATCTCGGAACGGGTCGCGGCGCACTAGGGTTCGCCCGCGCGGGAAACTTCGGGGAGCGAAGCACGCCCTCTCCGCGGCTCTCCGACGAGGTGCAAAAAGGGTGAGTCTCAAACGTAAGAGTGAGGATGAAAGGGAGAAGAGAGAGAGGGAGGAACGAAGAGAGAGAGAGAGGGCCCCACAGATACTCCTGGCTCCTTTGATGGGGATGATGTTCTAGTGGAAAAAAATCGTTTTTTTTCTCTTTTCTTTAAAGCAGCTGCACGGTGATCTCATTCTGGTTCTGTCTTATTACCCTTTCAAAGCAACACCCTTTCCTACACTGTCCCATATACACAGCCAAATCAGACACACACACGCACACACACACATACACACAGACACAATGCGTGCACAGTTTGCACGTGCACACCCACTCGCACGAAACGGCAAATGCGCACAGCTACACGTACTAACATACACAGAGTGTGTATGCACCACACTAACTAAAACAACAGAAAACACGCACACTCAAAAACATGCATAATACTCCACGACACACGCACGCACGCGCACACGTGCAAAACACAACCATACACAACAGAGACAGCCAAAAAAAAAGCCGCACCCTAGAAAACTCACAAGTCAGTCAAACTTGAACATCAGACCAAAAGGTACCGAAATAGAAAATAATATAAAACCAAGCCCAGGCCAACACAAACCAAATCAAACTGTTGAATCAGTCATTACAGAAAGTACCATTTTCATCTGTTCTTTTCCCAATGAGAGCAGACAGCTGCTGGCCAAGAGAGCGTGAGCTCTTTCAGACACGGGCTGGTGATTCTTGATTCGCGCGCGGGTGAAGGGATTCATTCTCTCGCTAGTCTCCACGGTGTTAACTCCCCCGATTCCCACTCAGTTTATCTGGTATGGTCTTGACAGTCACAAATCCCTAAACAGCTTTTTCCCCCCTCCTTTTTTCGTCAGACGAATACATCATTAGTTCAGGATATCTGGGGTTTCCGGGGTGAAGGGGTTATCCTCAGGGAGAAACTGCACAGTACTTTCATAAATTAGACATTATTGGACATTTCAGATTTCCGTTGCATTTGAAAATGTATTGTTCACACGCACGATGCAGGTGACCCCCCTGACCAGGAATAAGCGGGTTAAATAGTGGATGGATGGATGCATACAGGTGACCAAATAAGACACAAGACAACTATATTTTAATCTTGAAATGTGGATAATATTCTACTTTTAATGATTCAGTGGCATCAACGAAAATGATACTTTTCTCTATTTATTTCCCACTCCCAAAATTTCTGAAATGTTCTCTCCCCTGTTTTCAGTACTTCTTTCTGGTTCTGTTTCAGTTTGGCCTTAACACTACTGAGTTATTATTTACAGTTTTATCAATCCCCTATCTCTTCCTTCAGTCGTCCGGTCTACCTGCGTGGACTGCCCTCTTCAATTCAAACAACAAAGTTTTGATCGGGTTCAACTCTGGGCACTGAGATGGCCACTGCAAAACAAAAAGTTAATCTTTGTCTCATCTGACTATGAGGCCAGTTCCACTCAAAGTTCCAGTTCTGTTTAGCAAACACCAGATGCGTATTTTTTATTGATTGCCCTCAATAGAGGCTTTTTTCTGGCAACTTCTCGTTTTTTCCTGGCAATCTCCTGAATTGTGAAGGTCAACAGCACTTGTTTTTTTGTTTCTTGTGAGGTTTTTTTTGTTGCCTTTCCCCGTGGTGGATGACACATGAGTTTTGTACGTGCCTTTCCTCATTTTTATACTTGGTGAAACAGAAAACCATCGGAGGCCACAATACAGTTCCCTCATGGCAGGACAACGCAGTTATTTTTGTATTGGATTTCATTAAAAATAAGTATTATGGGTGAATATTTGTGAGACACTTAAATAAATTAACTACCCTAGCCACCTTTTTTAGTATAAAATAAATCCAATTTTCATTTCATATGAAATTACATTTTTTGAGCATGCAATATAGCTCATTACCTTAATTGTTTATTATATACAGCTTTCTTTGCTCATCTTTATGGAGTAAATAATTTTGGACGGCACTGCACACGTGAGTAATTGAGGACAAGTGACTTGTTTTAGGAAGGACAGCGGCGCTCTACCTGAGCGCCAGGTTTCAGGCCCAGGTTGTTGACCGCAAGGGCTGGCCCCGTTGAGCTTGAACCCTTGCCCCCCCCCTGCCTCCTGCCCCCGTACAGGATCCTCCTTCTGCTCATGCTGCGCGGCCGTCCCGGGCACATCGCTGAGCTGGGCAGGGCCGAGCCATCCCGCTTCTTTCCGCCTTCTTCCTCGGGAGCTAAGCCAATGAGGTCGCCGCGGGCCTTGTTCTGTCCCTCGAGTGGCGTGCGGCGGCCCGGCCAATATCGGGGACACCCCGATTCTGAGCTACTGAGCGCGCACGCCCGGAGAATGACGACGAATGCCAAAAACCAAAAACAAAACAAAAGACCACTAGACAGATTGTAAATGCACAGCGTAGGAACGTTAAAACGTTTTGCTCCATGTGAGACTGTTTTTATTTAACGGGGAGGGGGAGGGGGGTGGGGGGGGGGGGGGTGCTGTTAGCCTATCCCAGCATGCATTGGGCAAGAGAGGCAGGAATACTCCTGGACAGGACAGTATATTGCATTTTACAATGTATTTAATTTCAAGGATTTATTTGGAAATACTCCCGCACTCAGCACCTTTACACAGAATAACAACAAACACAAAAATGATTGGTCACTTTCTAATTAGAAAACGCACTCATGGTAGGGAACAATATTTCAAATACTGTTTCACAATGAACCCAAAGTTGCATAGTCGAGCTGTTCAGGCGTAAATCATGAACCTCGAAAATACTGTCCCTGCTCCTGTTTTGAAGAAACGCAAAAAATTCTAAACTTTTAAAAAAGAATATATGTGGGCAGGCTATAGCCGTTCTATCCTTTATGAAGGTTCAATCCTTGCAAGTCCACCATATGATGTCAAGATAATATATAACACGTTTGCCACTGGCGCAGGCATATCATGTTGTCTGTGGTGGATCTGACCTCTGATTTGTCTTTCTGTCTCTGTTTATTATTTTTTTGCGTGAACGTCACAAATATCTTTCATCTACCTGGCACACATGGCTTCCAAGGGCAACCACCCTCACTAACATGATACTGATACTCTTTTTTTTTTTTTTTGATGCGTGTGGCCAGGTTCCTCCGCGTCAACAGGAAAAAGGCTGATTACCACTTCCTGTTTCTGTGTGTGCTCTCCATGGTGCCATTAGGGGGCCTGTATTTATAGTGTCTCAGAACAGGAGTGGTGATCCAGGATCAGTTTTGCCTTTCTGCTCTTTATGGATGGGGTTAGGATGCAGCCAAGGGAAACCTGATCTTAGATCAGCTCTATGAGCCGAGGCTGAGCTGCATCCCCTCATTCCCCCGAGCTCCGAGCCCATTTCCTCTCATGCGCATTACAGTGCATTATGGGAACCGTGGGGCTGGCGGACCCAGCCAATGGGCGGAGGCAGTAACTTGATCACATTTGATGAATTACTGCGCTTAATGGGATAAGGGCGCAAGCACGATTAGGTTTGCGGGCGAGGGTGCGTTGACGTCAGGCCAGTGTGTGCACCTTACTGCCCCCCCCCCCCCCACCCCCCCAATTTCATTACGGCTGAAATCAAACCGGTGTGACCTCCAGTCTGAGAAGCACAAGTTAGAGCCTTGCCCTAAAAGAAAAAAAAAAGGAGAGACATCAAGGAAACGGACCCTAACAGACAGGTAATGTTATTTACCTGAGTGCTGGCACTGGTGTACCCGCCCCAGGAGACAAATAACTCTCCTGGGAAGATTGCGAGTCTCTCCGTTACATTCTTCAGTGGGCAGACAGTAACACACACTCTTTAAGCTGAGAACCCACGATAAAAAAGAAAAATAGTCATTAGACTTTATTAGATGCTTCTCTCCGGTAGGCAGTCTCCTCCGTTTTTATTGTTAGCTCCGGGGCACGGCAGAGAAACATTGACTTTGCGTTCCGACAGGTCGAGGCCAGGGGAAAAAAAACCAAGCTCTTACCTTGAAGTCGCAGATGCACGTCACGGTGTCCCCGATTCTCAAACATTCCCCGTCGAACTTGCAAGTGTTGGTGGCACACAGGAAGAGATCTGTGTCCCGGTCATCGAAACCTGCCACCCAAACCCAGAAAAGACTCGTTAGCGGGGACCTTTTTACACAACAGAGCCAATTTAATCCTATATCAAAGCATATTCCAACATGCTTTCAAATACATTTCTCAAGATGAGCAGTGCATTCAGTATGCCCTTAATTAGTATCTTTTACATGATATTAAATACATTTGAAATATATCTTGTATATGGTTCATTATATATATATATATATATATATATATATATATATACAGATGGGTGATAAATTAAAGGAAAAACCAACATAAAGTGTCTTAGTAAGGTGTTGGGCCACCACGAGCCACCAGTTACAGCTTCAATGTGCCTTGGCATAGATTCTACCTCTAGTCTAGCATAGATTCTAGTCTCTGGAACTGGAGGGATGGAACACCATTCTTCCAAACGATATTCCCTCATTTGGTGTTTTGATGATGGTGGTGGAGAGCACCGTCTAACACGTTGTTACAAAATATAGGTGTTCAATTGGGTTGAGATCTGGTGACTGCGAAGGCCATAGCATATGATTCAGATAATTTTCATACTCATCAAACCATTTATTGGCCCCACATGCCCTGTGTATGTGGGCATTGTTATCCTGGAAGAGACCACTCCCATCAGGATATAAATGTTTCATCATAGGATAAAGGAGATCACTCAGAATAGCTTTGTATTGATTTACAGTGACCCTTCCCTCTAAGGGGACAAGTGGACCCAAACCATGCCAGGAAAATGCCCCCCACAGCATAACAGAGCTACCAGACCCCCTCACTGTAGGAGTTTTTCCTTTAATTTGTCACCCATCTGTATGTATATATATATATATATATATATACAGTGAGCACCATAATTGATTGGACAGTGACACATTTCTTGTTATTTTGGTTCTGTACTCTAGCACTTTGAGTTTGAAAAGATACAATGACAATGAGGTTGAAGTGCCGACTGTCAGCTTTAATTTGAGGGTATTTTCATCCATATCGGATGAACCGTTTAGAAATGATAGAACCTTTTGTACATAGTCCCCCCATTTTTGGGCATCAAAAAATATTGGACAGTTTAACATAATGTAGAATAAAGTAATCATTTTTAATATTTGGTTGCATATCCTTTGCATGCCATGACTTCCTGATGTCTGTGACCCAACAATATCAAAAGACTCAATATCTTATTTTCTGGTACTCCTACTATACTATAACGTCTCTGCATTTGAATGGATCTCTATGGGAATTAGGGGGTGGGACTATATTTAGCTGTAAATTACACTGGAACAGTATGGTACACATGGTTGGCTAAATGCCTCAAAGTCATCAAGGGTCTGTCGTATCAAACAAGCCTTAAACCATCACTCTGCTGCCAGATATGCAGTAGGTATGGATGGATAAATTGAAGGGTTTCTTCTTCTGACTTATTTTTCCAGAGAGTTCAATAGGAAAATTTGTCAGGAGAAACAACCCTAAACTAAATCTAGTCCCACCACCCAATTCCCATAGAGATCCATTCAAATGCAGAGAAGTTATAGTATCGCTTGTAGGAGTACCAGAAAATAAGATATCAAGAGTCTTTTGAAATAGTTGGGTCACAGACTTCAGGAAGTCATGGCATGCAAAGGATATGCAACCAAATATTTAAAATGATTACTTTATTCTACATTATGTTAAACTGTCCAATATATTTTGATGCCCGAAAATGGGGGGGGGGGGGCTATGTACTAAAGGTTCTATAATTTCTAAATGGTTCATCCCATATGGATGAAAATACGCTCAAATTAAAGCTGACAGTCTACACGTCAACCTCACTGTCATCCTCTCTGTATCCTCTTAAACTCAAAGTGCTAGAGTACAGAACCAAAATAACAAAAAATATGTCACTGTCCAATCAATTATGGTGCTCACTGTATATATCCATGGTTTATATTATACTTCCAAATTGGCAGCCTACTTGCTTTATGTATAAGGAAGGATGCACAATGCATTGTGATTTGATTCAATTCATCCCAGACTACAGTGCAGTGACGGCACTTATAAAGCCATTCAGATCTAATATAGAGTTGGGGACATTTGACCCATCTCTGGGAGGGCTGCAAGGTGGCTGCTCATCACCCCAGCTGTCAAGATCAGAATGAATGAATCCACTGAATGAGCGTTGAACTCTTTGCTGTGGTCTTCAGTAAGCGATGCACAGACAAACAGTGAATCAGATAGTATCGGAATCATGCTTCGGTCAATATAATGGTATTTCATCACACAGGATCTGATAAGTTCTGGACCAGCTCATGCCATTACTTCTGACTGCCTTGGTTTTTTTTCCGCAAATATTAAAACAAGTGTCATAATTCAAAGATCAATCATTGCCATGATAAAAATCTAAAATGAAAACACGTTTCAGTGATATTCACTTACCCCAGTGGTGGAAACTAAAGACGTACAAATACCGTGTCACTGTACTCAAGGCCTTTTTTTTTTTGGTATTGGGTCCTTTTCTTTTCTTTGTGTAACTGTGCAAAGGCAGAATCATATCTAAATCCTAGCAAATCACTCTGTGTTCCATAAATCACCACTATGGCCATAGCAGTCCATTTATGAAAGAATGGCTTTCCTTCAAAAACAAAATAGCACAATATCACAATAGCACAATAAGCCACCAAGCTAAGTCAGCCACCAAAGGACATCTTGCCACCAAAATAACGGGAGCAGCAAACAGTTTATCAGCAGTGCCTCAGGATCACTCAAGGCCATATTTGAGTGACATGTTCAAATTCTGTAGTAAAGGAAGCTTTCGGAATACAGAGCCTGTGGCTGGTGCAGAAAATTGCCATAGTTTGAGAAAGCATAGTCAGTTGAGTAGTCATTGCAAACCAATCAATTGTTGGTTAGCTAAATTTAAATGATGACAATATAGTTATAACACTATACAATTAGTAGGCTAGCTAGTAAGTACTGCTCGTAGAATGAGGCATATTATTTTTTTTAAATGATAGCTAAAGAGCCATACAATAATATTATAGTTAACAAAAATGCAATGATGACCTGTCCTGGGTGTATTCCTGCCTCTCGCCCAATGCATGCTGGGATAGGCTCCAGCTCCACTGCGACCCAGACCAGGAATAAGCGGGTTAGATAATGGACGGATGGATGGAAAATGCCATGATATGATATGTTGCATAATTTTACAGCTATCTAGTATACTGTCATGTCCATTTAGCATCCTGTCTAAAATACTAGACAGGAAACATTTATTTGATAAAGTCTACTTGGTATCTACTGTAAATACTTTTCCTGATCTGTTAGCTAGTCAACATTAGCTAATAAAATTATCTGATTATGTCGTGCTTAATTCATATTATTCATGCAAAAACTCATTTGTAGGGGTTTTTACTGAGGGAAATATTATTAGTCATATTCATAAATGTTTTTGCCAGGAACCAGTTCTGAGCAATGATTTACTCAGTTTTTAAGGTTATTATACAGTAGTCTTGTTTTTTTCCACTAGTTTTTATTTGTACACTACTTTTCATTTCCATTTCCAATTCAGTTTAGTTTCTGTTTACCGTTAAATCCTTTGTGTTAGTTTATATTTTGTTCCATGGCTATTTTGTTTTTAGATGATTTAGTGGACTGGAAACATTGACAGAAAATGGCCTTATTAGGCACTGAGGTATTATATATGCATATAGTATTTTAATTTGTTAAAAGGAATACCATGCTTTAAGATGTCTGGTACATTTCAAAGATGAAACTTTGATTAAAAAGGTGTGATTAAGTAAGTCAGATCTTTTCTATCACAAAAGGCAAGGTTAAAAGCTTCACAGTCAGTGTAATAATGTTACCATGCACCTAACAAAAAAAGATAACACTTTCACTTAACACTAAAAGCCATAAGCACTGCACAGCTCCTTCAGGAGCACAATACAATCATTCATATTATGTCAACCGCAACTGTTCATTCGATACGTCACCACCGATGAAGCAAGTGACATTACCATGACATACCAAGTGACACACACGATATTCCTATTTGTTCATTGGCGTAAGCATTTATGCATATCTAAGTCAGTGGCGCCCAATCATGTTCCATGGAGGGCCATGAGTATACAGGTTTGCATCCCAACCAATGACTTCACCTGCTGATTTCACTAATTAATTCCCTCTCCTCTGGTTGAAGGTGTGTTAATTAGTGAAATCAGCAGGTATATACTCTTGGCCCTCCACAGTGCTTATGATGCTGTTATGTAGTGCTTATGAATGCGTTATATAGCTTTTATGAAGGACTATTCATAGAAAGTGTTACCTAAAAAAAACTTGAAAAACAAGCACTGAAATGAAAAGCTAGAGTACACTTTCTATAATTATTCAAAGTAATCCCAAGCTGTGCTCTGTTGTGCGTGGGCTTCCGCCATTACAGCTAGCAAGATTTGATCACTATTTTTTTTAAACTCGCTTCTTCAGTTAAATTGTTGTTTATTGTAGCAAATAGGACCCTGCTTCCAGATTGAAAGATCACATCACTTGTACTTGTGTTCAAATCGACTTTTTACACCTTTTCTTTTGCACAAGCCTCAACACATCTGGAGAAAGAATAGACCAGTGTAACGTTAAACGCCACACACAACACAAGGAAAAAGGTGTCTCAAACATACATTGTCTGCGATTTTATAGGTAACTCCAATGAGCTAGTCCTTCGCCAAACCATTTTGGAGGCAAGGTACGAAAGAAAGTGAAAGTAAAAAGCTCAACGCAGGAAACTCATCACAACTGGGAAGTAACCCCATAACTGGGAAGTAAGCCCAAAACTGGGAAGTAACCCCAAAACTGGGAAGTAACCCCATAACTGGGAAGTAAGCCAGCACACTCATAGCTATGTACTGTATATCATTGTTCAATACACTGGGAACATATTTGACATGTCTTGGTACATAATATTCCTGATTGCTGACTAATGACAACTGCATGGCTGCCTAAAGAAAGCTGAGATGAAGAGTACACACATATTCGGGAGCAGTTTGAGCCCAGTCACTGTGTCCTGCGTTTGCTTTTTTACACCTCCAAAAATCAATAAACTCACTTTTTTGTTTTTGTTTCCATGACTAAGGTCGCACTTTCTTGTTTTTTGTTTAGTCACTCACTTTGAGCACATTTCGGCTTTTTCCCTCCGCCCGCTGTTTTAAAAAATGACAAGCGCAGCCGACACTTTCTCTAACGACACTGGCTTCTGCAAAGTGCGGCGAGCGCGGGTTTAGCTGACCGCATTCTTTATCGCTGGAAACGGCACCTACGTACGTAACACGCATCGGGTTTATCGACTGGTCCGCGTTCAGGTTCGCGCACGCCGCTGCGTTGTCAGGATGCATAACAAACAAAGTAAAAAGAGCCTATCAATATTTTATATATTAATGCACTCAGCATAAATAGTTTTCAGCGGGGCAGGGCAGAAGCATTATACGTGGCCAGAGTTCACCTCTTTAGACCCGTGGAACAGGTTCTTTTTTTTTTCCTCTTGGGGAGGAGGGGGGGTCCATCAACCCAGAGGTCTCAAAATATAATCTCTGTGCACGGCTTCGTTCACATGACTGAAAGAAAGCGCTCGGTTAAGTCGCCGTTCTCAGTGAGGTACTACTGAAAACACGGCGGTAGTGTCACACTCAAGAGCTTAAGCTAGCATTAAGATGCCATGTCAGCGGAGGACAGAGAGGCCACGGGTTTTAAAAATAAATTTAGTCCAGTCAGTCGTTTCTGGTATGCTGCTTGATGTCGTATTCCATTCAAGTCATAGAGAATGATATGGAATGCTTGGTGATTCTTAAACTGTTGCTATGTTCCACAGGGGTTTTGATGTTTTGATGTTTTTGATGACCGTCAAAAACACGTTTGAATCTTTGTAGTTTCTTTAAAAAAAACAAAAAACCCTAATTACTGCATGTACTGCTTTTACCATGCTTGTCTGTTATGGCAGTGGAAGTGCAGGTAGCACACTGGTTTCTACAGCTGGGAGCTGCAGATTCATCTACGAGACAAAGCTCTGCTGTAGCGCCCTTGCGAAAGGTATTTCACCCTGAAACACAAATGAGTTGCAGAAACAGGTTACGGATTAGAATGTGGCATTTTGCACTTCATGGCATGAAAGCGATGAGTACTCAATTAACCATCTGCCGTGCTCAGCTCACAGTGATAAGACATTCAGGAGGGCTCTATTATTGTGACAACGACAATTAGCTGGGCGCAAATGAAATAGCTAGTTTTGTCTCCTGCAAACGGAATATTTGTCGCCTGCACCAGGTTTGGTAGTTTCATGGTCTGCAGTCAACCCGTTTGCCCATTTCCAACATGGGTCAGGCACCCATAGAAACAATAGAAACAGTCAGCGCTGTGCAAGGTGGTCAATTCTGTGTTTGCATTTTAAACCAACCCAGACCAGGTTTAAACGCGAACATTGCCACGTTGTGCTATTTTGGTGGGCGTTATGAATACTTTGCGCATATGAACGCATGAACACATAGTTCATATTTAGAGAAATATTTTGTTTATTTCAATTGGACTATTTTGTGTGCAAGCTGTGTTCGGTTATGCAGTCCAATGTTGGCTGTTTAGGCATCATTGCTCTGTATGGAGTGAATCAATGTAAGTTACTTGAGAGTCAGATTTTACCATTTGTAACAGGATTACACCATACGTCTCAGAACCTTATAATACTGGTAGGAATAGGTAGAAACAGGTTAGATAAGCATCCCAGGAACTTTATTTTATAGGAATATCATTACATCTTTGTTTAAAATGCTAATCAATGGCATCCAAATTTGCCATGTTCACTGGGTGAACAAGGCAAATTTGGATGCCATCATTTAGCATTTTAATCAAAGATGATATTCCTATAAAATAAATTCCTGGGATGCTTATCTAACCTGTTTCTACATATTCCTACCAGTATTATAAGGTTCTGAGACGTATGGTGTAATCCTGTTACAAATGGTAACATCTGACTCTCACTGTAGGGATGGTATTAGCCAGGTGATGAGCGGTGCCTGGTTTCCTCCAGACGTGACGCTTGGTATTCAGGCCAAAAAGTTCAATTTTGGTTTCATCAGACCAGAGAATCTTGATTCTCATGGTTTGAGAGTCCTCAAGGTGCCTTTTGGCAAACTCCAAGCGGGCTGTGATGTGCCTTTTACTAAGGAGGGGCTTCCGTCTGGCCACTCTACCATAAAGGCCTGATTGGTTCTCCCATCTCCACAAGGATACGCTGGAGCTCTGTCAGAGTGACCCTCGGGTTCCTGCTCACCTCCCTGGCCAAGACCCGTCTTCCCCGATTGCTCAGTTTGGCCGGGCGGCCAGGTCTAGGAAGAATTTTGGTGGTTCCAAACTTCTTCCATTTATGAATGATGGTGGCCACTGTGCTCTTTGGGACCTGTAAAGCTGCAGAGATTTTTCCGTACCTTCTCCAGATCTATGCCTTGACACAATCCTGTTTCTGAGGTCTGCAGATAATTCCTTTGACCCCATAGCTTAGAGTTTGCTCTGACATGCACTGTCAACTGTGGGACCTTATATAGGCAGGTGTTGGCAATCCCCAATCATGTCCAATCAATTGAATTTATCACAGGTGGACTCCAATTAAGTTGTAGAAACATCTCAAACAGTATCAGTGGAAACAAAATGCACCTCAGCTCACTTTTGGGTGTCATATCAAAGGGTGTGCACACTTGTGTACATATGATATTTTACATTTTGATTTTTAATAAATTAGCACAAATGTCTAAAAACCTGTTTTCACTTTGTCATTATGGGCTATTTTGTGTAGAATTTTGAGACGAAAAATGAACTCAATCTATTGTAGAATATGTCTGTAACGTAATAAAACGTGGAGAAGGTGAAAGGGGTGTGCAGACTTTCCGGCTTGACTGTATAAACGGATGTAAAAAATGCAAAAGATGTGTATAAATGGATGCAAAGAAATGTGTGACAGAGCAGGGATTGGCTGCAGAGTTGTTTCTCTAGTGTGTGTACACTCATCCTGTCGAGTGAATGTCTGAAATTAATTAAACTTAGTTGAAGTGGTGACTTTTTTGTTTATTGTAAATAGTGATATTAAACAAAAATGACAGCAAAAAAATTAAGAAGCACTGGCATTAATGGAAAATATATTTTGTTTGAGGGGGAATAACCTAATATGAAAATTAAAACTATTCACGCTTTGACATGACAATGTCTGGTTCATAGAGAGGCTCGTAACAGGGCCTGGAGCTTCACATAATGCGCTCACTCTTCAGCCATGACAAAATGTGCGCTAACACACTGTTTTCAAAGGGAAAGAAATGGGCTGATTTGGCAGTAACAAAACCAAACCGCCATCACAGCCACAGTTAATCTGTTCCAATCAAACCAGCCTCTTTTGCAATTGTGCCATAATTGCACTAAAGCCTGTTGTCATAAAAATACAGAAATTGAGTTGGACACGCCCTAATTTGCTAGCATTTAACAATTGCTTCTTGACTGTTAAATTTGGGCCCAATGAATGTTGGGAGATTTTAGATTTTCAGGGTTGTTTGTTCATCAGGTGGCTCCCATAAGGGGGGTCTACTTTACCCTTAATTCCACCAAGCATTACCCCATACTCAGGGTCAAAACAGATTTTACTTTCTGAGCCCTACAAGGTAAATAAAAACACAAGGGGATACTGTCCAAGCCCAAAAGTAATTAAACATAGAAACAGGGCTGTTCTTTCCGCAAGGAACTAAAAATAAAGTTGTTCTAATCACAAAGGCTTAGCATTGTCTGCCAGAAATTTGATAATCGCCGATGCAATTGATACAATAAGGTTCTTCTTTACCGATAATTTTGGGTCAAGCTTTATTTTATTGGCCAAGTACTCGTATGTTACATATTAATTTACTCGACATCTGAAAGGACCGTTCTGTGGTAAATGGCAGTGCTAGTGCTCCTGCAATGCAGAGACATTGGGTTTACTGTGCTCACTGTATCTGCTGAAGAAAGGGCTGTACAGACATCTGATGATGAGTCCTCCTCAATATAACTATAAACCTCAGCCTCAGTTAATTTTTGTTGTTTAAGTTAATAATTGTTGTTTAAGTTTTTTCGTGGAAATTGTGACGCTTTTCAGTTTAATGCTGGCCTCTTCGCACCGATGATGATTAGGAGCTTGATAAAATGCAACTGCGTATCCTACTTCCGGTTTTAGACCTTGTTTAGTTCAGTTGTTTAGTTCAGTTGTTTAGGTCTATAACTTTGAGGTTAGTATCACTGAAGTTCTACTACTTGAAAATGTTGACTCATAGTGCTACCTATGAATGTACCTACATATTGATCAACATATCATTAAGTAGGTATTTTGTGTTTTGTTTTTCTTTAAATGCAGGTAATATTGGTGTGTGACCAATAACAACGTTATTGACATGCTTAAATGCTTATGCATCACGTGCAGGAATTATATAATCATTACATTGAAGAAGTTCCAAACTAAGTGACATTTTAAAAACAGTGGACCCTGAGCACTACATCACAATGAGGTTTTACTGCAGGCAGGCAGAGTGTGGATCCGTAATGAGAAACTAATTCACATGGCAACCAAAATCCTGTTGGCACTTTTGCGGCCCAGGAGAGTGACGAATTTCTCCCTCCGGCCACGTGACTAACACCTTCCCACGGCGTGATCGATACCGATTCCCACAGTCGCCCCTTCAATCTACATGCATTACTGTCACTCAGGCCTGCACGAGCCCGCCCCCACCTTGGCGGCCGGAGTGAACAGCTGCACGCCGTGTCCGTCTGACGTGCGCGGAATGCGCAAGATTAAAATAATATTACCGAACCTCACAGTGGGCCACTTCTACCTCCGCGTTGATGGAGCTTTTGGCCCATTTTGTGCTTTTAAGAAAAAACAGCTGTCTCTTACTTAAACCCTCGTGCACAGTTCTACCTTATCCCATAGACACAATGCTGGAGTAACTAAATGTAAACGTCAATTGCAGCAAAATTTTACAAGGAGGAGAAGCCATGGAGTCAGCTCGGAGTCTCATTTAGGTGATCGTCAATATCTGTCTGTTTATGAGTATGATGATGATGATTATTAATACTAACAATGGCATTATTATTATTATTATTATTATTATTATTATTATTATTTATTATTATTTGTATGGCAATATTCCTTTTCATTTAAAATAATAATCACCATTATTATTTACCATTATTTGGCAGATGGTCCATTCCAGAGCAACCAACAAGGCAAAGATGCAACAAGAACTGAATAGCTGCATTCAGGAGAAATAGTAAATATGGCTCAATAGATGATATTAATACGGTAGATATCCTTTCATTGGTTACAGAGACACACAGGCATAAATTAGAGTGCCCGACAACTATCCCTCAGAGCAGCACACTTAATCTTCGGCTGAATCTGAACTGATTCCAAGCTGAAGCTTCTCTCCAGCTTCGCTGATTCCAGGCCGAAGCTTCACTTGGCTGGTTTGTGGACGAACATTAATTCAGGGTTGAGGAGGCAATGTGTGAATTCTACACCGTAAATTCACAGCAGAGTACATATGAGGCTACTCTGGTCAGATCAGGCTCATATGTACTCTGTTAGAGTTGAATTAACACTGGACATTTTACTGTGTACATGCCTGGTTCCGCCCGCCTCTTCCTCCCTCCTAATGCGATACATATCCAGGCTCCTCCCACTCAACTCAGCTCCTCACACTCACCTCAGTTCAGCTCGTCCCACTCACCTCAGCTCCTCCCACTCACCTCAGTTCAGCTCGTCCCATTCAACACAACACCTCCCACACGACTCAACTCATCCCTCTCATCGCCTTCAACTCCACTCAACTCTGCCCACTTCATACTCAAGAGACCTCTGTGCCCAACACATTACAGCATATAGATATACCTACAACAATGTCACATTCTTCTTAATATTACAATATCACCAGGCTTATAACTGTAGAAAGATAGTACCCCCACACACAGAACACTCCAGTGCAGTGGTATAGATGATTACACAAAGACAAAAAAAACCAGTAAGATAACTGCTAAATCTAACTAACCTGTACGATACCACTTTTAGACAAGAGACACAGGACAGGAATCTCTATGCAGTTATAAGTTGAACATGGTTAACCACACAAAATGGGCAGCAGGGATAAAATTAGCAAGGAAGGAGGTGTCAGCTATAAGCTTATGCAAAGAAGAATCACAAAGGCTTGCTGGCGAATTTCGCTCGCGGCTGTACACCGTACAGTCCACAAGCCTGGCTGTACAGCCAGTGAAAGATCAAAAGAGACATGGTCCCACTGAAACAGCATGCTGCTCCCTGTGGAAGTGTGCACAGTATTCTTTTCATGGCAGTGGATGCAGGGGGCTGTCTGCATGCAGTATGCAGTATCAGTGTACTTTACTCCGTTGAAGGGAAAAGAAGAAAAAAAAAATCAGTTTCTTCCCTCTGGATGTCATGTAAAATTGCACACTTGACGATTCAACTTGCAAATATTTTTATAGTGTAAAAGACCACCCTGTTGATCAACGCCAGAGTTAATACTCCATACTGATACCCATACCGTCGCTGTATCTAAGGAAGAGCGAAGAGCTGGACAGACAGACTTCTGTGACAATTTGTCCTCCTCTATCCCAGAATGCTTCGTCTTAGCTGTTGTATTTCGAATATAAATAATATAAATACTTGCTAATAAAACTTATATATGTGTAACAGTGTAAGTAATGTTGCTAAATCCATGCTTAATTGGGACAACCAACCACCGCTTGATGTTTTTAGTTTATGCCCAAGTGCATTATGGGTAACCCGTAGCAGTGTAAGAATGAGAAACTGTTGGTAAGTTTGTCTGTTGATCGCTCCATTTTATTTTAAGTATTTTATACTGGTTGAGTTAACCGCTTCTCAAGCACCACCTTTTTTTTGAACACAAGCCCGAAAATAAAATGGTTACTGTTCTTGAACCCCTTTGACTACACTAATAATCCTGGTCTAACCCTTTGGAGTTTGTTTTGCAAGAGTATTACTGAAACAAAGTAACAGAAGCTCAAACACAGTGGAATTTTTTTTTCCTCACCAAAAATATTTTATTTATTTTATTAATTATTTTTTTGCCAGGAAAAGGATACCGACTTTACCGGGATTCATGTCGTCTGCGGATTTCCAGAACACATAGAAGGTACGTAGTCATTGTTTTGATCAAGCCTGTTTTGTGTCATGTTGCAAAATAAGGGACCCTTCTCACTATAATACTGGGATCGTAAAATAGTTTTAAAATATATTATTGTGAGTTTTAACACTTTCAAATGGTGTATTGTGTAACCAGATTTATTGAAAATTTCACCTTGTAATGTAATGAATGGAACGAATGCAAATAAACAAAACCACTTCTGGCCCGAATACGGGCCAGTGCTAGTTAAGGGTTGAATAAAATAATGTGTAGGCTAACAGTCATAATTTAGATACTATCCTGTTTGAAATCAATATATTAATGCAAATAGGCAAAGTGTCATTCTGTAAATCTTATATAAGTATCGATATTAATGTAGCGCATGCTCCATTGCTAGCTAGCTGCTAACTAATAGAAGCACAGTTTTAGAAAAAGCGTGGGTCATTGTACCAGAATAAATACATCTAATGCTCCATCCACCTCGATTCCTCTCCTATGTGTGGATCAGTGGGCAGAAGAGAGACTAGGAGATCACGTACTGTATGTCTGTATACATACATACATACATACATACATACATACATACATACATACATACATACATAGCTTATAAACACATTGTATTCCTATATTCACAGTAACTGTCATGTTGTTTTGCTCAAGTTCACCCCAGTATTATGGCACTGTTGATTTAAACCAGTGGACACTTGCTTATTCCAAAAACGTTTTACAATGTGTGATACAATCATGAGATGCATTGTATTAAAATGTTCTTAGCCAAGGTTCTGAGATGGACACTAGAATAAGAGAATGGAAAAATACTAGACTACCAATGTTAGAGGCACAGTTCAGAATGATTACCAGTTGGGTCCATTTAAATGATTCAAAATATAACAGACAATCACTTTGCAGCTCACTCATCGCATTTACTCTCCACCCTTTGATTTAACGATAAAAAACAAAGATTGTCAGGAAACATCTGTGATGTCTTCTGTTTGAAATATTGCCCTTGGGGTAATGCATCCAAAGCTCATTTTACACCTCATAATCCCCCTTCAACACCTCACAGCAACCAATCAAAACAACTCCAGGGAAATAGCCAGCGGTCTTTGACAAAGCATGGCGTAGTTGGCGTTTTTAGCCTGTTAAAATGTCAAAAAATGCATTGTTTATTTATTTTTAATCAGTGCTCCTATTCTTCAGAGTGTTGTCTTGTATTCCTGGCCTGAGGTCTGAGCATTGGCACAGTTATAACTCAGGCACAGGAAGACTGGACTCTGGGTCCATATGCTCAGTATGCAGACAGTGTCTGGACCACGGCACAGTCTTAAACAAAAAGAACCTTAAAAGAATCGTCCCAGCTGAAATTACACCAAATGTTCAGCCATCTGTGAATTTTTTTATTTTATTACTTGTATTCACGCATGTGTTTAATACAGGCATTCAACATTTAATTAATCTGTGTGTTTTTCTTTTTCTTTTGGACCCACCATTTAAACATTTCCCTTTCTGTTTTCCATTACGTTTTATAATAACAGTCCATCTGGGGACTGGTGTCAGAAAATAGATTTGACACTTTTATAGGATTCCGATTGCATTGCACAATCACCTGGATTCAATCAACATTCATCCTTGACTTTGACTTGGTGTTCTTTTTCTTCCCAAACAGTTTGCGGAAAAGGTCAGCTCAGCGATCCACCAAAATGATGTTTCCTCCCCTCCCCAGTTTCAATTGAAAATAGAACAGTTGCATTTTTTTTCCCACAAGCCAAAGCTTAACGACAAATCATTAACCGCGTCCGGGCCAATGCATCAATATTAACTGCCATTTTCCCATCTTAAATAGACCAATACATAAAATAAAGCACGTGAAAGAAACCTAGCATATCACCTGCGGTTTGTAGTGACTTTCAAACGAGCGGTCGACTTTAGGAGAGAGATTGCTCATCGTCCTGGTGTACAGCCGACAGCTGACACTGGAACGTCACCAAACCTAAACGCAAAAAGGTGCGTTTGTTTAACGTGCGTTCGTGCGCATCCCCTGGATTTGTCTGTTAGACTGCGCGGTAGCGCCAGTCTTCCATGCGCAACGAGCACACGGGGACGATGGAAGCGGGGTTTTGCAATGAGACTGGGTTCTCCGACGCATTTCAGACATATAATGGGTAACGGTAATAGAGACGGAGCTAATTTCTCAGGCAAAGCAGATGTCAAAGCGGATTTACGCCTTCCACGGTTTTAGAAAAATTGAGTCTGCAGGTAAGCAGCTAGCTCTGTCAGCAGGGGGCCCATATTCACAGAGAAAATTTGAAGAAAAGACCCGTTGAGATTCCAAATGCAAAATGCCGGAAAAATTGCACGAGGCATATCCAATGATCCTGAATTCACAATATGGTCACGGTCACCACTAGGAGAACATGTGTTCTCGCGATATTTCACAACAATCATTCCTGTGCCAGTTTAATCAAACTTAATGCACACATCAAGTCAATAAACATTTTTTTTAAAAATTAATCTTGTATCAACTGCAGTGCATTGCTGTTGAATAAACTGTTTATGACACATAATAGTGAACTGATCTTGTGCGTGCACTTTAAATGGTGACATGGCAGCGAGATGGTATGGGCAGTTAACCCCCAGCAGCGATGCTTTGGTCTGTGGCATCTGTCGAAATAGGTGACTCAAATACAGTAGGTGCCGGTTTGACATTAGAGGGCAGCAGTTTGGGTCCCTTTTGCCCTTTACAACTGATCCAGAATCAGTCTGCCCAACCCTTTTCTTGGAATAAAAGAGAGCACAATCTGGGAATACAAGATAACAGTAACCCAGGTTCAGCACTTTGGGGAGTGACCGTTGTGCTCCTAAAACACCGGTGTCTCTTTCCTCTGCCTCGTAGCCCCTCCGCTCGCCCGTCTATGATTGGATGTCTGGGTCCCTCCAGGGGGCGCCACCTCTCAGATCGTGTCCGTGCTGTCCTCTGCGATGGAGCGTTCCCTGCCGTGCGCCTAGGCAACAGCAGCAGCTGGCCACATTAACCTACATTGTAATACAACCGGGCTCCTGAATGCGGTCAGACTCCCACACGGGCCTCCTTTGTATTCTGGACAACGTGTGGCGCTGGTTCGGGATGCCCACCATCAGCAAGGGGCGGGCACCGGGTGTTCTGGTGTCTTTCAAGACAGATGGGCTGGTAGAATTGCACGCTATTATTAGCACCTGTTTTTAATTCCCCATCAGTTTTAAGCGGAGCAGTTTTGGTTCTTTTTCAACAAAAAAAAAAGGGGAAAGAGAGAGAGGCAAAAAAAAAAACAGAACAGCGTTAATTGCGGCACAGACCGCCGACTGTTTTGCGACGGGAGGTGGTTTAAAAGGAGATGGATAACCTTGGCGGTTCCTCTCAGAGCGTGCAAGGTTAATCGCTGCTGACCCCCTCACACCCCACCCCCCCTCTCCCCCCTCACACACACACACACACACACACACACACCCAAACCTCCTGCTGCACCTGCAAAGACACAGACATCGCTAATCCCTCAGCTTGACGGACATCAGTTCGATTCGCCCGCCGTATGGAGGTCTGTCGCTGAGGTCCGCAGCCCGATGAACGACTTTGAAAAAATCCATCCCTCTGAATGCTGCGACAATTCAGTTAACCGCATCAAGAATTACCCCGTACTGTAGCACTGTGGCAATCCTACTCTTTTTTAAACATGTCATAATTCACACAGTGATGGATATTCAATGGGCACATTATGTGGTCATTAAATGGCTAAATAGTTCTTAGACTTTACACTAAGCACTATTCAGAAAGTGTTCGCAAAGCAGGTACAAAGTATTCATTACCAGGGCTTAACATCTTTATAAATCATTCATAAGCTTTTGTACAGGAATTAGGTCAGAAGGTTGACTCTAAGTCAAGTGACATTTGAAATTAGCATTTTACATCACATGCATTATGTCTTCCTCAATGGAGCAATGCCTTTGCTTATGCATTATTCATAAATGTACTATGTTAAGCTTCATGACGGCTTTCTGAAGTAACTCTGAAGTAGCACAATAAGGAGCCACTGAGTGAACCCTAAGGCCTAGGCATTGCTCAGAATCTGGGCTGGCACAATTGTTTTCCTAGTTTTTGTTCTTTGGGAGGGCCAGAATTAAGTTAACGCTATATACAGAAACTGCCCCCTAGCTTCAAGTGAAAGGCAACCTACAGCTTAACAGTTGTTTGGGAAGTGAAGCGCCTCTTTCTGATCGGTGATTGTAATGTGCTACGTTACTGTGTAAATCAGCCACTGGCTTGTGAACCCATGTATTGGAGTGTACACACTTCAGCCATATCAATGTGAGTGGCACAGTGGTGACTCAAGACCATTTTCCATCATAGGCTTTTGGAATATATCCTTTGTGTAAAACGGATATTGAAACAAAACTGAAAAAAAACCAAGGGGCTCTCGGGTGGCACATCCAAATTAAGTACTGATTACGGGTGCAGCGCTGCGCCCGCAGGGTCTGGAATCGAATACTGGCCGTGGCAATCTAATATTCTGCAACTGCAACGGCATCAGCGCCCCTGGAGAAAATGAACAACCAAAAAGTAAATTTGGCTCTCTAAGGCTGGTTCCTGTGGACCCGTGCAAACCAGGTTCCCTCCCTGTGTCTTGACGGCGGTCCTGGTACCAGCGATGCCGCGCACATGGTGCTTCTGCTTGCTGTCCCATTCGGGCCAATTGCCCATTTCAGTATCTTATTAATCTCGCCCTGCCTACTGGGCCCCATTCTTCACCGAGTTCAACCAAGGACGTCATTCAGTGCACGCAGTACGCCAAGCGCTGACAGTCACTCTCCATTTGCACAAGAGTATATGTGACATGTTCGCTGTGGACGTGGACACGCAGAGCTTTGGTGGGGCTAACAAGGAGAGGAGGGGATGCATAGCCAGCTTAATGGACAACAGAACGGGGGCGACAGAGGGAAACTTGAGCATGGACATTAACAGCGAACGGCTTTAATTACGCAGCTTATAAAATGCTGCAGTGCTTCTCAGTAGGACCATTTGGAACACTTTTCTAAACCTACGTGCTAAGAATTGTACATATCCAACCCCTTCCACCCAGCTGAACATCATATGTAAACGGACATATTGGCCTAAATCCAATCAGTATTTGCCCTGAACGTTGATGTAAAGACAAATGCGTTCATTTTTTTCTTTGCATATTTTGGCACGCTTTTTTTTTGATGATCGCTGAACTTGCCAGACCACTTTTCTGATGGAATCGTTCGCGTTCAGTTGTGCGTCAAAGTTAAGTGCAAATGTTGTGGGTCCAGAACATTGTTTACATTTGTACCCTTTGTACTCTATTTGTCAGTCGATGGCGTGCGCATTGTAATTCTATGGAACTTATTTGATAAGAATCTCATATAATAAGAACATTAAGGGCCTGAGAAACCTTTTTGCGCACGCAAAACTAATAATACAACCAATGATTGGTGCAAAACAAATACCATGACCAATCATTGGTCAAGTTATTGGTTTTGCGTGTGCTAAAATATTTTGCACATATTAAAGGTCTTAGTAAATCAGGCACTAAGTCTCCTCTGCATGTGATGCAAACTAAACTGATCTAGGTTATATGTATTTGGGGAAATTTCTTTTGCCACATATTGTTTGCAAAATTGACACTCTTCAAAAGTAGCGTGTGGTTTAGAAATATATTCCATCTGAAAACAGCACAGCTCTTCAAAAATAAATTGTCTAAACTTTTCAACCAGTCTCATAATAGGATTGTGCCTGGTAAAAATTCTATGCAATTTCTGACTGGGAATTAGTACTGAACATTGAAAAAGAATGTCCTCTTCAAATTATACTCTGATTGTGTGACACAGATTGATTGCTTTCAAATATATGCTACTGCAAGTAAATTAATACGAATATGGATTATGACAGTCCGGGTTGTGCCGGGTGTGTGTGTGTACGTGTGTGCGTGTGTGCGCACGACCGCTAAGATTGTGTCCTAAGATCAACTCCACTTTCAAACATTTTATTTGGGTCAATTGTAATTTAATGTGTAACTAGTTTAACCTAGCTATCTGGCTTGTATAATATATTGCTTGTTTCTAAAATGTTCAGTGTTGATTCAACATGGGCACATGATTTATATTTAGCAACCAAGGGGAGAAGGAAATGGATCTTCTTAGTCAAGAATCAAGGAGCAAATCAATATATTGAATTAATGAAAGAAAATCTCTGAACAAATACAAGTTATGATAAAGGACAACCAAAAGGTCTATCTACCTAAGTCTTTTTGGCAATTCATATTTCTCACAGCAAGCCTCTGCCTGGATGTAATCACATTTTAAAGTGGCCTGGTGTTAAAATCTTCCTGTTGCAGTCACCCTCCAGATTCACTGATCTTTGTATGATCACAGCTGGAGAGGATGATTAGTTTTTAGTGCATCCATGTTATATACGCCTTGGTGGATCTGCAGAGCTCCTGCCATTAACTGATGACTCTGAAATGTGCACAAACAGATGGAACTGCAAGCCTATGAAACAGCCTAGTGGTATTGGACACTGCATATCAAACTGATGTCAATCGTATTTAAGTATTAAGCCTTTATTGCACCCAAACACCCTCTAGAACTTGTGCACGTTGATTGGGCGCTTAGAAAAAATGCTCCAAAAGCCGCACCCCTGCAATGTGCTCAGGGTTTACTCTTCCAAATGGGACACAGCCTATGAGACATTCCCAATGATACACAGGTCAGGTATCCATGTGAAAGCATGCTAGGAAATGTAGTTCCTTTAGGGTCTCATATTGAATATTTACGAACCAAACTGGTATCATAAAGAAAACCTGAGTCAATTGAAATGAAATGTAAAGTATCTGTAAACTGATATACAGTATGTATGTATATATATATATATATATATATATATATATATATATATATATATATATATATATATTTTATTACTATTATTATTATTATTATTATTATTATATATAAACTGAATTATTGGCACAGGCCACACTGAGGTGTCTGAAGGACTAACTAACTAACTAACACTCAAGTAAGAAGCAAGTCCCCTTACTTCTCTTACTTGCATACATTAGTCTCAGTATTGTTTTATGCCATTATTAAAATAAGATGTTTATATTTAAATTATATGCATGTGTATGTGTGTACATGTGTGTGCGTGTGTGTGTTTGTATTACAAAAAATTTTATTTTCATTTTGGTAAAAAAAGCAAAAGCAAAAGCAAAAGCAAAAGCAAGGCCTCATAACTTACAAAAGTGCCATGAAAGTCTCAACTCTTTCTCATGAAATTCAGTTTAAGATTCCAAAAATGTGGTTGAATCAGTGAGCCCAAAATTCTGCTCGATTTCCATAAATGCTGAAGAGTGCTTCAACCACTGCACTGTATTGACACAGTACACACAGGAAAGAGAGCGACGTCGAACATTTATCTGAGTGGTGTTCATGCTATGATTAATGCATTTGTATAGCCTTGCTTTCTACTTCACAAGTGTCATTTTTTTTGCAGACGCTCTGGGCTATTCACAGTCATAACATCATGGCACGTGTGGCATGGATTATAATAAATACTTTTTTGATAAAAGTATTCTGCAGAAATGATCAAATCAACATAAATAGTTAGGGTAGGGGTCATGAGCTTTTTTTTTTCTTTAATCACACCGGACAATTGGTGACAATAGCCACAATAATAAAAACAAAAAAAACACGCTACCCTGAATCGGAACGTCCAACTTGAAACCCTGACAATAAAAGAATGATTGTCTTTGTGAAAATATCCGCGTAACAGCTTGTTCAGAGTATTTACTAATGGTTTTGTGTATTTTGTCTCCTGGGGTATAGCCCATGCCATGACAATAACCCCACTGTAGGGTTAACTTTCATTTCCTCAATTAATTCCCAGCTAATTTGACTCGTGGCCACATCAGAGAGCGCTTATCAAAATGTATTAAGGAACATCATTAATCGTAAAGTCAAGATCCATATTAACGGAAACATTTTTTTTTTTTTTTAAAAGGATTAATAATCCTCCTTGGACAATATCTCAGTTCATAAGAGAATCAAATGAAATGGGACACAAACATGCGTACTGTAACTATGCACTGATACTGTAGCCTCCGTAAGTTCTCTGAGAACATGCTACGTGTATTTCAAAACCCAATTTTTTTCAAAAGATCAACAGTTGGATTTAATATTGATGTTAATCTCCTTTTATAATAAACTAAACTAATCTTCCCTAGGCTCAGTAGCCTACAACCCACCCAGTCCGGCTACTTGTAACAAAAATATTTTAATTGTGCAAGGCTGGTACCATGTTATGCGCCTCTTGCTGCCCTCAACTAATTCTAAATAAATAAATAAATAAATAAAAGCGACTGGATAACATGACCTTATGCATATTTCAAGGGTTTAATATTCCTCTGCAACCTGTTTTAATTGACTCTCAATACAACAGCGTCAGATTACTGGTCCTTGGAACGCTTCAGTACAAGCACGACAGCCGACACGTATGGTAAGTCTATGCCTGCTGGCTAAAGTATAGCGTGATAGAATGGAAAGAGAGAATGGCACCCGGCCTGAAACCCAGAGAGCGGAAAGAGACACCGCGCTCCATCCTTCCGCAGAGATTCACTCGCTGTGTTTGGTGTAGGTGCCACCCAGTAAAAAACTTATTTGTATCTTTAGTCCTTGCAGTCGCAGGTCTTGTTCTGCTAGCGAAATCAGACTCACTTCTAGATGGGCTATCATTAGCTACTTCACGATTTTTCACGGAGATGGTCATGGTTTATCTAATAATAAGAAGGCGTTGGGGCGTCCATCACATTATAGACAAGGTTCCAGACATATAATTGTGAAAATCGGGATAGACATAGGCTGCATTGCCATGTTTAACATTACAAACGATATCAAATATGTTGTAATTTATAGCACAATGAAGGCTATGTTCCATCATATCTAAAGAATGTTTAAATTGCTGTAATAATTGGATTCCGATAATCCTTTGACAGAATACAGAAATTATCTAAGCTCCCTTTTAACCTGCTTTATAGGAAAATACACATAAATCAAGTTTTAAAAAATACTTCAATATCGAATATTCTGATATCGAATTGAATCTGTTTAATCACGTTATTCGCATCTTCTGTTAGTTGTGGTCATCTGTTTTGACACTGACGAGCCATGCTGGCAGGGGCGTAGAACATCTGTTTGTTAGCTATACGTGAGCCCGATATAGTAAACCAAATGCCTATGCCTGTAGGCTAGGCTATAGCCTACTGTACAGTGCCAAAGACCGTGGATATAAATAGGCTACGTCAATAAAAAAACGAATGAATAAAATTCAACCATTTGTCATGAAAACAATTAGGCTAATAATGTTCGCCGATCAGTTTCTTGACAATGTATTTTATAAGCTATTCGCTTTATGGACAACAGACACTTAACAACAACAACAACAACACCAATAATAATAATTATCATCAGAAACACACGACCCAACCATATGCAGTCCATATAGGCTAGTGGACGCCTAGGCTAAATATAGATCTCAAGTTTTGACCGATTATCCTATATGTCACACTCAGTCCAACTGGTGTTTCAGTAGGAAAATACGCATAAATTCGTGCCGTTATCTCAGGCGGCGACAGCTAATTCATCTCATTTTCTGTTTTGGCGCAACAGATGAACTGAAATAGCCTACTGACACGCTCAAGTTCCACACACGCCTAAACATAGGGATGTGGATGTTCCAACAGATGCCGGTACAGCAACGGAACTAGATCTAGAAACGGACATTAAAAGCTGATAGACTTATGTAGCTATATATGTAATCGTTTTTTTTACAGAATAACCAGGCAAATACCTTTTCAGAGATATTCCTATGGCTATTCACCCAGAGAGAGCGGGTTCCCAATAGAAATCCAACTGGGGATGAGCCCATCAAAGTCGTTTGATCTTAAATTACGCTTAATTTAATTGTACGCTATTTCAATTTTAAATATCGTGAATTAATCATATTTGCATTGAGCGCAGTGCTTTTCAGTACCATTAAGACTTTCCGGGCTTCAAACTATTTGGAGAACTGCAATGAGGCTGGAAACAGAATACGACAGCACGGGCAAATGATTTAGATGTAACCGCGCCGGGGACGCAGGCTACTTTACTGCCGCCGCTTCGACTTTTATTGGTTTGGCAAGAAAGGGAGAAAACACGTTTACAGTACACAAACTATAAAGCCGTAGAGGTTAATATTTAAGGCAGCGCTATCGGGCAAGGAACCTCGCGCAGATAATAAACCGAACCGCAAAATGGGTCTGTGTCGGTCAAACGCGATTTCTTTTTCCAGAGAAATTGAAACATGGGGGGCGCATTGCATCCGCTTGAATAGGCAAAGTAAATAAAAGTGCAAAAACCCGTAAGTCTATCTGGATGCAGCGTTTAGGTTAGCCTATATAGTCGCCGTGAATTAGGAACTGGAACCATATCAGCATGCATTGTCGGGAATGGAATTACCTCCAGCTATGCAATAACGAACCAACCGAGTTGCCACCAATCTGCAGGGGTAACATGCAGGAATGTAGAAAGAGTACATGCGCTGATGCAGGGAGGAAGTACGTGACAACCAGCTTATTTTAATTGTCCTTGTTTTCGAAAACCTATAACACGTAACAACTTGTTCAACATAATGTTTTAATGTCCAATAATTCTGATAAGTAATCAAAATTACCACCGAAGAAAACTCGATAAATTGCGAGGTCAGTATGGGACATCAACATAAATGCTCGATTGCACCCAAGCAGACCAAACAGTTTTGAGTGCTTGAATTCCTGTTTTGACAACCCCTCTCCTTAAATACCTGCAATACCGGGACAGACGAATGTCTTCCAAACGCAGTGCAGGTCTCCAAATCTTTAGTTAAAATTAGCCAACGACAACGTTATATAGGGATACATCACTGGTGAGGTAGGCTATGTCTAGTGAACTAATAATAATAATAATAATAATAATAATAATAATAATAATTATTATTATTATTATTATGTCGCAACTACCGTTGTCGCATTGATATTACTTTTCCTAAACGCCTTCATTTCCAATATTTGTCGTATTCCAGTCCTTTAGAAGAACAGTCCATAGACACGAAGAAAACATTTATCAAGGGCAATCAAAAGGGTCCCAGACGCTTCGTGCTTGAAAATCTCCGTCCGTCCAAAGCTACAATGCAGCGCTTTGTGTTTACCGTGGTTACATTTTAACACATTCACTTGTGCGTGCTTTTAGTGTTCACAAACCTATACCCAACACACCCTTAAATCCTCATTAATTTTATCCGTGTAGTCAGTGTCTTGCATCCACTGGCAAGTCAATGCAGGGCAATTAAGTACAAAAACACACATATTTACGCATTAAGAGAAGGCGACACATCAAACACGTACATAATGTAAGGACAACTGGACAGCAGGAGAGGACAAACGTTTTTTCTTTTCTTACCAGAGCAGTTCCAGCCTGTAGGCGTTTGACAGTCGCTCAGGGAAGAAGGGAAAGCGCGAAGTTGCTGTACAGGTAAAGTCGCGAGAAATGATACCACCGCGATCAAAACCCAGTCTCCCAGAGTCCTGCTCCACTGCTGCGGGCGTGTAGGCTGCTGTAGCACTGCCACCGAGAAACCCATCTCAGTTCAGCGGCGTCCCCCGAAAACACAAGCGACGCGGGTATAAATTGCAGGCATTCACCAGAAACTCCGATCCTAGCGCGAGCGGTGACAGCGGCGAGCTCAGATGCGAAGTAAAAAACATTTTCCGGGCAAAGAAGAGAGCCCCATGAAGTGTGTGCAGTTGACGGATCCTCCCGGCTTAGTGTTCAGCTGTAATATGAAGGGGTCCAGGGCTGAGGTTAGGGGAGGAGGGAGGGGGTGGGGGCGATGGGAGTGGGATGATTTCGGGTAGGAAACTGGGTGGTCAGTTGTTAGGTAAGAGAGCAGGCAGGTAGGATGCTTCCTATAAGGACGGGAATGAAAATAAAGAGGAAGAAAACAATATAAACTGTAAATAAATCCTCCAGGGAAGACAACTGCAGTTGTAAGATCCACTGGCAAAACGAAGCGTTCATACGCCGAGCTGCTCTGGACTCGCACGCGTTTTGGACACACCGTTAAGTTACTGGACCAAGTAGCGCTCCTCCGCTACCTCTCCTGCTCCTCGCCGATACTGTTCAGCTGGATCCGAGCAGCAGGTTTCCAGCCTGGTTATGATCACGTGGCTTCTGTGCCTGGCAAGGGAGGAGAAGGGGAGGGCGCAGTTATTATAAGAGAGCTGATTGGCGGAGGGGGATGCAGGACTGTGAGGCTCGCTGCGAGGGTCCAGCCTGTCCACAGTGTTGCTCAGTTCTCCCGTCAGGACCGACTAGAGGCAGAGAGCCACTGCTCAGCGGTATTCAGGGATGCCGAACGAGCTCGAGCACTGTAATTGGGCACTATCTCTAAAAGCAGCAGAAATCGATTTCTCAAACTCCGGGTCTGATAATTGCACTGCTTTTGGAATGATGCTGATACGAAAAGCATCCCGACCCACTGCCCACAGGCGTCTGTATTGTGTTTCTTGAAGCATCTAGTTGTCTTCAGCAAGCGACAGGGAGCCTTGGCTGTAACTGACACGCTCACGGCCATAGAAGCACTGCTGTTTTGATTGTGGCAAAACGAGGTCAACCTGTGTAGGTCTCTCTCTAAGCCCCCTCCCGCGGTGGTAACGCGCTCAGAGGCGAGCTGTGTGTGTTTGAACGCGTGTAGTGATCTGGCTAGCACAAGTGCGTTATTGTGTTCGGCTCAATTCAGCACCAGCCAAACTGGGTGTCAAAATTCAATTAATCATCCCCGAGCTCGTGACACATTCAGTGCAGCGCTTCCTACATCCACGCTCGATTCAAGTAAAACACAAAGGCGGTTCTCATGCTTTGATGTTAACCCTTTACGACCATTCAAACTGGATACATTTTTTGGGGCGTGCGGGTCAAGGACGTAACCTAGCCTATATAAAGTTGTTTTCTGACCCTGTGATTTCCGTGGTTTAATTTTGCATCCGACAGAACAAATTACACAGTACCCTATCTATAGGTTATAGACTAGGCTAAGTTAGAAAATGTTGACATGGCCATGTCTAAATTGCGTAAATTAGTCGGCTACGTAATTCATGTGTTGATTAAGGGCATAGCACGTTAAAAGTTTCCGTTCTTATTTTCGTTCAATTATCAACAGCTGACCTATCTCACACGAAGAAGAAATGTAGCTAACCAGCAATCAGGCCTGGTAAAAAAAACTCGCTGCTTGTAGTTTCTATTTAAGAACTGATAGTAAAGACGAGCAAACCGTTCCCGTTATTATCTACGTCCAACAACAATTAGCATGAATTATACTATTTAGTAGGGAATTAACGCTTTTGGAAGCGGTGAGAAATGACCTATATTGTCAAAGTGTATCCCATCGCTGTAGGTGTGCGAAATCCTCCCTGGTAGTTTCAACAGTAGGCCTACTGGCTGGATAAACAAGAAAGCTTTTTTTTTTCATTTGGACCAGAAGCATTGAAAAACACAGCCATTGAGACTTCTTAATACATATGTATTGACTCATGATAAAGTACGTTTTTTTAATAATGCAGGAATTATGAGTGTGGAATAAAGTCCATGCTTAAAATGTGTTGAGAACAGCCACAAGGAATCAAAGGATGGAATTGAAGAAGCAGGCTACCAAATACAATATTGCAGATTCTGGTCCACCTTTTCTTTTTATTCCTGTTTTAAACCAATTCACATTAGCCAAAGGACATCATCAGATGGCCTCCGAATGGTAATTCCTAATGTGTCATGCCTCACAGTGTGGGTTCAGTTCTGATCTCCCCAATCCTCTGTGTGGGGTGAATGCTGAACTTGTAAGTCTCTGCGTGTGTGTGTGTGTGTGTGTGTGTGGGGGGGGGGGTTACTGTGTGGGATGAACTGACCAAGTGGTTTTTCTGTGTGGCAGGTCACAGAGTTGGCAGGGTATTGTCAATATAATAATATAATACTATTAATATAATGTTTTGGCCCACCTCTGATTCACTGTGGACAGTGCTAGCGGGCAACACCAGTGCATGTTATACAGCACACTCTATTAGTGCAGGAACATAAAAATAATGCAACCGTTGCATTTTACAGGCACCAAAGTTTACTATAAAACCAAATCAATTTCAGTTACCCTAAACTTAAAACTGCGGACTAGAAAAAACAAAAAAGAAAACATGAGACTTCAGTAACATCTGTTAATCAGTATTATTGTGTTTCACATTCATTCACATCTGTCAAAAATAATTTAACAGGCATTCTCTCGGTCTCTCTGTCATTTACTAACCGCCAATGCGTTCCTGTTTCTGTTTCCAGACTTTCCACCAAACTTTGAGAACCGTGACACTGAGAATTTGAGAGGAAGTGATGGAAAAAAAGCGACGGTTGTTTTGCTGACGTAATTCCGGCATGCAATGCTGTAAACTCAACAACAACACTCCCTTTTTAATTTTCGTGTGCAGCACTGTTTTAACACTGTTCGTGTTCACACCATGTTTCTGTTGTTTGTGTTCCCGTCCAAAATCGTGCGGTCCGCTTTAACCATTTATAAAGCAAACATAAAACATAAATTATCACCTAATTTTGTGTTACACCTTTTAAACAACTTAAATCCCAGTCACAAGTTTTCTACCCCATTTACCTCAAATTATACCACCTCATTTTGAGTAAAATAAGCAGAATTTATGTATTATTTTGACTTTAGGCTAGTTTCATCGCATATTTCCTGGTACCTTTGTTTGGTACCTCTCTAGAGCAGTAACGGGGTGCTTCTACTGGGACTGGAAACGCATTCAGAATCCGTGATCACGGTTTCACGGTTGCCTACGGTACGTTGTGGTACGATGGAAAAGGGGTATCTCTCTATCTGTCTGTTTCTGTCTCACTTTCACTATATCTCACTTGTTCTCTGTCTGTCCCTCCCACTATTTTATTGTGTGGACTAGATGTTCCTGCAGTGAGAGACGTACGGTGTAAGTGTTTGAAAACAGAAAGCTGAGGTGTGAGGTGAAAATAAAGGTGATGGGACAGAGTCTGTGAGGGAAGCCACTGTCTGAGACGTCCTCAGGAGACCGTGGTGAGGAGCGGGAGGGCAGAGGGAGAGGGAGGGAGGAAAATAGAGAGAGAGAGAGAGAGAGAGATAGGAAGAGCAAATGAGTGAAAGATAAGGAGAGTAAGCAAGCATGCAAATGAGCTAGTGAAAGAGAGAGACTGAGAAGACGAGGCCATCTGAGTGTGTGTGGGAGCTTGTGCATGAACTTGCATAGGTGTATGTATATCTGTGAGTGATGAGCATGTATATATATATAAATACACAGATACAGTATATTTATACTATATATATATATATATATATATATATATATACACACACACACACACACACACACACACACACACACACACACAAGTGAGTGTGTGTGTGTGCCTGTTCAGAGACCAAGGGTTTGGTTGGGGAGCAAGCATGTGGGTTATTTCCCCCCTACTGCTGCCAGTTCCTAAGAGGAAAGTCTTTTTAGAGCAACAATCCCCAAACTAGCCAATTAGCAGACAGGAGGAATGGATCACAATGTAGCCTTTTTGTTAAAGTGCTAATTTGGATGCCAGAGAGAAAATTATTCACTAAGATGAACATAATCTTGTCTAATGGAATGAACTCAGGGGGACCCTTTACGTTGCTGTGAAACTCACAAAAAGGGGCTATATCTGAACATTTTACATTTGCTGATTTAGCTCCTGCTGATGGCCATCAAACACAATGCTGTTTGCAATCATAACATTAATTTCCATTCTATATTTGAAGACACTTGATATTTATGCAGCAATACCTTTGTGATTTTTCTGCTAAATGAATGAATGCAATGTGTCTCCTCTCAGTTGCTTGTTGCTGAATCATTATTATGGTGTATTATAAAGAAAACTCAGAGGAGTGTCTGGGAGCAGTGTTGCTCATGTGTTGGGTATTTAACAAATGATTACTCAACTAAAGAAAGAGCCGATTAGCCAACAGAATAGAGGCCCATGTGTGTAAGCGCACATGAAACTACACAAAAGGACAAATTATTGTAAATTAGAATCATTTTTGGAGTCTAAATTGCAGACTGGCAGTCAAATTATAGTATTACAAGTCTCACCCAATATGACCAGCCAACCCAGTCGTCATGGTGATCCGCGGATTTCTTGATAAACTCTTTTAAACGCTGAACAGATAGAACTGCATTATGAACAATGTACTTACCCATAAATAGTGAAAAAAGAGGCCAACTTATTCAGAGATTATTACAGTGCAGTTGAAATGTGATTTTTGCATATTTGAAAATTATATACCAAAACAAAACACAATATAGGTGTTCAGAAGTCTCACTGTTTAATTTTGGACTATCTTTCATGTTTTAAAAATCTAGGATATTATCAATATATTGAAATTAATATATTATCAATAAATTGCAGAACTTGGTATATACGTATATAAGATATAATATAAGATATTGGCAAATATATAAGTATTGCAATGCATTACACTGAAATTGCATAAACTGATATATGAAAATATTTCATTATACGACGCTGCCAAACTATTCTGCTGTGACAAATCATATTTATTGTCACTATATTGTCATTATGATATTCATTTATTGTCTTTAATTTTTCAGAGAAAATATAACAGGCAATTCATTTGACTGGGGAAATTTTTGCATGTTCAATTGAATTTCCTTTTAGAGAAAAGAGCTTCATCAACATCAGTGCATGTGTTCCTGGTGTAAACATTGACATAAGAGGTTAAGGTAATGTGTCCTAGTCCTAATTGCACACCTCGCTTTGAATGAAGTCAAAAATAATTATATTCTTGAAGACTTAATCGCACACCATGTCCTGCGTGCTGTCCGCAAGGCTCTCACTCAAGTCAACACCAAGCGTACATGCTTTCAACACCTCCACTTCCAAATAAACCGCGTTCAGAGTCATCACCTGTTTATCTACTGTGTAACACCATGACCCTTCAACACTGATTCATAGTTCGAATAAGTGGAGGGAAGGAATGAGAATGTCAATTGAATGTGGGGCGCTACCTGCTCCAGGTATTAGAGTTGACAGTACAGACGGCACACGGTTCATTCACACATTTCGATGTTTTGCATGGGTTGCGGACTCTAATGCGATTGTGTAACATTGTGAGATTAGTGAATTTGTTTGATGAGCAGTTTTAGGCATCGCTGAGATTTTAATTTCTCCACTCTTCTGCAAGTGGAGACCGCCCACGTTAATGTACACAACGGAGCGAGGGCTAGCTGGACAGTTTTAGACTAAATTTAAAACCAAATCTTTACACCGGACCTATGGACCCAACGGTCCAAAATCTCATCTTAGCAAACAAGTACCATTTACATCACCGGCAAAGACGGGTTTTACCCGGGTCCTTGCTTCCGTGTGAAAGGGGTATGAGTCAGTGCGGCAAGTTCCAAATCCAAAGTTCAGTAATGAATTGCATTTCTCTAGCCAGGGTGCCTGTCTGTACTGTATAGCTTAAACTGCTTTGCAGGCATGGTTGTCACACAACTAACTAGATTGTGTCAAGTCACAAACTGGATAGACCTAGGCTAGTATGATTTTAAGCCTACCTGCTGACTTACTAGTTATTAAGCATGCTAATAAAAAACCCTTTCATTGGGGTTACATTACATGCAAGCCCTTACTATGTGACATTGGTTGCAGTGAGCTAGCCAACATTGCATTCAGAGAGACGATAGTATGCTTCTCTGAGGGCCTGCATGGGTTGGTATGTCATCAATTGCCTACTTTCAGCCAATCGGGTAAGTGAGCTCACAGCCAATCAAGTAGTGAGCTTATGAATATTAATATATGTGACTGAAACAGCCTGTACCCTATGAGGGGAGAGAGAGGGGATGGAAAATAAATTATATAAAATATATCGAGACATTATTCATTGAATGAACCTTCACACATTTACTTTGTAGATACTCAGGAATGATTTCAAATTGCGAGAAAAAACTGCTGCATGGGGACTTTACGCACAATAGGTTCCAGGTTGTAGCGGGATGCTCGGGAAGTTCTGAACACCTTTTCCGACTTGTATTTGGTCACACCTCAGAATACGAATCAAATTATGATGTTTGGTCTTCGGAGATAATTCAGTCTTATGAATATGGTGCTGCATATCTGGCAGATCTATTGAATCTGTGGCGCAGGCTTGGCTCAGCACCACAGCACTGCAGACAGTTGAGGCCTGAGGCAGAGCTGTAATCTGCTGGGTTATTTCAGAGCCTTACAGCTGTTCTGGCGGTTGATCGGGTGGAGATGGGGAAGGGGTGGATCTATGGACTCTGCCCCCCGCCCCATGACTCTCTGACACTAGTCAGCCATTTCTCCATTTTCCCTGCTGCCTTTGTCACAGGTGTGCGTTTGAAGCTCCGAAGCATGTGTTGCCGTGCCGACGGGGCCTGTCACACTGGGTACAGGGTTCCCCAGGTTCTAGAACGTGCTGACGTCATGGCCCGGAACACGTGCTGCCTTCCGCATGCTTTCTCAATGGCTGCAAACTATCCTAAAATCTCAGTGAACTTTACAGGAAGTACTCTCTTGGAAGAGCCCAACTTCATTACAAAGTTTGTTCATGATCACTGTATAACCATTAATAATATCAACACAATTTATAGGAAGACTCAGTGAAATGCTGTGTAATTTGTATCAGACACTTTCCATTCATGATCATAATTCAGAAGCCAGCAAGACTAGAAATCTGTCATGATAGTCATGACATTGGCTTATAAGAACTAGAATGTATCGCACAGCAAAAATGGTGGTGTACATTTGACACCCTAGGGTGTTTACATGAGTCAGTGGAATGTACACCAGCAGTGTTAAATTTACACCGGCATTTTTGCTCTGCATAGTTTGGCACCATGCCCGTAATGCAGTATTGTGAATGTGAACTGTACTTTTAAAAATCCACTTTCAGTTTCTTTTTCTTCACATAGTACTGTATCTTGTTCACAAGAACCATACTATTTAATTTACCACCTAAGGGTTTATTTTTATTTGAAGTTTATGTATTGTTTTTTTTATCAGATGTGTCACGACAAGCCACTTAATATCAATATTAATATAAGTCACTCTGACAGCAACCTCATCTATCCTCATCAGAGACAAGTATTCCATTTGTTAATCTAACAGCATTATTGTTTAATCCATATTTTAGGATAAATTAATTAAACACAGAATATTATATCCACTTTGTAAAAACACTATCAGCAAAGAAACGGGGGTAATTTCAAAATATTTCACACGAAGTTCTGAAGTTTCTAAATAGTATTGCATACATATCACACATTTAATGAGAAGCGTAAAGAGAGGATGTGAATGTGACTAACTGATGGCAGGGAGTTTTGCTGAGGTTCATGGGAAAATCACAGATGCTGTGGCAGCTGAAGGTCCCAGAGCATTTGCAAAGCACCTCTCCCCAAGAGGTAAGATGAGATTCAGCAGTTTCTCAGAAATCTTTCAATAAACCTCGTAAGAGTGAAACTCCCTGGTCTTTAAAGAACATTAGTCATATCTCCACGGCGATCAGACCCATGACAATGGAGGCTGTTTCCGAGCCTCGGATACCTCCTTTCTGAAATAAAAACGCAAATAGACGTGCTTTCCCGATGTGTACGATTATTTCTCTTTTCAATGTTTACTCCACAACTTTGGGAAAAACAGAAAAGAAAATAACACTCTTGACTGTGGCATTACCATCTGTGGCTGGGAGTCTCATGGGGTGATGCACAACATTGTCGCCAAAGGAGGAAGGGTTTTGGTTGGTCCTGGTTGGTCCTCACTCAACAGTGCTTGAACTAGTTGTAGATGCGGTGCAGTCTTCTGTAGAAATTACTGCACAGCTCAGCTCGAAGAGGCCTACAACTACGATCCGTAATATAAAGAAAAGCAAAAAGCGGGACAATTTGTGGGGAAAAAAACAAAAAACATTTCATGGCCTCTAAAACGTATCTGACGGAATGATGGGCTTTTGTCAATTTATAGAAATACCAATGATTGGTACGAAAACAGCTTACAATTACAAATGGGGCTAAACCCCACTCAATAGTCAAGTTACTGAAAATGAGTAAAACAGCATGTTTGACACTGTTACACAACTTGCGCATTACACACACAATATATGGGAGCAACAGTACCTTTTCTTTGGTCACACGTGACACAAACTACATATTTTTCTAAAGCCTTTATGAAGCATGCATAATGCCTTCAGTACACCAGAATAATATTTTTATAAGTCATTCAAAAGCATTTGGGAAGACAATTTGGCCCGAAGGTTGACCTAAAAGCCAACTACACAGGACATGTAACATTTGCTAAATAATGATTCATAAATTTGTTATGGCATGGTAATTAAGGAGTTATCCGTGCAGCACAAAGACGTCAGGACAGTGCACCTTGTATAAAGTGTGAATGTTTTTGTTCTCCGCTCTGTATTTTGTAAAAAAATGGCTTTGAAGAGAGTAGGTTTGAGAGGCACAAAGAATTGTGACTGTTCAAGTAATTGCAGTTAATTGCTTGTGGTTCAAAACCTCCATTCATTCCATTATCACTGGCCAGTACCTGGTCCGTTAAGGACCGAGGTTACCCACAGAGACTTCACGGGGGGGGGGGGGGGGGGGGGGGGGTACATCAGGTCGACCAGCGCTCACTGTGCAAGATGTCTGTGCCAGTGTTTAATATAGATCCCCACTTTCCCCATCTGCTGACCCCAGAAAGGGTCATTCAGCACAAACATCGCTCTTCCACGCAGGAAATATGAGCGCTCTGACAGAATCAGGCAAGGACAAAGGACGCCTCGTGTGCTGAACACGGGGGGGGGGGGAGAGACCAGGGAGCGATGCAAATGTTTATCCACTTGAAAGTCAATCCGAGACTCATGACAGGATTCCCAAAAACTACACCCAACCCCCCAACCGCCACCTCATCTCGTCCCATCCCCCCGAGGGGGGGGTTCTTACAGCTGCCGTCCGCGCTCAGTCATTTAACGAAACCGTACACCGCCTTCTGCCGCCGGCCGGAACGCTCGCGTGTCCCTTCACGTTGGATCCGAATTTGATGCAAGCGATGAGAGCGAATACCAGCGTTGATTTTGAATGATTGGGTACTTCTCCCCCCCCCCCCCCACCCATTCCCCACTTCCCCCACCCGTGGATCAAGTAACCAGGCCTAGAGGCAAAGAAACAATCAAATGCTGGAGGACCGTGTTTTCGGACGAGGAGGCTCAGTTAAGAAAGTGGCTCGCTAATTCCAAAGCAAGCAATCTCTCTCACTCTCTCTCTCTCTCTCGCCTTCTCCCTCTCCCTCTCCCTTTCTCTCTGTGAAACAAAATGACAGTAGCCAATTTATAAATAATGCAATCGTAACGAAAGTAACAATTCCAAGGATTCACATTGTTTTGATTGGCGTAAATTAATGAAGACACATTTGAGTTCCAAAAAATATCTTTGAGGGTCTACTGCATATGTACACATGTGCATATATTCAACAAACGCACACCTTCAACAATTTGACACGTGTAGAGAGTCCCCCCCCCCCCCCCCTCTCTCTCTCCCCTCTCTTTCTCTCATCTCTCTCTCTCCCTCTCCCTCTCTCCTCTCTTTCTCTCATCTCTCTCTCTCCCTCTCTCTCCCTCATCAGCTGTGCTGTGTGAGAAGTGCAGACCTGCAGCACTCTCAAATTAACCCAGGAGCTGTAAGGCTGACCAGCCAAACCCAGCTGCCATTTCATTACTTTTAAGTTCTTCATGCTCAAAACTTTTTTTTTTCTCAGATATCGTAGGGAGAAAAAAAAACATCCTGTGCCAATACAGATATGAAATCATTTTTCAAATGGTGCACCAGATTCTTTTTCTTTTTTTTTCCCTTTGAATGAGAATTTAAATTGGGCACAGAGCATACCGGTGCCAGCTTTGACTTCACTCAGGATAATTATGAATTAAATTTGCAGATGTGATTGTAACTTGGTCGGACTGGAATTTTTGTGTTGTGGTACACATATGGGTCTGTCCTCAAACTTGGTCCTCTGGAAGAACCAGGAGGGTTTGTGTTTGCATGGGAAAAGCAACACAGCTAGCACACTGGGGAGAGGGGTATTGATCAAGGGAGTGATGGCGTCTTTGGCTGGCTGCTTGCTTAGGGCCATGCTTGGCCGCGAATGGGATAATTGCAGGACCCCAAAGCAGTGCTGAGATTTATGGGGGTATTCTGGGACCGGAAGGAGGAGGACAAAGTATGCTGGGGGGGAAGGGGGGGGGGGGGTGGGTGAGGGATCCAAAAATATTTTTAAAAGCAGGGCATACATTTAATGGAGAATCCGACAACAGGGAGACGTCTACAATCAGAATATTCCCCATGTCTTTTATGTAGATTATGACGGCACTGCTGTCCACTCCACTTATCTTTAAGACAAAATCCATCTTTAAGACTAAATAGCTCTAGAAAAAAATAAAAATAAAATAAAGGTAGAATTATTTTTATGGGCTAATAAAAAATAAAGACAGAGAACAGCATCTTTGAACTTTTCAAAGTATGTGCCTCAAATAGAACTTTTCCCTGCAGTCATTAAAATGTCTAATTCAGTGCTAAATGTTTATTATCTTTCCACATGACTTCTCCTCTTTTCGAGTCAAACACCCATCAAAACCTTCATCGCTGTCTACAGTGAATAGGAGAAATGGCTAATTATGGGTATTCTCCATCCCCAAATAACATAGCAAAGTTTTCAGTGTTAAATTAACTCTGATAGTTATTTATACTCTGATAGACTACATTTGATCTAATTTGGACTCATACACCGTTAAACAAAAAAGCTCAATTTGCTCAAATACTTTGAGGAAACCAATTGCCTTTTACCACTTTAAGAGGGCAACTTAATTTGTTAATATTCACTGGTCTTAATTAATTAAGTTAAACTTTTTTTTAAAAAAGTTGAGACTACTCAGTATGTTTACTAAAACAGCATTTAGGTTTTACACTGTACAAACTATGAACAAAGCCACTCATTTGCATCATAGTGAATAAGGGACTCACCGTAAGCCAGATGGTTGCAGGTTCAATTCCCAGGTAAATTTCAAGGTGGGGAGCTGCTCTTGTGTCCTCAAATAACCTACTTTTAAAATTAATTCCAGACACATAACTACATTTTAAGCAGCAATGCCAATAAAGCGGAGGATTTTTAAATTAAAGTGCCACGGCCTTCTCCCTCGACAAATGTCATGACGTTTCCAACACACACTGGTTTTCAAAATGGCACTGATCTGTGGCTGCTCAGTGACTGTCTATTTGTATTTGGGAAATGAATTTTCCAGTCTAAGTCAGTGGGGTGGGTTTCTGAATATCTGGCCCTTTTCTCCCAAAACTGCGCACACTTTTTCGGCCCATTTGTATACAGGGCCACACCCCGGCTACAGCAACTGTGTCATTCGGGGTGAGCTGGGCAGCTACAACATCCTTAACTTTGGGTGTAAACGAATGCACCATTATTTCATATATACATTTTGTTGTTTGTTGAATTTGCTGATCACTTCTGTCTGATCTGAGTGGGGTTACAGTTTGAAGGACCCCTGAGTTGGCCTGCATGATCCTGACATGCTCTGCTACAAACCAGATCGCATTCATTTGTGCATTCATTCATTCATTCATTCATTCATTCATCCTTCATTCATCCATGTTTTTCTCACTGAGATTAAAAATCTCTTTTACAGGAGAGACCTGTTCAAGAGGCAGCAGTCATTACCTACAGACATAAAATAAAAACAACAACAGTAAGGCATCACTTCATAAAAGCAATGGCACAAGTAAATAGATTCAAAGAATCACTCCTCTGTCACTACATTGCAGATTCTAGTTTTGAATTAATTCACAGAAATGTGGCAGCCAAGATTGAATTTGTTCAGGGTATGCTCCAAGACCACAGAGCTCTGTAGGCAAATGTGATTTTTCCTATTTCAGGATGGGGGCGGGGCATTTTAAAAAGCTTCCTTTGTTGAGAACGAGTCTGGTAATTACAGGAATTCAAAGTTAGGAAGCCACAAAGGAAAGAGAAGTTTCTGTATGACTGCCTTAATATAAATGATGAAGCTTATGTGTATCAGAGGTCCAGCCCACTATTGTGTGGAGCTCCTTAGCAACGGAGGACGCAATGGGGTGTGAATGACCTGGCATTCGTTATGAAGAGGAGAGCACCGTGGTTGGCTGTAACTTGGACACAGAGAGAAGTGGCAGCAGCATGCATATAGAGAACATAATCTTTCATAATCTTTCTACAGAAACACTGTAATCTATTACAAGTAAAAATGTACAATTTTCTTCTGGATTTCAAATGAAAAATTGAGGTGGTTCTAAGAAGAACCCCCAGTTCCACTTTCAATTTCTTAGCAAGGCAGCTTGTAAGAATATTAATAGACAATGTTTCATCTTACCAGAGGCGAAAATACAGTATTTATAAGAAGATACTCTCTCATTGACCGTGCTGTCACGGCTGGAGATGGTTGAATTGAACAATTTCAGAGAGCAAGCCAAAGAAAATAACATAGCCTTTCTTTTTTCCAGTATTTAAAACAAGTTTAAGATTATGAAGAGAACTTTGAACTGAATTAAAAGTATCCTGAAGGTCACTGACAACCTGACTTAATGAAGGGGCTCAGGAATAATGAACTGTGCCGTCTCCAAAGACATGAGTATCACAGTTTTGTAGAGCATGACCAATGCTATTTATGTGAATCGTGAACAAGACAAGCCCCATTATTGGACCTTGGGGAACACCTTTTGTGATCTCCAGGAAGCTTTAAGCTTGACATTAATGATGGGAGAGACAGAGTGACGTGTTCTGCCCAGGATTTACATGGACAACCGCCTATAATCGGTCCTCAGGTTTTAATTCAGGTTTACAGCATCCCGTTCTCTTCGTTCGTCGATTGACCGGTTTGTCCTTCTGCTCAGGGTCCCCCGCGGGTTGGCTCAGCTGGGTACCACTTGACAGGGACACGTGTTGGTTCGAAAGTCTCAGGAAATCGAACACCGCAGACTCAGAGTGTCAGTTTCAGTCGGCCAGCCGGGCCCTGCGCGATGTAGCATAGCCACGCCGCGTCTTGGCACTGATACCGCCATTGCAACCGGTCATCACGTGCATTGACCGATATTGATTTCCCAGAGGGAGCATTCGGATTACTGATGGGGACTGCGGAACATCGAACGGAAGGCAGCGGGAGCCCGTGAGCTCGTATGAAGAATCAGTGAGGGGATCTTTGCTAAAATATGCCTGATTATTGGCCTTTCCCTCCAAGTTGTTTCCGTTTCAATTTACTTTGTAAGCCCTACTGATTATAAGGCATTAGGAAGTTCTGTGTATCTTGCAAGTAAATAAAAAAGAGAAATGTTAATTCATTATTGAGTGGAATTCAATTGCAATTTAAGCCTGGGGGCCTCCAAACTTTCCAAAGCCCTGATCTACTTGACAGAAATACATTTCTTCTGACCAGCCCCTCACAAAAAAGTAGCCTGGTGTTCATAAATAAGTGTTTATAGAAATTTGATAACTATATTCTCTAGAAAGAGGTATACGAGTCGTATCGAAGATTTTTCAGTTGGTTTTGTCACATATGTATGATATGGTACATACAGTATATGGCGAAATTATATAACATTCATCACAACCTGTCTCAGATTTTATTGAAACCACATGCATACAAGCCAGTATAGTCATTCATTTTACAAGTGCACTTATTCATGGAAAATGCAACTTTTTTAAATCTCCTGACTGTCCTGTCATTGATGCAATCTATGTACATATTTTCCCATGACTTGAATTAATATACTCATATATAGTGCAAAAGAATGTTATCAGCAAAGGACAAGCATTAGTGAATTTATGAAAGATAAATGTCTGATATGTTAGTACTTCAGATAATCCCTGAACAAAGCAATGTGTATAAACATCCAGCATAGTTATAGTTTATAGTTGAAGGGATACTTAACTTTGGGTTTTTTAAAATGTAATTTCAGTTTTAGTTTATGTTTTTGATGGGCCCAGACAGTGATTTTGATTGGCCCAGAGATGAAGGCTATTTTAGATTTTTTTTTTTGGACAACCGACTGACTTTACATTAGCAGATATAGGGCATTCATAGGATTGTGAAAGCAAGAAAACACAAATCATAAACATAAATGCCAGTTTTTACATCATGCAAGTACTTGTTTTCTTAAGCGAAGTGGCCCCAGGTTCCAATGCACCAGCTGAAATATTTCCAATTTAAAATAATGTAATGTCATGTTAAATGTAATACACTGCCTGGCCAAAAAAAAGTCGCACACTGTAATATTTTGTTGGACCACCTTTAGCTTTGATTACGGCGCGCATTCGTCGTGGCATTGTTTTGACAACCTTATGCAACGTCACAACATTTATTTCCATCCAGAGTTGCATTAATTTTTGGCTGAGATCTTGTATTGACGACAGGAGAGTTGAACCACTACGTAAAGTCTTCCCCAGCACATCCCAAAGACTTTCAATGGGGTTAAGGTCAGGACTCTGGTGGCCAATTCATGTGTGAAAATGATTCCTCATGCTCCCTGAACCACTCTTTCACAATTTGAGCCTGATGAATCTTGGTATTGTCGTCCTGGAATATGCCCATTAATGGGATAACCTGGTCATTCAGTGCATTCAGGTACTCAGCTGACTTAATTTTATTGCTGCATAACGTTGCTGAGCCTAGACCTGACCAATTGAAGCAACCCCAGATCATAACACTGCCTCCAGAGGTTTGTACAGTGGGCACTATGCATGACGGGTGCAACGGCGACTTTTTTTTTGGCCAGGCAGTGTATTTGAAGAGTAATCAGGTAATCTACATGTGTGCAGCCTCTGGAGTCAACACAGAAAGTGAACTATCCCACTAAGGGCCTGATTTAATAAGACCTTTAGCACATGCAAAACCTTTTTAGCACATGCAGAGCGAATAAAACCAATGATTGGGTCAAAATAAATACTGTGACCAATCAACGGTCATGTTATTGGTTTTGGTTGTGCTAAAAGGTTTTGCACATGATAAAGGTCTTAGTAAAGGCCTTAGTAAAGCAGGTCCTAAGTTGGTTATTGTGCTGTTGGGCTATAATAAGGAGGAAAGATTGCCCACACACTGCCATTGCTCCCAAATGCAATAATTGATTTTTCAAGAAACAAGAAAAATGCTTGGTTCCAATAAAAATGTGTCTGTAAATTTTGACTCACTGTTGTTTTTTGTGTTTGTGAAGCTTTTGTCTTTTACTGGGCCGCAATGTGAATCAAAGTTAAGGACAAGTGTTGATTGAATTTGGGCCAAAAACCTGTTTCCATGAGATATATTAAAGCAGGGTGCTATGTTATATTTCATATAAAATTACTTCTGTCAGACAATCGTACCAAATATCAAAACTATCCACACACTAGACAGCAACTCACATGAAATATGTCACTGAGGAGTAGCATATGCCATGTGACTACGCCTTGCACCTTCTCTTTGCAAGCACACGCCATAGCCATGACGTCAATCAGGTATGCCCTGAAAATTTAAATTCACCCCAAAACAAAAATATGCAGACCATAATACAAACAACCAGAGCATGGTGTTGCAATGCCTTTCTTTATGTTAACGTTTTTTAGAAGTTAAACTCATGTTGACGTAGTGTCAAAATTCTGTGTCCAATTCTGGTCCACAACTCTGCAATTATACACATGTGCAATTACTTGTCCTCTGTCAATCAAGCAGGTCAGCATGTCGATAAGATTTTCCTATATTTTTTTATTTATCTTGAAGGGTAGTGTATACAGATTTTTATGTATTTCCCTTGCCTCAATGCTTCATGGGAATTGTATTACAATGCCTAATTAGAAGACATGCTTTTACCAAGCAGGACAGAACTCTAAAAACATTTGACAAAAACCATATGAAAATGCACTGAACTCTATTTTCTATATATTACAACCACAGTAAACATACAGTAAGTCATAAGTCACAATGTGCGTTTAACAGACTGGGATTTTTTAAAAACAGGACCTGTTAAAATGATGCATGCTATACAGGAGCATCAGAATATAAAAATATTCCGAGGTTCCTAAAGTGGAGAACTCTTATTTCAAACTTTAATCAAACTAATTTGGGAAGGTGGGGGGGGTTGTTGTGTGGCCAATGTTTTGATAAGAGGAGGAATGTGGGTTCCTTCCTGATTCCTCTGATATAAAACAATATATTTGAACCTGTTAAAAGCAAACAAAAATCCTTGGAAGTTTCTGGAAAGAAATATGGATTTTTGGAGCCACTTGATCAGTTACATATGATCATTGTTAAAATGAAATATATATCTGAATCAGCACAATCATAATATCCAGTGGTTTTAAGGGGTAGGATTGATTTGAATCTTTTTGCTGGCATGGTCTAGGCACACAAACATGTCTCTGGTTTCAGAAACCTAATCCCTCCCTCTAGTGTTACCAAATGAAGAGCAGCAATGAAAAAATATCGATCGAATCAAAGGAATGTGGAATTAAAAGAGTGACTGTATACAATGTGTGCATGGGTTGTGAGAGCGGGATGGCACGGGGGGGGGGGGCAAATGGGCAGAACTGAATGGAAGGGGGGGGGGGATGCGTCAACCCCAGTGCATTGTGGGTCTATATATCACTCTCACCAGGGAATTGTGGACGATGGCTACCTTTCACTCCCACAGCGCACCTGACACACGTAGACCCTGCCCCCCCCCAGCCTCTGCAGGTATACAGATCATCATTGTGAGGGGAGGCACACAATGGCAGCTGCACAATTAATGAAGGAAATCACAAATACTGTACAGAAAGGTCCCCTGGGGCTTTCCCAAGTCAGGGGGGTTTCAATTATGATTTTGGCTCCAGAAAAAAAAAAAGATATTTTCGCAATTAAGGCACCGCGGTGCTCAACAGCTTGATAAAATAGCCCAGGGTGATTTTTTTGCCCATTAGTGCTACGCACGCAGGTTTGCTACATCGGAGCACTGTGCGATTCCTGAGCTCTGACCTCTGGAGCCAAGCCCCCAGGAGCGGACTGGCCGAGTGGATAAAAAGTGCAGAGAATCTGCAGCTGATGAACCAGGGAGAACAAACAGCTGACACATATTTACAGTACATACAGTCAAGCCGGAAAGTCTGCACACCCCTTTCACCTTCTCCACGTTTTATTACGTTACAGACTTATACTACAATAGATTGAGTTCATTTTTTGCCTCCAACATCTACACACAATAGCCAATAATGACAAAGTGAAAACAGGTTTTTAGAAAATGTGCAATTTTATTTTATTGACAAAAATAGGTTATTTAGGGGTTACATATCTGTACACACCCTTAGCCTAATACTTGGTTGCTGCACCTTTGGCAGCGATTACAGCTTCAAGGCGTCTTGGGAAAGAAGCTACGAGCTTGGCACACTTGTTTCTGGACATTTTTGCCCATTCCTCTTGGCATATCCTTGCAAGCTCCGTCAGGTTGGATGGGGAGCGTCGGTACACAGCCATTTTCAGCTCTTTCCACAGATGTTCAATTGGATTCAGGTCTGGGCTCTGGCTGGGCCACTCAAGGACATGGACTTTCTCCGAAGCCACTCCTTTGTTCTCTTGGCTGTGTGCTTCGGGTCGTTGTCATGTTGGAAGGTAAACCTTCGCCCCAGTCTGAGGTCCAGAGCGCTCTGGAGCAGGTTTTCTTCAAGGATCTCGGTGTACTTAGCTACATTCATCTTTCCCTCTATCAGGACTAGTCGCCCCGTTCCCGCTGCTGAAAAACATCCCCACATCATGATGCTGCCACCGCCATGCTTCACTGTAGGGATGGTATTAGCCAGGTGATGAGCGGTGCCTGGTTTCCTCCAGACGTGACGCTTGGTATTCAGGCCAAAAAGTTCAATTTTGGTTTCTCAGACCAGAGAATCTTGATTCTCATGGTTTGAGAGTCCTCTAGGTGCCTTTTGGCAAACTCCAAGCGGGCTGTGATGTGCCTTTTACTAAGGAGGGGCTTCCGTCTGGCCACTCTACCATAAAGGCCTGATTGGTGGAGTGCTGTCTGGATGTTTGATCTTCTGAAAGGTTCTCCCATCTCCACAAGGATACGCTGGAGCTCTGTCAGAGTGACCCTCGGGTTCCTGCTCACCTCCCTGGCCAAGGCCCGTCTTCCCCGATTGCTCAGTTTGGCCGGGCGGCCAGGTCTAGGACGATTCTTGGTGGTTCCAAACTTCTTCCATTTACGAATGATGGTGGCCACTGTGCTCTTTGGGACCTGTAAAGCTGCAGAGATTTTTCCGTACCCTTCTCCAGATCTATGCCTTGACACAATCCTGTTTCTGAGGTCTGCAGATAATTCCTTTGACCCCATGGCTTGGAGTTTGCTGTGACATGCACTGTCAACTGTGGGACCTTATATAGGCAGGTGTTGGAAATCCCCAATCATGTCCAATCAATTGAATTTATCACAGGTGGACTCCAATTAAGTTGTAGAAACATCTCAAGCAGTATCAGTGGAAACAAATGCACCTCAGCTCACTTTTGGGTGTCATATGACACTTGTGTACATATGATATTTTACATTTAGATTTTTAATAAATTAGCACAAATGTCTAAAAACCTGTTTTCACTTTGTCATTATGGGCTATTTTGTGTAGAATTTTTGTGTAGAATTTTTTGAGACAAAAAATTAACTCAATCTATTGTCGAATATGTCTGTAACGTAATAAAACGTGGAGAAGGTGAAAGGGGTGTGCAGACTTTCCGGCTTGACTGTACATATATTTACATTTCATTAAGTCCCCTGTAAATGAAAAACATGGATTTAACTGTATGTATATATATATATATATATATATATAATCAATTTTGGTATTTGCCTATTAAATAAGGAGATCCTATCTTTCCAAGTGAAAAGATGGCAGTCCGCAATCTTTTTTTGTCACTCTTGTAAAACATTTTTAGGTGAGTGTATGTCACGTGAAAGACTATAAAATAAAGATAGCTATTTATATCTTTATAATGTCATGATTTATGAATATCAGCAGTCATGTGCGTGTTGTCAGTCGTGTGACTGTGATGTCATAATGGGGATATTAAAGCGACAGTACGCATGGAGGGGACTTGTTAATGGCGGTTCGCTCAGACGAGCGTAAACGCTTAATTTGACGCATTGGCCTTTCTTGTAAAAACCCGTTTCAGGGCCTCCCTGCGTGTTGCCACCTGCCCTTCGGCTTTGTTATGTGGCTATCAAAGAGCTGAGTTCTAATGAGGCGGAACAACAGCGGTGGTGAAGTGTACAAATTATCGAGTGCGATGTGTGTGTGTGTGTGTGTGTGTGTGCGTGCGCGTGTGTGTGTGTGTGCGACGCCCCTCGCGCCGTTCCAAACTCGCGCTTGGACGCGGGCAACCTCTCTCCCGTCACTCCCGCCTCGTCCCTCGGTCAAAACGTCGCCTCTCGCCCTCTCCGGCCAGTGCTTGGGGCGAGTCGTCTCTCTGATCATGCACGGGTGCCCCTGTGTGACTAGGGGGTTCTCTTTTAAAAAAAGATGCTTACAATGTCACATCTACCCTCTCTCTACTCATCCATTCCCTTTCCTCTCTCACATCCATCATCCATTCCCTTTCCTCTCTCACATCCATCATCCATTCCCTTTCCTCTCTCACATCCATCATCCATTCCCTTTCCTCTCTCACATCCATCATCCATTCCCTTTCCTCTCTCACATCCATCATCCATTCCCTTTCCTCTCTCACATCCATCATCCATTCCCTTTCCTCTCTCACATCCATCATCCATTCCCTTTCCTCTCTCACATCCATCATCCATTCCCTTTCCTCCCTCACATCCATCATCCATTCCCTTTCCTCTCTCACATCCATCTTATCTTGTCGCATCCATTGTTGACAAACAATGCTAAACAGAAAATGGAATGAAAAAGGCTGTTTGCATGGCATTGCTGTAGCAGGCTAGCATATGTTGCTAACTTATATGATGGTCCACCACACATGCTAAACTTTGATTGCTGCTCTCTACTAGATTTGAACAAGAAAGCTCCAACTCAAGGTTGACTCACAAAAATAAATAATTTCATATTTTACTAGTGTTATAAGTGTTTTAATCGTTAAACGTTAGCCTTGGTTCTAATCATTGTAAGTCACCTTGGATAAGGCATGAAATAAACTCATAAATATTGAGTCATGCAATTTGTTTCAGAGCATAACAGCTAAGCGCCCAATCTCCAGTTTGTATGGAGATGAAAATGATAATCTTTGATTTCAACAAACATTAATCCCACAGCAAATAGCACCATAAGCTCATTCAACCTGAAAGGCACCGCCACTGTGGGTTTTCTCACTCCCTGTTCCTTCACTGTCGTATTTTGAGCATCCCTGGGAACTTTCTATGCGGTCACCTGTTCTTTCTTTCTTCTCTGATTTCATTCTTTTCCCGTCGTAGCATCCGTTTGCTGCTATTCAAGAGCCGGTCCCCGTTTTTAAAAAAGTCTGATTAAGTCATTGTTTACTGGTGCGAGCAAGTGTTCTGAGTGATGACTTGTCGGGTGGCGACCGCTGAGTTTCTGGGCTGCGATTAGAGGCAATGAAATGTAGCCCCCCCCCCCCCGCCCCCCACCCATCTGGAGCGAGAAGCTGGGTTGTCCTCAAGGAGCCTCACACAGACTTGAAGGAATGAATCAAGCGGTAATGGGACGGGGCTCCCTCACCGCCCCCCCCCCCCCCCCCCCCCCTCCGGCCGAGCAGACGGCCCCGGAACATATGCCGGTTACGGCGCGCGGCCTCGCTAATGCTGTAAATTTATCCCCGCACCGGCCCGCGCGAGATGCATTATCCTCCATTAGACTCAGGTGCAGCACAAACAACGGGGCAGTCTGCTGAGCGCTGCTGTATCTGTTACATTAGAGAGCTCTTTCCGGTAAAGCCGGCGGCGCGGGGCGGCGCGGTGCTATCTCGCGGTGACAAGCTGAGAGCCGCGCTGGCACGGCGTCCGCTGGACGGGCGGTCTCATCGGGTTGCCGGGGGGGGGGGCTGCAAACACATCGGATACCACGGCTTCCAACGGGATAGATTCTGTGCCGCGTGGCAGAGGTCACTGTGTGTAGTGCAGGGTTAAAATTTTAAATTTTAGCCGAGCCCCACTCCATGCTCAAACCCCCTGTGTTTCGCCATCCTTTCTCCACACAGAGAAATGCTGGCCAACTGCTTTGTTCACATGCTCTGCAATGCCCAGCCATCATTCCCCAATGCACAAGTCACGGAAATGGCATTTTGTGTCTCCTTTTTTCCCTCTACTCTTATCTGTAGAACAAGAGTCTGGTTGTTTCCGTGGTGGGAAAGCAGATGGGCTCCAAAAATGTGCGCCTGTCAGTATCTCGAGGTTACAATGTGTGTAAGACTGTAACACTGTGCTATCGTAAATGCCAGCGTGGGACTACCACGGCCTGAGCTCTGAGGGAAGTACCGTTTTTGAAACAGCCCCAAAAATCATTCACTATCTTTTGCACCTCAGATGATCAGACTGTGCGCCTTTGATGTGGGACATCACATGCAAGGTTCCTCCCGTCGACAAAAAATTAGATTCCTCTGCCTTTCGAGAGGCACAAGGACTCATTGGACACTACTGCGGAGCCATCGTTGGTGAGAAGCGTCACCTCCATTAAGGATTCAGTTTAACAATTAGAGGGTCTGTGCTGATGTTCACACTCGCTGCTATCTTTGCACATATTCCTGCTACCTGCACACACGTCTTGGTTTGCCGCGAGAAGTTTCCACTGCTGGTGTTGCCGTGGCTTAGGAGGGTGAGATTGTCGCCAGATTGTTCTTCTACGTCTGAGACACACCGGAGGGCTCTAAGGGAGCAGCATGTGACCCCCTTGATGGGGAGCGTTGGGCGATGGGTAATATCTGAGAATAGGTCCGCGTCTCTGTGCCACTTTCGTTCTGGGCTACAAAAACAAAAGGACGGATTGTGTCTTCCTGCAGAGACGAATAAAGAGTCCTCTGTATCCTACTGGCTTTCAATTCTCATCCACGGGCATGAAACAGAGGACGGGCTTCATGTAAGAAAAGCAATAAAATCGATGTATTGTGTCATTGATAGCACTTGGGGAAAGAAGACCAAATATATCAAGAACTAAAAAAAGAAAAACAAAAAAAAGCTGCGAGGCCAATTAGCGAGTCCTGAAACGGGATGACTGCAGGAGGCAACATCGTGTGACTTGCTTTAAGGTCGTTTATAAGGGTCTGTCCTTCATCACAGAGCGTCAGTTCCTTTGGAAAGGGAACACATAAACAAAATCACAAGGGTCCGATTTGTGAGGCGACAGGATGGGTGCGGTGCCATTAAATCTCTAATACTTTTAATGGAAACTGGGGCCACGAATATTTCCCCCTAACAAGGGCGCATTTTAAGAAGCGTGCGTTTCCCCTTGAAAAGCCTTGGAAAATTCTCCAGGACAAAGTTCCAATTTAGGGAACAGCACTCAGACCATTTTGTTTTGTAATTTTAGTCAGATTAGCCTATAATTTCAGGGGAACTAGGATGGTAAAAAAAATCTTTTGTTCTGAACCATGGAAAAAGCCTGACTTTACCCAGAATTGACACACGGTAATTATTCTACCCCCCCCCCAACTGTTTCCCTGTGCAGAGCACTATCTTCCGTTCACACACGCGTTAGCAATTAAACACCTCAATGCACAGATTAAGAGGCAAAGTGTGCCACTGTTCACTTAATTGAATTCCAAATCTAATTACGGCTCTTTCCTTGGTAGCTGGCGAATGTTCCAGAATGTTCTGAGCTACCCTTAGAGAATTTGGAGGTCAAAGACTTAAAAGATGCTTTCACCCTAGCCGACCTCTGGACATTCAGTTGGGGGGGGATCTGTCTATTCCACTGGCTCTCCAGGTCAACACCACACTGTCACAGTGATGACTACACTCCTTGTAGCTCCTTTTAGTTTGACCTTCTCTTCACTTAAGAAAGTGGTAAATTCAGAACAATTGGTAGTCCAAATGACTTGGCAGGCCTCCATGCATAATCTGACAAGTTTTACCTTCAATGGTCTGGGACATTCTCTCCACCTCTCTCCCCATGAATAAGGAAGATGGTTCTGAGACTACACACTAATGGGAGACACATGTGATTGTAGATTGTTTTAGAAATAAAATGAGATGTTTTTTGGTATTGTTTCTAAATGTTAAGGCACTACATAAATGCATGGTGGTGACTGTGGTAATGGCAGGGTGGTGACTGTGGTAATGGCAGGGTGGTGACTGTGGTAATGGCAGGGTGGTGACTGTGGTAATGGCGGGGTGGTGACTGTGGTAATGGCAGGGTGGTGACTGTGGTAATGGCGGGGTGGTGACTGTGGTAATGGCAGGGTGGTGACTGTGGTAATGGCGGGGTGGTGACTGTGGTAATGGGGGGGTTGCAGGTTCGATTCCCAGGTAGGATACTGCCCTTGAGCAAGGTACTTAACCTGACTTGCTTCAGTATACTGTATATCCAGCTGTATGAATGGATAAATGTAATAAGAAGTTGTAAGTCGCTCTGGATAAGAGCGTCTGCTAAATGCCTGTAATGTAATGTAATGGCAGGGTGGTGACTGGGGTAATGGCAGGGTGGTGACTGTGGTAATGGCAGGGTGGTGACTGGGGTAATGGGGCGGGTGGTGACTGTGGTAATGGGGCGGGTGGTGACTGTGGTAATGGCAGGGTGGTGACTGGGGTAATGGCAGGGTGGTGACTGTGGTAATGGCAGGGTGGTGACTGTGGTAATGGCGGGGTGGTGACTGTGGTAATGGGGCAGGTGGTGACTGTGGTAATGGGGCGGGTGGTGGCTGTGGTAATGGGGCAGGTGGTGACTGTGGTAATGGGGCGGGTGGTGGCTGTGGTAATGGCGGGTGGTGACTGTGGTAATGGCGGGGTGGTGACTGTGGTAATGGCGGGGTGGTGACTGTGGTAATGGGGGGTGGTGACTGGGGTAATGGGGCGGGGTGGTGACTGTGGTAATGGCGGGGTGGTGACTGTGGTAACAGGGTGGGGTGGTGACTGTGGTAATGGGGCGGGTGCTGACTGTGGTAATGGCGGGGTGGTGACTGTGGTAATGGTGGGGTGGTGACTGTGGTAATGGCAGGGTGGTGACTGTGGTAATGGCGGGGTGGTGACTGTGGTAATGGTGGGTTGGTGACTGTGGTAATGGTGGGGTGGTGACTGTGGTAATGGTTGGGGTGGTGACTGTGGTAATGGCAGGGTGGTGACTGTGGTAATGGCGGGGTGGTGACTGTGGTAATGGCGGGGTGGTGACTGTGGTAATGGTGGGTTGGTGACTGTGGTAATGGCGGGGTGGTGACTGTGGTAATGGGGTGGGTTGGTGACTGTGGTAATGGCGGGGTGGTGACTGTGGTAATGGGGCGGGTTGGTGACTGTGGTAATGGCGGGGTGGTGACTGTGGTAATGGGGCGGGTTGGTGACTGTGGTAATGGCGGGGTGGTGACTGTGGTAATGGGGTGGGTTGGTGACTGTGGTAATGGCGGGGTGGTGACTGTGGTAATGGGGCGGGTTGGTGACTGTGGTAGTGGTATAACTTGTTCTAGAGGCCAAGGTCCTTGCAGAGTACAGTTTGTGTCCTCATTCAAGTCTGGATCTCAGGGATGGGAGTGGAAGAAGATGGAAAAATTGCCTAAAAAGGGACAAACGTTTGTGACTCAGGTGGTAGGCCTACCCTCTGTGTACATACAATTGTACCCCTAGCCTGCAATACGTAATTCATGTGTACCTTTTTTGCTTGCAAAAGCTACTTATTAGTACCCAAATAGAACATTATTGTACTTTCAGGGTAAATTTGGGAAATTTGTTCCTGAAAGAAGAAAAATGTACCTCCACTGTACCTTTATTTCTGAGTGTGCATGAACTGCTGCCCCTACTTTTCACTCCACAATTCTGGCAAGTGCTTCTCTCCTTTGTTACAAAACATCACACATTTCTTCGTTAAATGACATTTTCACACGTGCAGAAATAAAGTTAAAAAAATTAATTGATGCATTAACAAAGAGCGACTTAATTTCAGCACCACGATGACATCAATTCCAGAACAATACTATGATGATGTCAAAGTAATAAGGATTCATATTTTCAACAAGGATAATAGGGATTATTACAGCGTTATAAAACAACCAACATTATAAAAAGAAATGTTCATAATATGTATTGCTAAACCATGTACTTGCACTAGATAGGAGAGTACTGCAGCAATTCGCTTCTGTAGGAGAGAAAACACATTTCTTACAAAGCAAATATAGACTTTGGCCATGTCAAAGGCTAATGAAAAATGTCCGATGAGCTTCACCAGTCATAAAACCTAAAAAGTATAATAAAAAAAAAATAATAATTGAGGATTGAATGCCACATGATGTCACAAGTTAGTCTCAGATATACCTTCAGACCTGAGAGATGCTGGCCTCTAATGGAAGCAGAGGAACAGAGAGCAGTATGGGAAAGGAAGGCAGTGCTTAGCAATTTTCCTTTCAATAAATCACAAACTGGCCTTCCCAAAATGTCATCTGTGCTTGAGTGCTGCTCCGGCGGGCAAGGAATTCCTCTTTAACCGAATTCGATGACCCCCAAGCTGTATAGGGGGTTGGCCGTGGGCGGCGGGTCAAAGCTTTGAATACAACTGATGGACTTGGGACTGGCCCCTGAGTTGGTACAGGTGCTAAGGCATGTCTTAGGGCCAGAGGCTTTAGTGAATACAGTGATAGAGTGATACAGTGAATAAGATAACTATAAATCACAGTAATAGCAATATATGAGATGTGCTTTATTCTCCATTCTGCCTGTCAATCAATTATTTTTAACTCTCACAATCTGCTGTGATCATCACACACAACACATTTGATTGTAATATTAACAATAATAATAATAATACCTGGCCAAAAAAAAGTTGCATACTCTAATATTTCGTTGGACCGCCTTTAGCTTTGATTACGGTGCGCATTCGTCGTGGCATTGTTTCGACAACCTTATGCAATGTCACAACATCTATTTCCGTCCAGAGTTGCATTCATTTTTGGCCGAGATCTTGTATTGACGACAGGAGAGTTGAACCACTCCGTAAAGTCTTCTCCAGCACATCCCAAAGACTTTCAGTGGGGTTAAGGTCAGGACTCTGGTGGCAAATTCATGTGTGAAAATGATTCCTCATGCTCCGTGAACCACTCTTTCACAATTTGAGCCCAATGAATCTTGGCATTGTCGTCCTGGAATATGCCCATTGATGGGATAACCTGGTCATTCAGTACATTCAAGTACTCAGCTGACTTAATTTTATTGCTGCATAACATTGCTGAGCCTAGACCTGATCAATTGAAGCAACCCCAGATCATAACACTGCCTCCAGAGGCTTGTACAGTGGGCACTATGCATGATGGGTGCAACGGTGACTTTTTTTTGGCTAGGCAGTGTAATAATAATAATAATAATAATAAATCTCCTAAAGCTATCCCAATGATAATAGTTACCATTATTCCAGGTCATTTACAACTGTGGCTGTGATGTGACTGGCTGTGTCCATTTGAAACCGTTCACCTATCGTAACGGCGACCGCTAGTCTTAACAGAATGTGTTGATGAACAGGTTCCATCCTCTTCAAAAGCTCTTCTTGTCTATAACAAGCAGACATCAATTATGTCGACTCATTTCTCGAAAATGCCAAGCAGTCCCACCGCATCCCTGACCCCCTGCACCCTTGTCCGTAATTGGCATCTCTGCGCAGTCCACTCTGAAGCGCAATCGCGATTCCGCCGCTGTGGTCCTGGCGTATTGTTAATCTTTATTCTTCGCTATCTGTAATTACATAGCGGGCTCGCATTGATGTCTGTATCACTTCGATCAGTGATGATCCCACTGGCTTTTTATCCATAATTACATCTCTGTGTTTGCCTCTGCTTGCTCGCCGGCTCCTGCCGCTCTGTAGTTACTTCATCCATCTGCAGTCTTTAATTAAGGACATGTTTGTTTCTGCGCCGCGCACCGGACCAGTGATGGCTCAGTAATAGGTTGATTCTCCACCTTAATTACCGTCTTTAAGGGATGCGTGTCATGCGGCAGCAGAGAGGATGTTAGAATGTTAAATACTATAACGGGGCTCGTGGCATCTCGAAGCCCCCCTTTGAGTTTCCCTTTCGGAGGACCCTACTATCCACCAACAGAGGGGGCAAGCTGGTGAGCTATACTGTGACCTTATGACCTTTGCTTGTTTCACTCGAGATAATCTGAACTATCACCTGTTACTGAGGTCCAGTTGCACAAAATCATTTCTACTACAGCAGAGACATCAAGACGATTTATTCTAACTGACCGCCATTTTTATTTTTAGGTTAAAGTGTCTATCAAATCACATGCACATACTAAATAAGGGCGTACAATCAGCTGGTAATTATTGATTCTGATTTCATCTGGCGACCAAATAATAGCGTGTCTGTATTGTGCAAGTTCTAAGGAAGTGTAGGGATGTTCGTTCCACCGAGCAGCTTGCAGAGAAGCATTGTGACTGGAAGAAGCCACCACACGAGGAGCCGAGAACCAATCACCTTGAGGTTAACAGAACGGAGAGATCGTGCTGAGATTTAGGGTTTGAAGATTGATTGGAGGTGTGGTGGAGCTATTTCATTCGCTGCCCTGTAGGCTAGCACCAAGGCCTCAGTCTCATTTTAAACTGGATGTGAGCTGCAGCAGATAGCTGTTGAAGTGAGTTGAGGAGGGGTGCTCACATTTTAAACTGGATGTGAGCTGCAGCAGATAGCTGTTGAAGTGAGTTGAGGAGGGGTGCTCACATTTTAAACTGGATGTGAGCTGCAGCAGATAGCTGTTGAAGTGAGTTGAGGAGGGGTGCTCACATTTTAAACTGGATGTGAGCTGCAGCAGGTAGCTGTTGAAGTGAGTTGAGGAGGGGTGCTCACATTTTAAACTGGATGTGAGCTGCAGCAGATAGCTGTTGAAGTGAGTTGAGGAGGGGTGCTCACATTTTAAACTGGATGTGAGCTGCAGCAGATAGCTGTTGAAGTGAGTTGAGGAGGGGTGCTCACATTTTAAACTGGATGTGAGCTGCAGCAGGTAGCTGTTGAAGTGAGTTGAGGAGGGGTGCTCACATTTTAAACTGGATGTGAGCTGCAGCAGATAGCTGTTGAAGTGAGTTGAGGAGGGGTGCTCACATTTTAAACTGGATGTGAGCTGCAGCAGATAGCTGTTGAAGTGAGTTGAGGAGGGGTGCTCACATTTTAAACTGGATGTGAGCGGCAGCAGGTAGCTGTTGAAGTGAGTTGAGGAGGGGTGCTCACATTTTAAACTGGATGTGAGCGGCAGCAGGTAGCTGTTGAAGTGAGTTGAGGAGGGGTGCTCACATTTTAAACTGGATGTGAGCTGCAGCAGGTAGCTGTTGAAGTGAGTTGAGGAGGGGTGCTCACATTTTAAACTGGATGTGAGCGGCAGCAGGTAGCTGTTGAAGTGAGTTGAGGAGGGGTGCTCACATTTTAAACTGGATGTGAGCTGCAGCAGATAGCTGTTGAAGTGAGTTGAGGAGGGGTGCTCACATTTTAAACTGGATGTGAGCTGCAGCAGATAGCTGTTGAAGTGAGTTGAGGAGGGGTGCTCACATTTTAAACTGGATGTGAGCTGCAGCAGGTAGCTGTTGAAGTGAGTTGAGGAGGGGTGCTCACATTTTAAACTGGATGTGAGCTGCAGCAGGTAGCTGTTGAAGTGAGTTGAGGAAGGGTGCTCACATTTTAAACTGGATGTGAGCTGCAGCAGATAGCTGTTGAAGTGAGTTGAGGAGGGGTGCTCACATTTTAAACTGGATGTGAGCTGCAGCAGATAGCTGTTGAAGTGAGTTGAGGAGGGGTGCTCACATTTTAAACTGGATGTGAGCTGCAGCAGGTAGCTGTTGAAGTGAGTTGAGGAGGGGTGCTCACATTTTAAACTGGATGTGAGCTGCAGCAGATAGCTGTTGAAGTGAGTTGAGGAGGGGTGCTCACATTTTAAACTGGATGTGAGCTGCAGCAGATAGCTGTTGAAGTGAGTTGAGGAGGGGTGCTCACATTTTAAACTGGATGTGAGCTGCAGCAGGTAGCTGTTGAAGTGAGTTGAGGAGGGGTGCTCACATTTTAAACTGGATGTGAGCTGCAGCAGATAGCTGTTGAAGTGAGTTGAGGAGGGGTGCTCACATTTTAAACTGGATGTGAGCTGCAGCAGGTAGCTGTTGAAGTGAGTTGAGGAGGGGTGCTCACATTTTAAACTGGATGTGAGCTGCAGCAGGTAGCTGTTGAAGTGAGTTGAGGAGGGGTGCTCACATTTTAAACTGGATGTGAGCTGCAGCAGGTAGCTGTTGAAGTGAGTTGAGGAGGGGTGCTCACATTTTAAACTGGATGTGAGCTGCAGCAGGTAGCTGTTGAAGTGAGTTGAGGAGGGGTGCTCACATTTTAAACTGGATGTGAGCTGCAGCAGGTAGCTGTTGAAGTGAGTTGAGGAGGGGTGCTCACATTTTAAACTGGATGTGAGCTGCAGCAGGTAGCTGTTGAAGTGAGTTGAGGAGGGGTGCTCACATTTTAAACTGGATGTGAGCTGCAGCAGATAGCTGTTGAAGTGAGTTGAGGAGGGGTGCTCACATTTTAAACTGGATGTGAGCTGCAGCAGGTAGCTGTTGAAGTGAGTTGAGGAGGGGTGCTCACATTTTAAACTGGATGTGAGCTGCAGCAGATAGCTGTTGAAGTGAGTTGAGGAGGAGTGCTCACATTTTAAACGGGATGTGAGCTGCAGCAGATAGCTGTTGAAGTGAGTTGAGGAGGGGTGCTCACATTTTAAACTGGATGTGAGCTGCAGCAGGTAGCTGTTGAAGTGAGTTGAGGAGGGGTGCTCACATTTTAAACTGGATGTGAGCTGCAGCAGATAGCTGTTGAAGTGAGTTGAGGAGGGGTGCTCACATTTTAAACTGGATGTGAGCTGCAGCAGGTAGCTGTTGAAGTGAGTTGAGGAGGGGTGCTCACATTTTAAACTGGATGTGAGCTGCAGCAGGTAGCTGTTGAAGTGAGTTGAGGAGGGGTGCTCACATTTTAAACTGGATGTGAGCGGCAGCAGGTAGCTGTTGAAGTGAGTTGAGGAGGGGTGCTCACATTTTAAACTGGATGTGAGCTGCAGCAGATAGCTGTTGAAGTGAGTTGAGGAGGGGTGCTCACATTTTAAACTGGATGTGAGCTGCAGCAGATAGCTGTTGAAGTGAGTTGAGGAGGGGTGCTCACATTTTAAACTGGATGTGAGCTGCAGCAGGTAGCTGTTGAAGTGAGTTGAGGAGGGGTGCTCACATTTTAAACTGGATGTGAGCTGCAGCAGGTAGCTGTTGAAGTGAGTTGAGGAAGGGTGCTCACATTTTAAACTGGATGTGAGCTGCAGCAGATAGCTGTTGAAGTGAGTTGAGGAGGGGTGCTCACATTTTAAACTGGATGTGAGCTGCAGCAGATAGCTGTATAGCTGTTGAAGTGAGTTGAGGAGGGGTGCCACACGAGCACACTTGGGAAGATTGTAGACTAGTTTGCGGCTGCGTTCTGTATTACCTGCATGGGTTTAGTGGCGCAAGCAGGGAGGCCTTGGAAAAGTGACAAAACTCAAGTCTGTTTTGATTGAATTTGATTGTATAATGCCCTTATACAAAGTGCATTTGATTGATTCTGAGGGCGTTATTTAATATGAATTATACTTGTTTCTGTTTTTCCCCTTGCCTTTAAAATACCACTGCATGCTTTTAAAATTGAAGGCTCTTTAATTAGGGCTTCATTTGAGCAGGAGAATGTTTAAAAAAATACAGATTAAGTCAGTTGAATTACTCATTGGCTCCCCTGAGTACAAAATATGACACAGGATGCCCTCCAGACAACAGAAAAACATTAATTACATCAGTATTACACTCTTAATGAACTGGATACACAGTAGCTTGTTGTAATGTGCACTGTTAATGACCTCTCTTTTCACACTGTAAATGTGCTCAGCTTTTCTTGTGATACCTGCTAATTCAGCTGAGTGTAAATAGCTGATACCTGTCATTATTCTTGAATAATTACAGTGATTTTCAAGATTATTGTTACATCAATAAAGCCGGTGATGATTGTTGTCATAACCACCGTCAATAACTTCGCCATCATGCTTATCATTATCAATAATAATTAGACAAAGACAAATATAATGATGCTGAGGATAATGAAAATGTAGATTATTATTACCTTGAAAATAACGAGGGAAACGAGATTGAACATAATGATGGGAAGAATCTTAATCTTAGATTATATTGGGAGCAAAGCTCATGCCATTTTTATTGTTCTTAAACTTAAAGGCCAGGCCACTTCAAAAGGGGAAGGCTTTGGGCAAGCCGATGCACAGGTGTCCCAGCATCGAACACGCTCGCCTTGGGGCGTCCTGTCACTTCCTGTCAATGTGGACCAACCCCAATGAGTTGAGAGTGGCTCGGTGCGCGAGGCCCGGCGACATAGACCTTCCTTCCTCTTGGGCCTCGCACAATGGCACCATGGGGGGGAGGGAGGGGGGGCAATGTTTTCTCCGTTTATCACTGCGTGAGCCTCAGATGTTTTCGTCTCTTCTGGGAGAGGCATGGGGAATATGTGAAAAAACTGACCATGATGTGCAGATACCTTTAGATGCACGGTGGGCGGCAGTGTAATATAAGAGTTAGGGAAGTGGCCACGTAACTCATGGTCACGGTTTTGATTCCATGCTGGGCCACTGCGGTTGTACCTTTGAACATAAGTACAACCTGACTCGCTTTAGCAAATATCCAGCTGTATTAACGCATTGTATGGAAAAAAAAAAGCAATCTGTCAATGTTTCTCTAGTTATGTGTGTCTGTTAAATAGCAAACTGTACATAATGTATAGTGAGCACCTGGATAGCAGACCGTTCACAAGATATTGCCTGTAAAATCTCAGCGTGTCTGATCCCAAGCAGATGAAAGTGATGAAAGAGGAAAACAAATAAGAACTTCTGCATAGGACGTGCACTTAAATTGTGTCAACGATTTCAAAGTGATCAATTGTTTGGAAAAACCATGAAAAAGATGCTAAATAAAGTAAATGTGTAAGTGTATACTGTTAAAAAAAATCTTTATCATTAAAGTAAACATTTGTAAACTTTGTAAAATGTACATACCTTTCACTGTTTTTAAAACGAAAGGAGAAATGCAATAATAGGACATAGACTGTCAGTTAAAAAATGGATGGATCTTAATGCGACTGTAATTAACATTTAATGTGGAGAAAATACATGTATATGGTGGCCTCACATTTTTAATGGTCTCACATTTAAATTAGTCAAATTAATAAATGATGTTACCTCATTTAAATACTGAAAATTACTTAAATTTTATGGGTTTTCTGTGTTCATATTTAAGGTATTGCACCATAAATTTACGGTAATCGACTGGAAACTCTGCTGCCATGCATTTAGCCTTTTTTACAGGATTTTTAAAACCTTTTGAATGCTCCTCATTCCAGTATTTTTTACTGAGCTTCTTGTTCATTGAGTGTTTTTGTGCTGGCATTGTAATTGGTGTTGCATTGTTCGCAGTCTGCTTTGGTCATGTTCGTTTGCACTTCCATTAGACAGATCAGCAAGAGCCTGGTTGGTTCCTTTTCATCCACAACCAAACTGAGCATCATTAATTAAAGGAAAAATCTACACAAATATATAAAAAATGTATTTGCATATGATGGACCCTATTTTACCAGCAATTGTCAAACGCTAGCCATAACTCAACATGCTAGTGAATTAGGGCGTGTCCAACTCAATTTCGGTAATTTTGTAACACCAGGCTTTAGTGCAACTATGGCGCAGTTATAAAAGGGACTGGTTAGATAGGAATAACTTAACTATGGCTGTGATGTGGGTTTGCTTTCATTATTGCTAATCAGATCGCTCCATTTCTTTCCCTTTAAGAACAGTGCGTTAGCACCACAGCCACAGGTCTGCTAATCTCATTATGGCCAAAGAGCAAGTGTGTTATGAGAGGCTCAGTTACAAGCCTCTCTGCTCGTGATATTAAACCATAGGTGAGAGTGAATAGTTTTCATTTTCATATTTATGTCCCCCTCCAACAAAATATATTTTCCACTTATATGCCAGTGCTTGTTTATTTGCTGTAAATATTTGTTAATACCACCATTCAACAACAAACAAACAAAAAAAATCACCACTTCAACTAAGTTTCATTAATTTCAGACATGCACTTCATGATGTACACTCACTAGAGAAGCAACTTTGCAGCCAACCAGTCCCAGGAAATAGCTGACATTGGACTGCATATCTGAAGACAACTTGCACATCAAATAGTCAAAATGAAAAAAACGCATCTGTGTTATGTGTTCATGCGTTCATATGTGCCATATATCGCCACTAAATAGCACAGTGCAGCAGCGTTTGAGTTTAAACCTGGTCTGGGTTGGTTTAAAATGCAAACGCATTATTGACCACCAAACTTGCACAGTGCCGAATGTTTCTATTGACACACCCTCTATTGCGTCGCCCAACCAATGTTGATGCAAACTGGCTTACTGCAGACCACAAAATGAGCAAACCTGCCGCTGGCAACAAATATTCTGTTTGATAGCAATTGCACTTGCGCCCAGACACGTTTGCACTTACGTTATCACGTAAATAGGGCCTGATATTACAAACACCCAGAACATATTTGTCCTGTTTGACAAGATAGCATAATATTTTACTCCATTACAAAAAGTATATGTACATTAGCACTTTCAGCTCTCATCTACGTCTCATCTACATCTAAATAAATCATCTACACATGTATGGGTACTTGTCCTCTGTCAATCAAGCAATTCAACACGTCAGCAAGATGCTCCTGTCTTTTAAACCTTATACTAAAATGTGTGTACGCAGGCATTTTGTGTTTCCTTGCCTCAAGTCCCCATAGTTTATTGCAAAATATTTGTCACTGGTGTCTATTTAATGTTACTGAAATTCTTCATGGGAATTGTAGTACAATACCACATCAGAATTTAAAAGTCTGTACATTGTTATTTATGCATATTGTAGTAATAATCTAACCAAATATACCTGAATTTGTTTTTGTTAAGTTAACAAAACACACACACACACACACACACACTATAAACTATACAGCTACATAGTACATGTTCCCCATGACTAAAGCACTGTACCTTTAAATGACACATGAAGCAGAACAAGGTGGCCGGCTTAAAATTACAGAAGCAAATCAGTTTTGATTGCAGCAACCTGTATTTGTCCGTAATCATCTGCAATCAAGCGAAGGACAGCCAGATATGGGCCTTGACAGAAATATCCACCTGATTGTATGAAAGAAAACAAAAGATAGTTTTCACATTTTTGTAAAAAGAAAAAAAAAAGGAAAAAAAAAAAAGGCACCGGTTGACAAGTTACTTAGAGAGGGAGAAGATTGGTGTCAGGGAGTTGCAGGGTTCCCGTGTTTGATGGAAGTGAAAGGCTCTAATTGGGTTCTCGTCTGGTCTCAAAAGGCCGCAGCCCGGGCTGCAAACAACGCCTTTGTTCAGCTCGGAAAAGAGCAGTGTGAGCTTGGGTCTGAGGCCAGTGGAGTGCATTAGCGCGCATTAGAGGCTATGCTAATCAGCACTTGTGAGGAGAAATTACATTCGAGAAAGTGTTCTCGCTCTCTCTCTCCCCCATGAGAGCAGGCCCCCCCCCACCCCCACCCCCCACCTTCCGCCCTTCCACTTCCTGTAACCCCCCCCCCAGCAGTACTAGTGGTTAATTTGCTGGTGTGGCGTGATTGCCTGCCAAGAGCTCATGCACCACAAGGGATCTGGCCAGGGGCTTAATGGAAGAAACAGGATTGCGGAGTGCTTGTTGACTCTGGGGGGCGCTAGAAGCATCCTCACTATTTCTAACAGCCGCCTTCACATATAAGCAGCAATGGTGCTAAGAGACACATAAACCTTAACTAACTATGAAGGAGAATGAGGAAAGAGGTGAGAAGATAAACCAGTCACAAATCATGAATGCCGGCCCTGGACTTCAGCGATTGCAGAAATTACACGAATGTTTGCAGGTACATGGAGGTAATTAATTAAAATTACAGCTGTAGTTTAATTGTGTAATTTAATTGCTCAGCAAAACAACATGGTTGTGCAATGTAACGCACATACCTTGTGTTTGAGATGTTATCTGGGAGTGCACTGCAGTGATTTCCGTTTAACACAAGGGCCTTGAACTCAAAGGGAAGAAATGCAAAGACCAACCTGGGAACTGAACCCACAGCCTTCTGTTTATAAACCAATGTCTTTATAGTTCTTTACTTCACTGTGGGTAAACCCTCTGTCATTCGCTGCTTGGCACTGGCCCTGGTTCTGTCGTTAATCCCTCTTGGCTTTCGGGCTGAGGAGGTTAGGGGGTTGCATCTTGATGAAGAGGAAATGAAAAGTAAAAAAAAAAGGGATTGATGGCCCAGTGCCCCTCCGGGACGTTCCATGAAAGAGATGCGGGCTGGCGTCGACGGCAGTGTGAGCACGGGGTCGGCACGAGGTCAGACAGGCGCCTATCTTTCGGCCCTTCTGACCTATTCTCTCCCCTGCTTTCTCCCGCTCAGCAAGGAGCCTCATTACGGGAGACTGATGGGGAGGGGACAGAGGGTGCCGCTCAGCGGTCGAGCGCCATTAGCTGAGCTCCGCTAATCCCCCCCCCCATGCTATCCGGAGTCTTCTGGGCGTGGGGGATGGGGGGGGGGGGGGTGAGACTGGGTGGATCTTAGCAGGCCTGCCTCACACCCAGGAGCTGAGAGCTACTCCTTGTTCAACCGCTGAAGGTAAGTAAGTCATGATTCATGACTCATGAACACTAACTGACAGAAGCACAGAACACTAAATAAAAACACTTAAAAAGGCGGCAGTGGCATATAAAAATAGCGATATTAGATAACAGACATTTATAAACAGCAATAAAAGAAGTCTTTCAAACTCTCTCCCTCTGTCACTTTCTCTCACTACACAAACACACACACACACACACACACACACACACACTCAGTAGAAGGCACCCAGAGTGACGTACAGAGCTTACATTCTTTTGAGATATCACTATTTCATACAGGTTAAGTAGCTTGCTGAAGTGTACAGTGGCAGTGCCCCGCCTGAGATTCAGACCGACAACCTTTGAGCTTCAAGCGCAGTTCCTGGCTACACTGCCACCATAGACACACCTACACTTAACCCATGCGATCTCACAAACACACAGACAGGCCACACACACACACACACACAAATGCACATGTGCCCCAACCAACGAGTCAGTAACAGTGTTCGTCGGGCTGTACTGACTGGTCTACTTCCCTGTTTGGAGCGGTCGACTGCCCTGTCTGGAGCGGCCTTTTCCAGTTATCTCCTGAATGAAGTGACTTTCAGTTTGGGTTCATACGTCATCAGATCGCGTACCACTTCCTCAAATAATGACACTTGGCCCAGCTCGGGATCAGGCACATTATCCATCTAGCCATTCCAATGGTGCGTAAAGCTAACAGTTGGGATGCAACTAAATGAGCAAAAGGCCTTTTCTTAGCCTTGAAGGACAAGAGGTTAATGCAGTTCTTCATGGTCAATGGAATAATAACTTTCTTCAGCCACTGTGGCAGAGCACGAAAAAGTAATGGTCCAATTTTGAGACAAGAGCTCAAATGGCTTAATTAATTAAGTTGGATTCCAGCATAATAGTGCCAGTCCTGTTTACGATGCAGCTGAATAATTAGGTTGAAATGACGGCGCTTTGGCCAATGTGACCCTTCTTCTGTGTGGTGTAGTGGTTAAGGAATCAACGCTGTAACTATTTGTCACATTTTTCGAACGCGGGAACAAAAATAGTCGCGCACAAATCGCCGTTCTTGATGATGGTGATTGCCTCGTACACCTCACCCCAAATACCAGCCCGGTCTCATTCCTTTCACATGAACACGATCTGAAGTCAACTTATTCAGGCAAAGTACATTTCAATTTTCAAACGGACGATAATGTGAATTGGAGCACGGCTAATGCTTAAGTATAATTTACCGTATGTGTAATGGAAGGGTTGGCCGTACTGCTATTTGGGCAGTGGCAGACCATGTGATGACTCCTGCTCACGTTGGGGTGATGACTTCCATCCATCAATTACTTAACTAATTCACTTGGGGATCATTATACAGACACGCACATATGCACAAACACACACACACACACACACACACACAGTGAGCAAGAAAGACAGAGAGCGAGCGAGAGAGGGTTGATGGTTGATGTGTGCCATGATGATTGCCAATCTGACTTCACTGCAAATGCTTGAAAGTAAATTCCACTCTGGACCCGCTGAGATTTGCGCCGGGAGACTGGAACGCCGGGATCCCTCCAGTCGCAGCTCGACGAAATGTTAATTCAATGAAATGGCATGATGAGACAGGCCGAATGGTCTTTTCCCGCCGTTACCCTTCTGTGCTCTTATGATCTAATTTAGTCAGTTTCTGCTGCAAGGCCATTTGTCTGCACCCCCTCTCCTTCTCCTTCTGCCACCCCATACCATTGCTGAGCGCTGACACCAAAATGCTTCAGATTTCCTCTGCCGAACACAAAGCTTGTTACCTCCTTCATCAAGGCTATGATGGACAAGGGTGAATGAACTGAGAAGCCTGCAGGGTTATTTTTGACACGTCTTTAAAGAGGGGTGCGTTGCACGTGGAGTCAGGTTTGGGCAGAATTGGACATGTTAGCGTGTGCGGTATGCGATATTTGAATCACCCCCTGCACCACATTATAATTACGGAATTAGAAAGCAATTGGAAAAAAAACTTAATCCTTTTTGGATGTCACCATTCAAAGGCCTCAAAAGCATTTTTTTTTTCCCGGGGGGATTGTGGTGGTGGTTGGGGGTTGGTGTCTCACTTCAAACACCACGTGGCAATTATTTAGCTAATTAGGGATCTGGATTGCCAGATTGGTACCCTGTATAAGAGGAACTCTTACAATATGTAAGCATACAGATAAAACACAAATCCTCTCTCTCTAGATATATATATCTCTAAAGTATCTTCTGAAGCCAGTTACTGTTAAAATAATAATACATATGAAGGAGTTAGATATTGTATTATAAGTGTCAGTGATATTTCTGTCAGAGGTGCAGACAACAGTGAACAAATTAATTTCTGAGATGTTGCCCTTCCCTTTACGTCCCTGTACCTTTACGTCCTCCTTATGAGAATGTTATGAGCCATCACACCGTATTTCCGCCTCACTGACTCAATTATTCACAGCTCATAAAACCTCTCCCTTGTCAACTCATACATTTCCACGTGAAATGTTTTTTTGACTAGAGAGATTTTGCCAATGAGCAGATTTCATGGGCCGATCATTGTGCAGCCACGTTAAAAAAATAACCACACTCCTTTCTGATCGATGCTTCACGGACAGTTATACTTGTCAAGGTCTCAGGGACAAGCAGAAACGCAAAAGTTCAGAGACCTAAAGGTGTAGCGACGTCAAAAATGTTACAGCCGTCCACTCTGTTCCATTAAATTGTGTGCAAAAAAGTGCAGTGAAGCCTTAAGTCTTACTCAGGGTTAGTCTTTTTGAGGTTGCACTGGTATGGTAAGGTTTTGAAAAAGTATTTTGACTGGCTAACACCAAACCACTAAAGGTTCATAAAAAAGGGTGTAGAGTTAGGGTTTCTTCATCGGTTCTTCCCTCCGTAGTTACTATATAAGGATCCCTATGGGAAAAGGGTTAAAAAGGACATAACGAAGCTGTTGTAGAGAACTTGGTAAAGTGATTATGCTGGAATGTTCTGGAAATGGATAAGCAAGGCACAGCCAGAGAGGGGAGGCCACCTGGGCCTGTGGCAGTGACCCAGATCTGAGTGAATGGCTGGACTTTGTCCAGAGTCTAGGCCCTGCGTCACTCTTCTTACCTACACCACTTCCACGTGAAAGCACCCGATGCACCGCATTTTTTTCCCTTCCTGAAAACTTGTGACCCTCTGTGCGGCTTTCATGTCGCCTGGCGAAACAACCAATGTCCCATGCTTGTCCCAGCGTCGTCCTTGTGACTTGCTTTTAAAAAAAAATAAAAACACAAAACTTCCGGCAGAAACGGGGAGAGAGAGAGGGAGAAAGACAGACGAAGGCTATACACTGTTCTGACTAGGCATGTGTCAGTACTCATGTGTTGCTGTTTGAGCCACTGGCCTTTGACAACATGCTCTAGTCTGGACAAGGGCTAGCGTTCTCAAGGGCGAGACTGTCACAAGAGCTTTGTCTGGACCATGGTGGCCGTGTGGGACTTCAGGCGCCTGTGTCGTTCAGGGTTATCAACACTGGCAGTAAAATTATACCTGCAAAGGTAACCAGAATCAATAGAGTTGACCGGGGATGGGCAGTAAGTAATGCTATTTTACTTCATACTACACCATTTCCAGTTTTTATCACATTAATTACTCTTGTGGGCATCCATAAGGCAACCACAATTTGGTACGTTATTCAACAAGGCGCTATCTGTCAATGGGACAATGGACTTCCTGGCGAATATGGAATGAGGGATGACACTATCTTAGCTGGAGCTCTGTGTACGCACCTGCTCAAGCACTCAGAGAGCTTTTATCACTCCTGTTTTTTCCCCCTGCTGTGGGTGCCCTCTCACTATGCCCATAAAGGTAACCGCATGCTCCTTCCTGACGTTTGCGGTATGGGCGCTCTCTTTGAAGGTAAGGTGAAAGCACACAAGGAAGTGGAATTGCAACGTGTTTGAAATGGCCCGTGCATCTTCTTCTCTCCTGCTGTTATGCTTCCGTGGGCTTCTTCAAGATTGTGGCTGTTGGTCGAAATGCATCAAGGCAACATGCTTAATTAAAAGATAAAATACTGGGGATGTTTCAAGTGGACCAGCCATTTTTCTTCCTTGCACTATATTTAAGGTTGCATCTAAAAGAAAATGGTGCAACGCTTTCATGTTGAAATGTGAAATTAGACTATAATCAGGAATTATGCTTCCATTTTTTAGGAAGCAATTCTGCTTTTCAGTAGGCTTTGGGGTCTCAGAGTATTACCTTGCATGGTGATATTGTTACGACCCGGTCTAGGTCAGATCGTAACAAGAAATTAAGGTAATGGGGAATTAATGGGAAATGGGTAATGGAAAAAAGCAAGCGACTCTGATCCCTAACTACCCAATCAAAACTATTTACAACCTATCTAGTCTTTCAAGGGTTGCTGGGTCCGTGGCGGCTTTATGCAGTGAACGTCTGGAGAAATGAGTCTGCGGGCTGAGACCAAGAGTCTGAATAGCATACCCCCTCAGATATTTCTACCCAGAGTCGCTTACAAAAACAATAAAGAAAAAAATTATAAAAAGCTAAATTTAAAAATTGTGTCCCGATGGAAGGATAACAATCTAGCTGCGTTTACCCTAACTAACCGGAGTTACTATACAGCAGACAAACTAGAAGGGCTAGACAAGAGTCATAAAGTCGATTTGAACGGAAATGTGGTCAAACACACACAAATCAAATAAACATGGCAAACAAACTAGAAGGTCTAAGGCAAGAATCGGAGTCCAATTGAAAAAAACCATGTCAAACACATGGCATCCATTGAGTAATCACAAGAGCGAGTCTTCCTTGAGGAACGGCAAACCGCGTCTTTTCAAACAGAGAACCGGAGAGGGAAACGCCCATTCTGATGATGAAACTGACACACAAGAAAAGACACACCCACACATGCAGCACAGACAAATAAAACAAAAACACAAAACTTACGAGAGGTTGTAATAATATGGTCTTTGTCTTTCCCCTCTTATTCACAGGTATTTTGACCATATAATTTGCCTGAGGTTTGTTGTAGGTGCTATGAATGTGCATGAATTGACTCTGTGAAAAGTATAACAGACAGGGCCATATTTTGGTGACAAAATATGTGGCCGTTAGTGGAATTGCTAATTTCATCCTGCATAAATGTAATTTTATTTATTTATATATTTTTTTTGTCACAATTGTAAGTGTATTTTTCACCGGGGTTGGTCTTTGGTAAACCCATTTGCGGCAACAGGCGGTGTGAAAATGAAAAAAAACACTTTCCGCTATTTAAGTTCGGTGTTCAAAAATGTGTTTTTGTTTTTACCAACCCAGACAACCTTTAATGCTAACACTGGCACATTGTGCAATGTTTTGTGATCTTACTAATGTGGATATATCAACATTGAACATATGAGCCAGACAAGTGATCACACATGACTTCTAAACGGATGCTGAGAGGAATAGAGAGAAAGAGATTGTCTCTACACTTGTCATTTTGTCAAAGATATGCGTTAAATATTAAATATATGTAAACGTTATATACAGTTGACCCTCTAAGATGCTTTTTGGAACTCATTGGAACTAATGTGTCTACGTTAATTTACGGCAATTTAAACAATTTGAATCATTGGGATTGTTACTTACATTACTATTACATTATTTTAAAATTAGCTATTGTCATTTTGTAACCAAATACCTTAGTTTAAATTAAACAATAATCAAACCAGCTGCCTATTTTATTTATATCAGAAAGTCGTACAGAATTTATTAGTCATAGGGACACTACAGGTTTAGAAGATTAACTAGTGCTCAAATGTGCAGAAAGAAAAAGCAGACATAAATACCACCTATACGTATGTATAAACACATGAAACAGAGTAGAGTCCATTGTGCTTCGACTATTACAGGTATTCCTCAACCTCTTTCCTAAAAATTCCAGTTGCAGAAGACCCAAAACGGTCAAAAGGAAACGGTCAAAATGTGTGTCCTCTGCTATAATTTATCATAGTAACTATTTATTTGTGTGTGTGTTCTTTTTTTCTGTTTGTGGTAGGGCTTGGTAGAGGAGTGGAAATCAGGGCATTCTGGGACCATGTCCACTGGTGAAGTGGGCACACCCACCTGGATTGTTACAGGTAATCAGGCCAAGCTATAAAAGTGTGCTTCTTTTCACTGTAGGTGCCTGACACCGGAATCCGCAAAGAGAGAGCGAGAGACAGAAACTGAGCTGAAAAGCTAAACATCTGTAGTGGCGTTTTGGTTTATTTTGTCTTTGTTATTTCAGTTTATTATTTCTGCCAGGAGCACATGACGGTGAACGGTGAAGATTTGCGTACGTTTGTTTATTTGTTTAAGAGCTCTCTCTATATATAATAAAACGGCTGTGTAAACTGGAATTACCACATCTCCCTGTGGCTAGCTATATTGTCCCTCCCAGGGGTGTCGCATGGCATGTGACACTGTTGTAAACTCTGCAGATGTGTAATAATCATCTCCCAGACAAGTATATCAGACATGGCGAAATGCCAGTTCCCTTATGTTCTTGACTCAGTGGTAAGAAATAAAACGGCCAATCTGATTAGTCACATGAAATCAAACCTCCATCACACCCGCAGGTAATTTATTCCTCTGAAACCAACCTCTTTTACAACTGCGCGACAGGTGCACTATCCCCTCTAGTCACTAAATTACTAAAAGTGAGTTGGACGTGAGCACTTTGCGTTGCCGCTAGAGCTTGACACTGGCACGTTGACGCCCACAGGTAATGTATTCTTCTTAAACAAAGCTCTTTTTGAAACTGCACCGCAGGTACGCTGCCATCTCTCGTCACAAAATTACTAAAATCTAGTAGGACACACCTTCACTCACCACTGCTCTGAATTTGTAATAGAGTTTCACAATTGTGCCTGGACTGTGAAATTAGGATGCAATGTCTGAAAAAAAAGAAGAAAGGAAAACGTGCGATGCAGTGGCGGTGCACAAAATCAGACGGCAGATTATTCTTTACTCTTTGGCTCGGAAATTTCTGCAGTGAAATTATAATATATTATCATTTTTAATTATTATTAATTATTATACATGATTTATTTATCTTTTCTTCTCTGTTATTCAAAAGCAGGGCAAGAAGAGCAAATAAATTATAGAGTTAAATAAATCCTAATGCAAAACTGTCAACAGATAATAAGTAAGGCTGGATAATTGTCTTTAAAAGCAGCGTATTTTTCACAGCTGAAAGAAAGGTACATAGAAAAAGTACCCAGCCCATGTAATTAATTTAGATGTTCGCCAGTGCTAATTACAGCAGTACAAATGTACAAATTATTATTGGAACATGTAATAAAAAATGCTGGGATTGTACTACACTTAACATTTTGGTATTTTGTATTGCACAGCAGTTTCATTTGGAAAAACAGTAGAAATGTGAACAGCATAACCTTACAACATAGTCTAGGCAGATATAAACGCATATTGTGATGAGGCATGCCTGTCTAGGGTAGGCAAAATGTTATTTTCTGATAAAATGTAGATGTCAAGCATTTTATTGTTACCTATTATTAGACTTATAAACAGGGATACATTGATCTTCATATAGACTACTTCATGCCCACGTATTACAACCCCAATTCCAAAAAAGTTGGGACAGTATGTAAAATGCACATAAAAGCAGAAAGCAGTGATTTGTAAATTCTCTTTTACATATATTTAATTGAAAACAGTACAAAGAAAAGATATTTAATGTTTTACCTTATCAACATTATTGATTTTTGTAAATATACACTATTTCCGGGCGGCACGGTGGTGCAGTGGTTAGCACTGTCGCCTCACAGCAAGAAGGTACCGAGAAGGTACCTGGGGGTCCTTCTGTGTGGAGTTTGCATGTTCTCCCCGTGTCTGCGTGGGTTTCCTCCGGGTACACCGGTTTCCTCCCACAGTCCAAAGACACGCAGGTTAGGCTAGTTGGAGACTCTAAATTGCCCATAGGTATGAGTGTGTGAGTGAATGGTGTGTGTGCCCTGTGATGGATTGGCGGCCTGTCCAGGGTGTATTCCTGCCTCTCGCCCAATGCATGCTGGGATAGGCTCCAGCACCCCCCGCGACTCTGACCAGGAATAAGCGGGTTAGATAATGGATGGATGGATGGATACGCTATTTCCGAATTTGATGCCTGCAACACGTTCCAAAAAAGTTGGGACAGGGCCAAAAAAAAAGACTGGGAAGTTAAAAAAAACACCTGTTTGGAACATTCCACAGGTAAACAGGTGAAGGTATCATGACTGGGTATAAAAGGATATCAATTTTATGATATTTTATTTTCAGCAATAACTATAACCCCTCTGCATTTGAATGGATCTCTATGGGAATTGGTGGGTGGGACTAGATTAAGCTGTAAATTACATGGGAATAGTATGGAATCCATGGTTGGCTGAGTGGCTGTAAGTAATCAAGGGTCTGAGGTATCAAACGAGCCTCAAACCATCACTCTGCTGCCAGATCTTCAGTAGATATGGATGGATCACTTGGAGGGTTGTTTCTCCTGGCTTATTTTTCCATAGAGTTCAATAGGAAAGTGAGTCAGGAGAAACAACCCTCCAAGTGATCCATCCATATCTACTGCATATCTGGCAGCAGAGTGATAGTTTGAGGGTCGTTTGATACCTCAGACCCTTTCTAAGTTAGACATAAACAGATACATATTTTTTCTAAGCACATCATTTCCTTACAAGATGAGGGCTTGGAAATATTGGTTCACACCGTGGAGCACTCACGACACAAAGCTATTTGTATACTATAGCTATGAAGATAATATTTGTATTATCAAACTAGTGTGGGTAGATCTATCTTGCCAAAATGCCTATGTCTCCCTCCACAAGGGCAATGCACAATGCATCAACAGAAACTTCAGTCTAATGTTGTAGAACTGTGCCTTGTACCTTCAGGGAGAAGCACTGTAACAGTGAAACATCTTCGACGAAAGGGACACTTGCAATTATGGCATTCCAACCCTGCAAAAAACAAGCAAGAGCTGGACAAATAGCAGTGCTGAATTCTGCTTGACTCACGTGGGGTGGAATTTAAACAGAGGAGGTTGAAGATCAAGATTTCTGTGCGTTTTCTCCCCCTGGTTATGTTCCAGTATGTATGTATACTATATACCCTTGTTCCTGGATTGACGGTGAAATTTGGTGTTCATAACCCTTTCCGGCAATCCTCCAGCAGACCAGACCTGGACTAGTCCGAAGGACGATTTAAAACTACAGATTGAATGACAAGGTTCCACCAAATTAACAGTTCACTTTGAAAACACATTAGTCTCGAAGATTCAACCATGATGTGTTCAACCATGATGAGTGGCTGTTTTATGAGTATTCATAATTGCTTTTCCAAGTGTTAAGGAAAAGGCACTTAATATTGCATAAATTCAAGCAATAATGCAACAATAATATCACTAGAAATGTTGGCCTGATTTGAGATGCTGTTATTGAGGCAGTCGTGGGAGATGGCAATCCATCCATCCATCCATTTCTACAGCCAGATTTTGACCTAAAATTTACTGGTATTTTATGGAGTCCATGATGCCATGCATCTTAACAAGGTTCCCAGGGCCTTTGGAGGCAAAACAGCCCCACAACATCACAGATCTACCACAACATGATAAACAACATGATAAACCCAACAATAGCCTGAACGTATGCCTAAAAAGCCGTGAAAAGCCCTGCTCACTCAAATGCAGAATAAACATTAAATTATTGTTTCATTGTACCACATATTGTACTATGAATATCAGCTAAATATGAAATAAATATACAATCCTACCATTGGTTTTACAGATAGAGATTCAGTAGTTATTTATTGTCTAATCCGTTTGAGAAATATACAACCGCTATTACACTATCTGAAACGTCGACTCGAAATACCCCCCATGCCCTGCTAGCCTGTTTCATTCATTAGTTAATTCTGGTTTAACTGTCGGCTGTTTTATCCAATAGAGTATAATAACCTTAGCAGCGCTATATGCAATGTCTTATTGGGTGCTTTGAAAAATTAATTAAATCCCAGCGTAATGGCAGTTTTCATTTTAACGGTCTACTATTACGCAAGCTCTATAGAAAATGCATTAGGGAGCGGAGTATTCCCTTCCCGATATGTAAGTAGTGGTCTTGCTGGCTACATACAGTATTTACGTTCGTTTTTCCACTCGAGCACTATCTTTCCAATATGATTGATATGCTTATTGTTATTTTCACATTTTGAGTGCATTTCACATGCTGTAGTGCAATCGTTAATTTAGTTTTTAGTTTCATTGCAGATAGAACATTTGGCAGCATTTTGCAGGTGGTGGAATACTATTTTATTTTTATGTTATTGTACATAATATAGGCTATGGCGTATATGCTTGTCACTTAGGGCATGGGAAATGCTCATTCCAATTTACTGTGTGCTGATATGTGATAGATTAATGTTCAATTTTTCTTGGAGTCATTATGAATGGGAACATAACAAAAAAAAAATATATATACAGTATATATATAAATGCAATTCCTGGGCAAAAGTATACATACTGTAGAGTACAGGGAAAAGTGATGTTTTGTTGAGGTACAGGAGTGAATGATTAGGCTACATTTTTAGGTGTATGTAACACTGTGATATCAATGTTTTTATCTTAAACCATCAGACGTGGTAAATATACAGTCATGGACGAAAGTGTTGGCACCCCCTGTAAAGATGAGCAAAAAGGGTTATAAAAAATTCACCGTTTGGAAGAAGAATCCAACCTTTAATTGACGTTAATTTATTATGAGAAAAAAAAATCCCACATCAAGAAATAATTATTTTTAACAAAACCACATTGGCCACAATTATTGGCACCCCTGCATTTATATATAGAATAAAGTAATAATTTTTAATATTTGGTCACATATCCTTTGCATGCCATGACTTCCTGATGTCTGTGACCCAACAACATCAAAAGACTCTTGATATCTTATTTTCTGGTACTCTTACAAGCGATACTATAACATCTCTGCATTTGAATGGATCTCTATGGGAATTGGGGGGTGGGACTAGATTTAGCTGTAAATTATGCTGGAACAGTATGGAATACATGGTTGGTAAAATGGCTGTAAGTCAACAAGGGTCTGAGGTATCAAACAAGCCTTAAACAATCACTCTGCTGCCAGATATGCAGTAGATATGGATGGATCACTTTAAGGGTTGTTTCTCCTGACAAATTTTCCTATTGAACTCTATGGAAAAATAAGTCAGGAGAAGAAACCCTTCAAGTTATTCATCCATATCTACTGCATATCTGGCAACAGAGTGATGGATTAAAGCTTGTTTGATACGTCAGACCCTTGATGACTTACAGCCATTTAGCCAACCATGTGTTCCATACTGTTCCAGTTTAATTTACAGGTAAATCTAGACCCACCCCCCAATTCCCATAGAGATCCATTCAAATGCAGAGATGTTATAGTATCGCTTGTAAAAGTACCAGAAAATAAGATATCAAGAGTCTTTTGATGTTGTTGGGTCACAGACATCAGGAAGTCATGGCATGCAAAGGATATGTGACCAAATATTAAACATTATTACTTTATTCTATATATAAATGCAGGGGGTGCCAATAATTGTGGCCAACGTGGTTTTGTTAAAAATAATTATTTCTTGATGTGGGATTTTTTTTTCTCATAATAAATTAACGTCAATTAAAGGATGGATTATTCTTGTTTTTTCAGTGTGAGATTAAGCTAATTCACCAAACGGTGAATTTTTTATAACCCTTTTTGCTCATCTTTACAGGGGGTGCCAACACTTTCGTCCATGACTGTATATGCTTTATAATGGAGAAAACATTATTACATAAACAATTTTTTCATTTTATGACATGTTTAGGATAGGTCTTTGGACCCATAGATATCGACCCCCTATACTGATGAAAATATAGGAATTCCCACTTGAAAATGATACAAAAGTGAGTTTTATGAGCCAAAACTGTTGATTTGTAGTTATATATAATTTATATTTATTTATTTATTTAGAGCAGGGCACAATTTAGCCATTTGGATACATTTGGAGACACTAATGGACAACACGGTACACTGCCTATATTTTGCATCATAGATCTTTAGTAGTTCTGCATATCATCCTCAGATTTTGCACACTTCGTTTATGATCCGGGAATTGTATAGATTTACCTGTTTCTTTTTTTTTTGCATTTTCCCACAGTTTCTTTGCATTTGTGGCACTTTATTTTGACTTAAATTATGAAAATATACAAATCTAAGCCATTTACCAAGTTTATGTGATGCTCACACCTGGGGCCCTATCTTACACCCGGCGCAAAGCGGCGCTAACGCAAACGCAAGTGTCTTTGCTATCTTACACCCGGCGCTAGGTCCATAATAACGCCTAACGCTTACACCGTCAAACTAGCATGTTTGACGGCGTAACTCTTGCGCCATCATTAGTGAACTGGGCGTGTTGGTCTTAAGATGAGGAGTGGCCAGGATTCTTTTTGGCGTATTGCTATCTTGAGCCAGCAGAAAGCGCTTGCGCTAGAACCACCACAAACCTGGTCTAAAGTCATGTCGCAGTTGTTTACATGCTATTTTAACGGCGCATATAAGTGCGTCTACATAGGCGTGTGCACAACGCGCATACCCTCCTGTCTGTTACACACAGGGGCGTGCACAGGCATGACTAAAATATCTAGATCACAATGTGAAATATTATTATTGTGTAGGCTATATCAAAAATGCATAATAATAAAAGGTTCCATAGGTCCACATACCTTTCCCTCAGCGAAGGGAAACAATGCCACATTACATTGCTCTCAGCCCACTCCATCAACATCCAGGCGATGTGCGATGGTACGGGACAATGGCTATCCATTAAAAAGGAGCTGATAACACCTATAGCTATCAAGCCTAATGCGCGAATTGTCTTTGCACCTAATGCGTGAATTGTCATTCAATGGAAAACTCGCGCACGGCAATAGACGGACATTTAAGTTCTGAAAATGCGCTTCAGATGTCATTACAATACAGCTCTGTTTATCTATGAATACAGCCTGTAAGTAAATAGAATGGTTTGTGACTGAAAAAAGTTCAAAACCTTGTCCAGTGAATATTGCATTTATTGTTTTTCAAATAGCCTAGGCTACAGCGAATTCGCTGTGCATAAGGTTTTTTTCGATAGCCTATGGTTAAAAAATGGAGATGTCACCATGTTAACTAAATTGTAACCTTAGCTATTCTTCGTCCTTCATATTTTTTTAAATTACAGTGACCAGGTTTCCATACTCTCACCGTTTAAAACCCAGCTGATTTCACCCGTTATTCATTAACTGAACAAAACGATTTTAAAGAGAACTAAGCGTCTAATTAGAAACTAAAACAAATTTGCAGCACGTTACACAATTAATTCACAATTAATTTTAATGCCATTCTCTGCACGTGAGCTGCATGTTCTGTTTCCCCTGCTGTAAGTCGCACATTTAACGGTCTTCCTGGGAAAGTGGATTGTTTTAAAGGATTACGCTACGAGTAAAACAGGTTGGTCACATTTCCATAAACAGGACATTATTAAACAAGGGGAAATATGCGTGAACTTATGGGTTGCGAACCTGACAGCTTTATTGTATGGCTATTTAGTGTCATAATTAAGGCAAAATAACAGTATGTATGTTATTAATCAATATTAGCCTACTATGCAGGTAGCCTAATGAACTTTGGATGAAGCTTGAACTTCGAGAACTCCATGAGAACAGCCTCTTGGAATTGATGTTTGACACTTTCATTGCATAATCAAACGAAATTCGCTGAACAAGCAGGCTAATTTGGCGTTTTCTAAGGTGAGACTGAAGCCATTGATAGCTTATTCTCAGCTGTTGCAGGTCTTTTTAACGAAATTTAACCGCACATATTTTGTAAAATAACAGCCCTGTCTGGAATTACCGGGAACTCATAGGCTAATGGTTAGTCCGAATAATATTGATCATACTCCATTTAGCCTATTCCTTGATCACACTAAACACGCACGAGCATGTCTGTTTCGCCATCATAAGCAATCCGCCAAGGTGGAAAAGCAGGCTTTTAAAGGGAATGGGATATGACATTTTGATTGGTTTATTGAATGTCACGCCCAAGACACACCTATAATTAATGAAGTGACTAGGTTCAGCCCAGTTGCGCCATGCGCCGTGCTTAGCGCCAAAAAAACACGCCGTTAAAATAGCAAAAGTGGACTTGGACACGCCCTAAATGGACTTAGCGCCATGCGCTTAGACTAAGCGCCAAGATCGCCAAGATAGGGCCCCTGGAGTTATAAACGCTTAAACAGAGCACCCCCTAAATAGGTGAGAATTGATTTTATCAAATTTTACATCTGCGCCAAGGGGTTAAAACCCTGTGAAAAAGAACCCAATACCATTCAGGAGCATTCTTCATTAAATGTCATACCTCATCAAAGATGACTTGCAACAGAAATTCAGCATGAAGGTTGTGTCAGAGCACAGAGCCCCATGTCAGCCAATCAGGGGCATAGTGTGACAGAATGTTGAAAGAGGAAGCTTGCTGTCTTATCGTTAAGATTTAAACAACCTCCCCCATACCACCATCGCTTCCAAGCCCTCAACATGCCCATCTCCCAGTCAGCTCACTTACCCCTCCAAGACCCTTTGCTTCAAATTAAATTCCTCAGATATGTTCTGCTGAAGCCTTTTCTGTAAGTAACGGTCTCTCTTTATGAGCTGCTCTATGACTGGATGACCAGCTGGTCGACGTGTTCATTTTGTCACCAGGTCTTGATCTGTTGTTTTGGGCCCTGCTTCTATCCAGCCTCTTTGTCAAATCCTAGTCATCTTGGACATCAGCATCATTTCACTGAATAAATCATCATAATCATCACAGAATGAGTCACTAAATTATCAGGTCCATTTTCTTGGCTGTTTCTCACTCTAAAGAAAGACATTTTTAGCTGTAACTAAATGAAACTGTATTTGACTACAAAGGTTGTTAGTCATCGGAGAGGTACTAGACATTTCTAAGAACTTAAGAATTACGTGATGATCACCTCCAATCCGGCGACAAAATTCCTGAAATTAAGACACAAGGCTTTTCTCCTGTTTATTTTAAGGTTTTTTTTTTTTTTTTTTAAATTTTTTTTTTTTGCTTGGCCGACTGCTCCCTGCCGAGGTTCAATGCCAAAAAGACCATTTTCTCAAAAATCAATATGTGTTTCAAATTCATGATTCTCCTTGATCTTGGCTGCTCCTGGTGGAGCTAATAACGGGTTGTCTTGTAAATGAAATGTCCGACAAGGAGATGTGCCTTGTATTTCACTGTCAAAAGATTGTGTTTTCTCACAAGCACAATATTTTCAAGACTACAATACTATAACAATCTTTTCCTTACTGGACAAACTGCCAGAAAAAATAATTATGTGTTAAAGTTCAAAGTGGATTAACATAGGTTTTACATTTTTTAGCTAATCTTTAATGTGTTCATATCCGAAACACTAACATGAATACGCCATCAAACATAATCAATAATAATATTGGTTTTCAATGTAATTATTATCAAAACAATATACCACAGCATTCAGTACTCATGCACAATACCAATATGATTATATCAGCAAAAAACAAGTATATTGTTTTTCAAGCAAAAAAGCATCAAAACAATACAAGTCTCTTTTTTCATGAATAAACGTGGCTTTTGGACCTAAGGAATGATTTTCATTGTGGTTTAAAACACTTTATCATAAATGGAAAGGAACGGTAAAATTTGTGTAGGGGTGTCCCCACCATGTTTCAAACTGTGGCAGAATTTAGGCCTGGTACAAGACACCCTCAAAAGCAATGATAGCCATTATTTTCCATTGCCTTTTTTCACTTGACTGCTAGGCCCTTTCAAAAGGGTGGACCAAAGTCCGGCCATGACCTTCTTACCAATGTTAAAGGTACTGGTGAAAAAAAAAAAACTCAAGTAAGAGTAGTACCTAAGGCCTTTCTGTTTATACCAATTTCTTTCTTTAGCATATTTTAGTTTCCTATAAACAATAAGCTTACTTTAATGTATTCTGTTACAAGCATGTTATGTATGGAATGCATGTTATAATACAGCCACATTAACTTTTAAGGCTAATTGAATTTGCCCATGATGGTTCAACAACTTAGAGCTGATAACTATGTCACTAAGTAACACTCACAATGGTTTTAATTTCTTTGGGTCCTCTTGAGATTTTTTTTTACAGAAAGCTGCTATTTTTACTTGGCCTCCTTAAATGTTACTATTGGTCTTGTGTAAATGTGACTTAAAAAGCAATGGCTTTTTAAATTCGGATTGTCAGTATTTTTCCTGTTTATGAAAAAGAAAATTACTGTGATTTGTGAATTTTGTGATACGAGATTTGACACTTGAGTGATTTTTGTAAATGCCTTGTTATTTCACAGTCAATCCCTCAGAGGTTTCTCAGGTAGGAAATAGTGGCAAAGCTAAAGTCCTGAGTATTTTATAAGCCAGAGATGTGTTAGTTGTGCTGCAACTAAAATACAGTAAGTTGAGTACTGCTTTGAGTTTGTGTCACATGTGTTTGAAACAGTCGGAAGCCTCACAACTTCCAAATTATAATATTGAGGAAGGTTAGTATTCTGACGACTAACTTTGAGTGTGCGGCCTGTATGTTGGCGCATACCTTTTGTGTTGTTCTGTGGGTGTTTTTTTCAGGTCGACTGTCGTTTTCAGAAGCAATTTATATTTTAAACTTTATCAGCATTATTCATGTCTCCACGGGAATCCTCTGTGAAAAAAATACATTCAAATGACCCCCCGCAGTTCATGAGGCAATTAGTCTGAGATGGAGAGGGAGAAAGTTACTTCCCTCAGAACAGAATCAAAGACGCAGCTCCAGAAACCTCGGATATTTACAACCTTGCCCAGCAGGACAAATTTGCCAGGAATGTTCAGTTGTATTGTCGTTTTCATTTTTCCCCCCTGTTCAAAAAACAAGAAGCACCACTAGGAAGGCCCTGTCAATGTCTTAATGTAAACACCCAGAGATATGGCTTACAGTAGCACTCTCGTCACATTAGTATGTTACACAGCTTATTTTTGTTTGTAGGCCTACACAATTTGTGTTTCCGTGTTTCACAGAAAAAGAGAGATAGGTAGATAGAAGAGAGAGAGAGAGAGAGAGAGAGAGAGAGCGAGAGCGAGAGCGAGAGAGAGAGAGAGAGAGAGACTCACTTAATCCTAATGAAATTATATCTCTGAGCTCCTGCAGCTTACTGAATACAGTAAACTGGGCAGTGATAGAGGCTGATTGACCCATCATGGACTGAATCTGGCCCTTAACACCATAAATATTTGATCACACAAAGTAAAAATAACCCAGAATATCCCCTTTATCACTAAATGATTTTTTTTTCTTGTATGGCGGATACTACATTATGAATTCAGGTGAAGGAATATGAATTGAGCCTAATATAGTATTCAGGAGAAGCAGATTTGAAATGTCATGGATTATTTAAAAGAGTTGTCTCCTCTGCGATAATGCATATAATTTTATATCAAAAACCCTTGAATCATTCTCTGCCTCCAAGGCAAGCAGTCTGGTCACAGAGCACATTTTTATTTTATTTTTTATTTTCAAAAATAAAGGAATTACAAAGCGCCAGGACAGTATATCAAACGATTTTTGCTCATGAATCACAAGCCATCGCTTAAAACATAGTGATATCAGCGGTGGGATAATGTAAGGAAGCATGCTGTTTGATGCACCATACCAGGGACTTACGTCCTGCTCAAGTGGAGGGTCTAGGACAGAGATACTGAAGTCTGGCTCTCCGGGCCAGTAGTACTGCTGGTTTTCATTCTTCCCCTCTAAACAGGACTGATTTAAACCTGAGTCACCAGGTGAGTTAAATCTCTGGCCAACCAGTGGCATTAACCAATAAATTAACTATCAGGTAGAGAGGAAACCCAGCACTACTACTGGACTGGATGGCCATATTTCAGTGTCCTTGGTCTGGAATCTACAGGTCTCAGCTGACTAACAGTCAAACCGACCAATTCCCCCATGAGATTTCAACAGGGTCTGACCAATTCAAAATTAATTTCTGGGCACCCTGTTTAAGGGCAGCCAATCACTTTGATCCAAGCTGCGACTGTGATAGGTCTGGGCACCTATGCTGCATCATTATTAATTATTATTATTATTATTAGTCTGGAATCTACTTCTGCATTACTCCAATCCATCAAAATATTAACTATTAAACTGTACTAGAACTGTTTTTTACTCTGATACATTTGTATCCCTGTTGGACTTGGACAGAAATTATGTGCACCAGGGATACAAATGTATCACAGTAAAGAACAGTTCTAGTCCAGTTTAATAGTGAATATTTTGATGGATTGGTGTAATGGAGAAGTGGATTCCAGACTGATGGGATAGAAACTGGGCAGACTGATATTTTAACGTGTAATCACTTGATATAGCAGGCAGCTGGCCCAGCGGAATAGTAATAACAATAAAAACAACAACAACAATAATAATAATCTAGGTGATTGTTGGGAACATCTGGCATTTCACAGCCCTTCTCCGCAGTTTTCTCTGAATTATAAAACCGTGGATTCACAAGTTTTAGGTAGAGATTGTTGCCAAATGAAACCTTTGGTCAACGTATTATTATGAAAGAGACGCAACCCCTCACTGAATACATACTTGTGACACTACAGTGATGGAACAAAAATTTCAACAGTCTCAAAGATGAAAGCAACACCTGTCAGTCTATCTACCTGCAGACGATGGGCACTGTCTGGCCCAGAAACCAGCCCCCTTGCTCTATTTTTGTATGTTTTATAGAGAAATGACAGGGAGAAAACAACATAGAGAAAGGGGACTGGGGGGGACTGGAGGTGTACACCACCATAAAGCAATTTTCAGGAGTTCAGCTGGCTGTGAGAGTATAATCAACCCTCTATTCCCCTGCTGCCATCTCTGTTATTGTTTTTCTAAAGTAAAGTCTTCCCTGGTCCCAGGGATGGCTCCAATAAATTTCCACTGTGAGATGTCAAGTCAATTTTAGAAATGATTGGCTGAAACGAAACAACCCCCCCCCCAAAACAAAAACACACACACACACACACACACACACACACACACACACACACACACACACACACACACACACACACACACACACACACACACACACACACACACACACACACACACACACACACACACACACACACACACACAAAACCTCTCCCCATCCCATTCCCCTCTGTCAAAATAACAAGAACAAAGTGTCTGTGAAAAGTATCCAAAAACCCTGTTAGTAAATATGACCGGGTCTTTCAGAATCTCAGTTTTCAAAACTTGAGCCTTCTCTGTCAGAGGCGAACTATGGAAATCCCACAGTCCAGTCACAAGTGTTAAATGCAAAACATAAAATTGCTTTTCATTTATTGAAATGTTAACGGTGGCTAACTGGTAACTGGCCATAATTTCTTACTGAACAAAATAAGGCACCTTGAAGCTAAGTCATCAGGGAGTGAGAACCTTGAGTTTTGAATTTAAGCTTTGTACACAAAAAAAAGTTGCGCACCTGCATTAAAGCAACACTATAATTGTTCGCTTTGCTGCGCAGGACAAACTAAAAGTCCCATACCGAAAGATGGAGGACATTTTTTGCAGCCTTGACAAAATAAGTGGTGATTCTTTTCTGATTTCTTGGCATCAAACAGACGGCACACTTCTTCACCCTAAACAGGTTTCTCGCCTATTTTTTATTATTTGTACTTGATTTCTTGGCAGAAATTGACAGGAGCAGAATGCTGGCTTCACAGCCTGCTTGGCTTGGGGATGAGCAGCAACCTTATCAGAAACGACATGTTTTATTTGTAAAGAGGAGAAAGGCTGGGACTGGGCGTGGGACACCCTGCTGGACCATCGGGTGGCGGATGGAAGGGTGACCCAGTGACCCACGCAGGGGCTTGCCCTCTTTTATTGACTTATTTCTACTTAACCCTTGTCTCCTCAGGATCAACACCTCAAACTGCCCTTTGACACGCCCACCAGAGTCCCTTCCTCAATTAATGATTCTGTGCAAGCAGGCTGTCAGATGCTTTTGGCTCCTTGCTACTGCAGTGGCAACCTTGTGTAGTCCATACAGAGCCAGAATGTTGAAGATTCTGCTCCACAGTTAGACACTGCTATTGTACCCTTTGACCAAATGCGGTTGAATAGGCTACTCAACAAAAAACATGAATGTAAAATTCTGGAAATCTTTTTAATTTTTTAACTTCTTGCTTTCATCACCCCCCCCCCCCCCCCCCAACCCCAATCCTAATGTATTACATTCAGATGGGTTGCAGCACTGGGAGAACATGTATATAGTGGAAACATCTCAGGAATCCAGTGTAGGAAGGATGTAAAACTAGAAAAGGGAGGAAAAATGTTCTTGATTGGTCATTACTTGCATTCCTTGCAGTCCTTGTTTCCTGTTTGATTTTTCCTTATTGATTATTGGGTCATGCTGATTAGTTATTTTCTTTTGTCATTGATTCCATCTTTTTTTCTCTGTCAAGCCACATCGGTACCCCCTTGGGACCTTGCCACACCTACTTGAGCCGGCAAAGGCACGTCTTGCAGTTTCTGAGCTCCGGAATATGAAACAGGATAGGTTATCAATTCTCTTTCCCCACTGGTTATGTGTGACGGTCACTGTGAGGTATCTCAATTTGGCATTTAAGAAGTCAAATTAAATCTTCACAGTACTGGCCGCAAAGGTTTCTAGTAAATATATAAATACATAAATAAATAAATAAATAACTTTAACTTCAAAATTCCTGTGCTTATTTATTTTGAAATCTCAACATTCGAGCATCATTTTTGCCTTCTTGTGTCGGACGTAACGATATAGCAGAATTATACCAGGCTCTTATACACTACAGCCAAGGTAGCAAAACTCTGAGCTCATAGCACTATTTTTCAGACTAGTCTGACAATTTCAGCTACTGGGTAGGTCATCTTGGGGAGGGAGGTCAATTTGTCAGAAAACCTGCCGAAAATATCTCTATTATGCGTTCAAGGTCAGTCCTGAAGCGTGGACCTCCGCTGTCATCTGGATGGCCTAGAAATGTACATTTCCACCTTGAAAGCTTTAACAATCACAATAATAAGTATGTTGATTAAGACGTTCTTGAGCAACCGATACAGTATTTCCAGACAGAATCAGTCTTCCATGTAACATCTGGGTTGCCTCCGTCAGTATACTGGATTGGGATGCAAACACTTGAAAGGCTAATTCTTTTGTAGCTGTGGGGTTTTTCTCCTCCAGACATGAGCCATTTATCACCATGGGCTGCATGGTGCAACAGGGAAAGATCACCTATGCTTCTTGTGTAAGACAACAATGGCAATAGACTCACCTGTCGATGTCTGTCCCCAGTGGCCCCTTTGACTCCGCCTTGCTATGCCCACAGGCCCAGTTACCACTCCCATCAACTACACCGGTCTTACCCTGCACGCTTGATTTACGGTGAACCGCAGCCAAACGATGCCTTACAACAGAGATTGAGGTAAAAGTTTTCTCATCCTGACCTGGTATTGAGATTTGAATGCTGGATGCTATTAGTCAGAAATTTCCTCAAACTCAGCAGCATAACATCTCGCTCCATCTGGTCTTTCAGTTTTTTCAGGAATTGAACTATCCAGCCAGCATTTTCTTAAAGGGTAAGTACACCCTAGATCACCATTTTTTTTCACTGTAAATGTGTTTGCATGCCTACCTTATAATGAAACTTATTCATCCATTCCGTTATTTCAACAATTCTGAAATAATAATGTATATCATAAGAAACTGGTAGAATAGTGTCTTTGTGCTGCCCTCTAACAGTTGAAATTCCCTTTCTGTTCCCCACACTGCCCCCGCCCCAATCGTGATGTCAGATAACTTCTTTGGAGGTACCTATACATCATATGGATAATTGGTGTCGCCCACTACGTTTCTTTCGTTTCGGCTCCACGTTTTAAAACCGGAACAACGTTGCATCCTGTTCATAAACTCTCTTAATTCCACCTAAATAGTCCACTAAAATACGTTTCTGAAAATATTTGAGGTGAGAAATAGGCCATGCAGCTGCTGAATCTTGATTCATATTTGATCTGCAACATCTAGTTTGACAGTTTGATCCGAGTTATACGAAAATCCTTTGTACATTGTACGTTCATTAATGTAAATGACGATGGACACAGATCCTCCACCCCCACCCCTCTCCCTCGCTCACCCCACAAAGTATTTTTCAAAATTGTGTAGTAGGCGGAGACAGGCTGAGACATTGGGTGTAGTTACTCTTACTCCCCAAAACCCTGCACCTCCCTCAGTTGAGGTGACGAAACCCCATAGTAGATTTAGGTTTTTGCCACATAATAGTGCCTGGATCTCAATTTGAACATGGAGAGAATGAGTTTCTGGTGAACAAAATGTCATAATCTAAATCAGAATATGCCATTTGGGGATGATCTATAAGGGTGTACGCACTAACCCCTAATCGGATGCGTTCAGTCAATTTATGACAGTATACAAGCTCTTGTCTGCGGTCAATTGATTAATTGATTTTGTCAATCTACTGGCAAGTTAAGCCAATAATCACGATGTTGTTTTCTGCCATTCGGTCCTTTGTGATGTTATTGGGAGTGTAATATTCTCCTTCTGTCAAGCATTTCATAGTTGAGACATCAGTACTTACTGGGCTTCATTTCCAGCTGCCTTTGGGTATCCCCAATATTAATTAGCCATATAGTATTACTGTATAATGGTTTAATTGTTAGCCCTCTCCCCATTTATGATGATGTCTTACATTTTAGGTTAGGGTTTATGTTGCCTCCTAAGGGTATCTTCAATGAGAAAGATCAGGCTAATTTGTTTTCTGTTGCATCCTTGGGTTTCTGTAATGAGAATAATCCTGATTTCAAAGTTTCACTTGTGAGGTCATGAGTTAAAATGGTATGGTTTCGGGGTACGGGACATGAAACCTTCCCATTAATCGTCAGGCCTCTTACAGAAACCTCCCGATAAAATGTACATGCTTCCTTATCTGGCCACCACCACGTGGGGGGCTCACCACAGCTAAGACTGTGGTAAAAGTCCAGGGTTTCTTGATGTGCTGGTGGCCAGAATGGACAAACATGTCTGTCAGCAATTCTTCACAACCCTAAATGATCTTTTTCACAGCCATATGATATCCATTTAGCTTCTCCCTCTGTGTCATTATTAAAACTCAATGCAGTATACTTATTCACTGGTTGTCCTTAGTCTCTACATCTACAAGCCATTGCATCACTGCATCCCATGTTTCTCCCATTGTGAGACCTAAATATAGGAGAGCTTGATGGGTGGACCCATCCTGTTCTTTAATAATGAGAGCATTGGTATTCCATGCCTATTCGGGGGACCCTGCCCTCATGCAGGCTCATATTGGGGATACACAGCATGTTTACATGCTGCTTATTCCTCCACAGACTCCCCGACTTTTTACGGTTACCATCGCCTAGTTGGTCGCACCTCCGCCTAATTTATTTTCCACTACCCAACAGAACTCAGTGAGCCTTTTTGCATCAGTATGCACATCTTGCTCATTTAATCTATCAGCTGTAAACCATCCCTGGTCTTGAAAAATAGCAGGGAGTCCATATGTCTGTGGGCCACTTAAGTCCTAACTACAACTGCCAGATCAGAGACGCAGACGCTGTGCTCAAACTGTCCCAATATTCACTATTGTCAGTTTTCTCCAATGTAGGATTGTTAAACTATTTAATATTATCTGCAATTCACTAGGTTTACATGGCTCCTGGACTTGGGCTGTAGAAAAGTTATAACAGGGCTCTACTCCCGAAGGTGGATTTGCCAGTGTCACATGCTATGATGTGAAGTCTGTCCACTGACACTGACTGGACATACGGGCCCAGTCACCTCCAGCCTAACTTTCACCTAGTAGGCCTTCTCAAGACTCAAAACCTCAGTGACATACAAATATACGCACGTTTATTTCTCAAAGCCAGTACCTCTTTCCCTCTCTTGCATTTAGGCCATGACATGCATTTACCATAGGACGCTCTAAGACCCACAAATAGGACACTATGTCCCTTGAACAAACCTCCATTGGACGAAAAACTTGTCTATTCCAACCACCGTAAGACTCCTGATCCTTTACTATTTTCATTCTTATCTGTCTGAGTATATTGGTTCAATTCTTCTTCTGTTTTTTCTATGATTTTGTTCCCTTTTTCTCCCAATTTGGTACCAATTGAACCCTGTTATTAAATTCCCCCCGTGTAGCAACTGCTTGAGAATCGCCGTTACACAACCCCCTCAGCCGGTAGTAGAAAGGATGACGCCACATCCTCTTCAGGGCGTGACTCCTCAAGCTACTGACCGCAATTCCAACTCGCCCAGGGCAGTGGCCGCCAATTTCCACTCCCTCACGGCACCGGCCATATTCGGATCTGGTGGGACCGGGCATAGACTGACCCAATCTTGCCACCGATTGGTAGAACTGGCAGAAGTGGAAAAAATGCAAAATAAATTGATTGAGCTACCTGCAACCCACGAGGGAATAGCGAGAATATTGATTTGAACAAAATTTAGAAGAAAGTCCTCAATTTGGTCTCTGATTTCCCATAGCCATATTAATGTCAGACCATATTAATGGTCGAAGGCCATTGCCCTTATTGGGCTATAAAATAGTTTAAAGACAGACTGTCCAGATTAAAGATGTGTCTCCTGGTTATTTGTAGGCATGGTTCTACAAACCCCCCCCCACCGCCAAAAAAAAAAGAAAAAAAAAAGGGTTGTAATATTTCTACAGGGTAGCATACCCCTTCTGCTTCTGTAAAATAAAATAAAAAGTAAATAAATTAATTGCCTGCCATCGGATTGTCCATTCAGTTGGGGAAACTGTACATTTCAGAAAAAGACCGCGTGTCACTGTGAATGAAGTGAACACCACCCTGTGTGTTAGCACTGATAACAAAGCACGGATAAACAAAATGCTAATAAAAAGAAAACCAAATGCAATCTTTCATTCTCCAGAGGAGGACATCTCTCATGTAATTGTGTGATTCAGATGGATTTGCACATCAGGCATGAAATAAACAGATCCAATTGATGATAATGAAGAGAAAATATGTGCCAAAGTACACAGAAAAAAAAAATGTGGAACCTCCCCTGCAAGCTGTTAAAAAAGAACACTGTACTCAATTAAGTGCTGATCTTGAATAAATAAACCATGAAACGCATGTCTGTTGATTCATCGCTCAATGGCCTAGTTTCTGATCCTCCAACTAAACAGCACATTATTAAACCTGCACGGACAAGAGACTCCATTCTGGATGAACACTTTGACAAGTAAATAGACTGGCATCAGTGCAAAATCCATGTATAAATATGGAAACAGTGTTGAGCAGTGACTCATGTGCTATAGCCAACTAAGAGATTGCAGGTGCAAATCCCAGGTGAGGCAGTGCCAATTATTTACGAGCAAATTCTTTACTAGACTTCACAGTGGCATCAGTGAAAATGTACACTCAAATAAATAAATATATACATGAATAAATAAATAAATATACATATTTTCTATGAAACATTTCTGCTATGTAGGCCCTTTTTTATTTGTGGAAGTTTTTTCTGATTCTGTGGTTGTTATTTGCAGTGACAGGACTCAGTCAATCTTTGACTTTTTTTCTGGTTTGATGCAGGGCATATTACCATGGTAACCCCAGCTTCAAAAAACTTTTTGAAAGTTTGCTGAGGAGTGGGTTACAAAGCCCTAACTCACTTTGATTTTATGAGAATGTCTAAGAATATTTAACCAGAAGTACATGCAAGACTTGAAAATAAGACAAAAAATAAGTATAAATTTGTATCCTTTCTCTTATTTCTATACCTTTTACATATTATTCATATTTCCTTGTCACTAATTTCATTTTGGCACTGGGATAGGCTTATGATTATTATTTCTTAATAAAGTGGATAGTTCTACTTACTAATTGATCAAATTATTTATCTCCAACAGCTAAAATGAATTTTCAGTATACAGTGGGATGTGTTTTCTATTTTGTTTTATGACAATGCGTTGCAATATTCCCTCTCTCGGTGTGGTTACTCTCTTGTCTGAATGCCATGACACAAATCTCCCAGGTATATTGCGGTATATTGATAGCAAAGGGACTGACTAAGTAGCCTCAAAATCTAGGTTTGGTGGTTTCTAATAGGTGGTTTTGTGCGCCCGTTTCAAAAGTACTTTAATACTGCTCAACAGAAAGATGGATCACTGTTCCCCACAGATTTCACAAATCACCTTGGATAAGAGCAGCAATTTATGGCAAGAAAAACCACTATTGCTGCATCTTTTATGCCTAAAAGCTGACAATTTTGCACTGTGCCTCTAAAAGCCTACAGCTGGGGTACTCAAGGATACTGAGTTCAACGTTGCAGGGTCCCCAGCTCTCTATAGCTGATAATCCTCTTCAGAACCGTGGCCAATGAAACTTTGAGCAGGGTTTTAAAGTATCTAGAAGGGAATGACTCAGGTTGATAGGAATGCTGATCAACCACAAATGCAATTAGGTCTGTCCAGATCCTGAACGTGTCAAGCAGAAGTAGTCATGTTTATACTGTCTTAAAACCATACACCATAAAAAACAGTGGTCGACATTAAATAATCATATTCCTTACCTTTGACCCATTATTAATCGCAAGCCTTTTCTTTCAGAAACACTGTCTGGTGAGTCCTCAACGAGAGGTATGTCAGCTAATATTCCAGCAGAAACCAGGCTGCTGTAATTCTCCATTTAGATAGCTCAGCAGCGTGGAAAAAGAGGGCTGCAACAATTAGACCAGCCTAACGGGCTTTCCAAACTGGGAGACAAAAAAACAAAACAAACAAACAAACAGTAAAACAGGATAAAACATATAAAGGGAACAGTTTTGTTGCTTTGGCATACAGAACACAGAGTGCTAGCTGTTGAATTTACATTTAAGTCCTGGAGCTCTGTTGAACTTGAGCCATGTCAGCTCTCATGAGAAGAACTGACCAATAGAGCTCTCAACAGAAGAGCAGCCACTGTCTACAGGCATTAGTGCTATGCTACTGAGAGCCTTGTCTAACTATATTTAATGAATAATATGTAGTGTGAGAAGAGTAGATTTGAGTGCAAGCAATAGATTTGAGTGTGAGCAGCGTAGATTTAAGTGCGAGCAGAGTAGATTCGAGTGTGAGCAGAGTAGATTTGAGTGTGAGCAGAGTAGATTTGAATGTGAGCAGAGTAGATTTGTGTGCAAGCAGAGTAGATTTGAGTGTGAGCAGAGTAGATTTGAGTGCAAGCAGAGTAGATTTGAGTGTGAGCAGAGTGGATTTGAGTGTGAGCAGAGTGGATTTGAGTGTGAGCAGAGTAGATTTGAGTGCGAGCAGAGTAGATTTGAGTGTGAGTAGAGTAGATTTGAGTGTGAGCAGAGTAGATTTGCGTGTGCAGAGTAGATTTAAGTGTGAGCAGAGTAGATTTGAGTGTGCAGAGTAGATTTGAGTGTGAGCATATTTTAATTTATCACATGCAAAGCCTGTGAGATCAATACTGACCCCAGTGATTACAATACACATCACAATGTATTTCTCATTCATGTTTTCAACATGATATTCTTAATGTAGTGTTTGAGATCAGGCAATGTTCCTTACACAAATGGCCGACTGCAGCTTTTACCGCATTCAAAGGAATTAGACCAGATCAGGTGCTTGCTTGGTAAAGTCATCATAAATGGAAAGTACAGGCACTTTTGGCAGTCTGCCTATAGTGTGTATTTGTCTGTGTGTGCACTTGTGTATGTACAGTACGTGTATTTGCATGTTTGAACTCCTTACTGGACCATGGAGAAAAGCTCTAACCTTTCAATATACTGCAAGGTAAGGTAGAATTATGTGTGAGTGTATAATGTTGCATTGTTTGAAGTAATTACAGCTGAATTTCATGAAACATTTGTTGCGTTTGACATTAGTGCTGATTCCATTTTCCCAATTTGCCGCTTTTAATTCTCCCAGTCTACAGAGAGGAGAGGGACAATAATATGTGACTGCTGGAGGTTACCGTAGGTACCACAGTGTACCTTCTGTGGATGAGGTGCAAATTAATGAAAGGCTAAACAAATTCTCTTTCCAAATGAAATGTTTATGTTGAACTTTATGTTTGTTTATGTTGTTCAATTAATTTTGGTCCCCTGAAATGGGAATGTATAAAGTTACAGTTATGGCTGTAAATACCCTCAAATTAAAGCTGGAAGTCTGCACTTTAACCTCATGTTCATTGTTGAAATTTCAAATCCAATGTGCTGGAGTACAGAGCCAAAACAACAAGAATCAGAATAATTATGGACCACACTGTATATAGCACCATAAATAACATATTAATATGACTCTATATAAAAAAAATCACATGGAAATAAAAGTGTTGGGAAGCTTTGGTGTGACGGCACATCAAATAGAGCGCTATCAGGGTTCAAGTCTGTTGTTCCCTGTGCTTCAAGAGATTCTAAATTCTGTGATAATCTGGCAAGGCGGCTCATTCACTTTCTGCACTGCTATGGACAGAAAGACCAGGAAGATTGACCGGAAAGCAGGCTATGCAGCTGATGTGTTTTTCCTACATAAACGTATCGCAAGAATAGATTTGGCTGCTACTCAAAATATAGCTGGCTAGTATTAGAAAAGGTTTGAATATAGCAATTTGTTGTGCTTCACTCTTCACATATATTTAAGAATATGTCCAATATATAATCATTCACATGCATGCATTGTAAATTTGAATAATTGTTGATTTATAGAACTTGTCAACCATCTAGGGGTTAAATGTGGAGGTGAATTTAGAAGGACCACGGGATGACAGATTGTATTCCAGGTGAGATTTTAATCACGAGGTGAGACTTGAATCACTTGCCCTCAAATTACCACTGATCTCATTATATCCAGTGCTGGGAGAACTTTAATAATTCTTTAATAATAAAAAGCTTTAATAATTCACTGGAAACTCATCTGGTCGGTGAGTCCAACCTTTGTACTCAGGTCAGACTAAACCAAAAACCCAAGAATGTCTGAGGAAAAATTATTTGCATAATAAACATTCCAAAATTTCAGATTTTGTTCAAAAGGTCAAGTGATGTCAAAAATGCAAAACACCGAATATAGAAAAGTCAATCAGTGACCTATTTCCAGTTTCTTAAATATTGAGTATTTTGTATTGCCAGGTAATTTTGTGCTCTTGCATTTTGAATGGCAGTCCTACGTGCACTGCCAATGTGCCAGGATAAATACTTATACATTTCTATTAGAAGGAACTTTACTTGGAGCCTTGCTAAATAAAATGTATTTCTTACACCTTTTTTTGTTTTTGCAAGATGGCCCTTATCATTCTGGCCATATCGTTCCACACAGAATCATCATAATCCCGTCATAAACCCGTTATCAGCATGTCAAATCAACAACAAGTCATTGAAGGGCCAAGGTGCCCCGCCCTCTGAGGGACATTTCATTGTGAAAGGCACTCGGTAAGGTATCTATCCCTGGCACTCTCTTTCAAAGGACCCGTTTAATAATCCTCTGGCACATGTGGGGCGCCTCTCCAGCTGGCTGTTGCCGTGGTGATGACGGATGTTTCCGGACACGGCTGCACACCTCCGGACGGCCGGCCCGATCTATCTCTGCCCGCCCCCCCCCCCCCCCCCCTCTAAGGGGGGACGCCCCCTCCCTTATTTTGAGCAGCTAAACTGGGGCAGGAAGGAGCTGTGTGGAAGACTTTGTGTATGAGCCAGGCAGGAGTTTGAGTTCTGTAGACCAAAAATGATGTTCGGTTGCGTCTCACTCAAAAAAATTATTCTTGGCCCTCAAACATTAAGCGTACAATTGAAATGAAACGTATGTAAAAATAAAAATAAAACATTTTATTTATCCATATAAATTAAAGACAACATAAATCTGTTTAATCCAGGCTGAATCTGATTGAATCATATAAAATCTATTTAATTATTCCACTGGATCCCTCAACCTGATTGAAATGTCATCTCTCACATTGAAGTTATGGGATAAAATTGGATGGAAAATTGACATGTAATTGAAATGCATAAGTTTTAACTTTTGGGCCTAAATATTTTTTTGAGTGATTAGTTGTGTTGAGATACTGAATGCAGTCTGCTTAACCTTCGTAACAAGCTGCTATTTGCAGTCACCTATTACCTTGACATTCAGATTTCCCCATCATTTTGTTACTTAATTATTTAGTGATGACTCAAAGAACACCAAACTAAAAGCATGCTTTTGAGAATGGTAACTTTATTTACCCTGACATGAAATGTTTTAAATCAAATTTTATCAAGATATTTTTGACTGAGCTGAGAACAGGGAAACCTGTTCCTTTTCTGCATTCAGTACAGCGGCCCTAAAAAAAACATTCATATGTGGATATTATGTTTAGTTTTTTAAGAGTCTCGGATTCTGTTGTACCACACTGATATCATAATGGACTAAAGTTAATGAAAATGAGTGTTGGAGGCGGTAGTCATCCCTGTAATGAGAAAATAAAATAATGAACATTTAAGGAGGAAAAGGATTATTCCCACAGCTCCATTAAGAACAACCTTCAGCCTCTTCACAATTAATTAAAAATAGCTCTCAGTTAGCAAAATACACCTTTAATATCAGACCAGCATCTTTCCTTTTCCCTTTCCCACAATGACTGTACACACATGGCATTTATTTGAGAACATTTTGCGTGAAATGTATTAAAAAATGAAATCTATGAGATCTAGACATTCATAAAGGGCAACAATCCTTTTGGTGCAAATACTTGGCTTTTATATTTTTAGAGCAGTCATGCTGGAGTGTGTGTGTGTGGGACTGAGGACAGAGACCTATACCCTCAGTATAATTAATACTTCTGAACCATGAGGTATTATATAATGACCAGCCATTATATTCAGGGTGTGAAATGAACACCAGCCACCAGCCAAATGCTGGTAAAACTTTGATTGTGACTGGTAAGATTTTTACTCTAGCAGCCAATTTGGCTGGTAACCAACCAACTTGTGTTATAATGTAAAATGTAATGTGGCTCGTAAAATGTTGAAAATGGCTGGTGATTTTTAGAATCTGGGCAGTGGGTGAAAAAGTTAATTTCATACCCTGATTATATTAACCAGTTCTGCAGGTCTTCTTGCGATCTAATGTGAGTGAACATGACTACAGCATAGAAATGCAGTCTCCTACATGAATCCAGTTCAGTACATTTTAATCAAACTTGCGATGAAATCAATGCCTTCAATTTAAAACAATTCCCTTGTGGAAAAAAACAAACTGAAAAATAAAGCTGAAATAACAAAGTCAAGAATGTCTCCGTGACAACACTGAAACTCACGCGGCACAGGCCACATGCCCTGCATTCACACATTTCACACCCAACTCACTCCCTCGATGCAGCACATGTGCGCTTGCTTTTACGCGGACGACAGCACAGGTCAAGAGTATCGAGGACTGTCGACGGGCGAGTTTGAGTAGCTAAGTGGCTGTTTCGCAGAGAGCTGGGAAATTAGAGGCGTTTGTTACGGGAAAGGGAGGCGACACTCTACCCTGCAGCTGTGTGGGAGCAGTGAGGCGTTGCGCTGCCAGGAACTTCTCCACCCACTGGCCTGAGGGCCACATACATCGTGCGTGTCGGCCGCCCACGCAGCCCCAGTCCGGAATGTTCTTTAGTACCCCGCTCTACACGAACATGACATCTGTTGCTCAGCTTTTAGCTCGTGTGGAAGCCGCGCTCTCTTTCACGCAGTCGTGAAACACCAGTGGCCTTTTTATTTCACCACAAGAGCGACCACCCTTATATTGTACATCTAAGCGTGTTTATAATCTCAGAAAGTAGGAAGTTCCCAGGCGTTCTAACCGCAATGATATTGTAGCGCAGACAGTATGGTAATGCAGCAATACCCAGCTGACACCAAATAAATACATCTCTCTCTCTGCCTCAGCAGGGGTGTAATGAGTATTCACATGCAGCCCCCCTCCTTTCTGACCAGTCGTGACAATTATTTGAGCTCCTTGCATAGCAACAGAGTATACTGTGAAGGCAAGGTTCTGGCTGGACTTGAACGCTGATCTCCCGCAAATAAAAAAAGCATACCCAATGTAACAGCACGGTATCCTTTTTTAAAAAAATTTTTTTTTTTTTTGCACAGGGCCAAGGTCTTAGTAAATCAGGCTCATAGTGTCTTTAGAAAGTGGGGGATAGTGTAGCGATCTGCTCCTAAGGCAAATTCATCTTTAGCGCAGTGGTTAGCATGATGGCCTCTCCCTTGGGAGACTGGTGTTCAAGCTCAGACAGAACCTAGCCGTTACAATACGATGATGAGGTGGGAATTAACCTGCTGACTGAAGGCTGACTGAAGTCTGACTGCAGAACGAGGGGCACGTTACCACACCCCCCCCTCCATCCCTTCTGTGTATTCTGACAGAGGACTGCATCTGCTGGGTAATCGTGTGAGTAACAGAGGGAGCGTGTCTCTCCTCCCGAAGGACGGATGGCGCAAGCGGGTCGGCGGGGAGGCACAGCCTGGCAAAACGGCCTCACTGTCGTCGGCGCGCACGACCCAAATTCTTCGCGACGGTGTGGGCCCGGTGAAGCCCTGGGAGAGGACCGGCCGTCGGATCGTAATCGCCCCCGGAAAAAAAGAGAAAAAAAAAAACATGATGGATGCGGGGTGTCCGAAACACAACGGCGCTCGTTTATGGACGGCGAGAAATAAAAGAGTGTCCAGAAAGGGGGACGCCATCCAGTGTCTCCCAAGAGAAATGACGTGAGGGCGATAACGATGGAGACCGGTGCAGGGGGATCAGGACTTTAATAAGGCCTCGGGAATGCATTCTGCTAAGATAATGAGAGCAGATGAGAGCTCTTTGATGAAGACATCTTGACTTATTGCCAGACTTTGACAGTCCGCTCATTGGGACAGTGTGTATTTGAGGTCATACATTCAGCTGTCAGCTATGTGAGCCGATGCTCACACTACTGTTCATCGACTAGTTTGCACTACGGCCAGGCACAATGACACAGTAGCTCCATTAGGATTCAATTAGCCAGATGCATCCAAATTACAGAAGGCATTAGTTGCAGTGCTTTTAGTCAGTTCAATTTTCTAAACTATTTTTAAAGAAATTTCAAATGGCAGATTGAGAAGTGGATTGTACAGTTAGAGAATTAGGTTCTGTCAGAGCTAGCATGATGACCTCCTCGATCCCATAGACCAGTGGTTCCCAATCTCAGTCCTCACGGACCGCTATGTGTGCTAGTTTTTGCTCCAACCACAATTGTAATCAAACTATTTTAATACACTGTTAATTTTTCATGTTTACAGGAATTATCCCCTTAAGCCACATTATGTTTTAAATGGCTTGTGCTTATTGCGCTATATTGCAAACAATTATATAAAAACAGGTAAGAATTATTTTAACTGATCAAATTAAACACTGAGGTGAATCAATTGGCTCCTAATTGCTGACAGTGTGGACATATGGCCATGAAAAATAACCATTTGGTAGATAATGATGAATTCAAAGACAAAGCAAATGTCAATGAGCCAAACCTTCATTGTGTTCATAAGTTTAAGGAAAAAATTATATAAGGACTTAAACACATGTGTTCAACAATCTAATTAGGAGCCTATGCATTTTTTTTTTTGCTCTGCTAATTAATCTCAGTCTGTCTTTTTGGTGAACTTGTTGTAAGAAAAATAATTCAGGTGACTCATTAATAAATCATCTTATGTGAAATTAACAGGGACAGCTGTCCATCACCAGAAGGATTTATTTATTTATTTATTGAGGTGATTCACAATTTACAATTTAGTCATTTAGCAGATGCTTTTAGCCAATGCGACTTACAAATGTGCATTTCAAGTGGTAAGCAAACGCCTCAAGAGCAAGAGATATGCAAACATGCAATCATATAAGTCCCACGGCTAAGGGGCATGTCTTGAGACCTACGAAAAAAGAGAGAAGCATTTGTTTTTTTGAGTTCTAGTCTGAAAAGGTGAGTTTTTAGATGACAACCAGTGAATCTGCCTCCTTGTCTGATTTGGAAAGGTAATTTCATCATTGGGGCTTGAGGGCTGAGGCTGCTACGAGAGGCTGTCGGGTGCTCAAAGAGATGGGACAGCCAGCTGGCTAGTGGATGCTGAATGGAGATGCCTGGCCTGAAAGAAACACTTTGGAGCCATTGACAGTGATTGAAGCATGCATCCACAGGGAAGCCTTTTGGTGGGAGGAACAGGGAGTTCTCCAGCTTCAGGTGGTGGGTGGACATCCAGGCTTCAATGTCTGCCAGGCATGCAGAGATATTGAGTGTCGGAGGGGAAATATCAGAAAAAGAGTTGAGTGTCATCAGCATAATGACGATGTGACAAGACATGAGCAAGGATACCTGGATCAAGTGATTTAGAGTAAAGAGAGAAGAGGACCTAACACTGAGCCCTGTGGGACACCAGTGGAGAGGGGGAGAAGGGAGGAGACAGATCCCCAACAGGCCAAATGGTAGGAACAATCTGCTAGATATGAGGCAATCCATGCGAGGGTGGAGCCTGAAATTTCCATTTCTGCAAGGGATGAGCAAGGAGCCGGTGGATGACTGTGTCAAACACAGGAGACAAGCCGAGCAGGGTGAGTACAGGCCTCATTGACTGGCTTTCGCCGAGTGAAGAGGACCTGTCGAGAGTGGTCTCAGTGGAACGGCCAGACCTGAAACCTGATTGGTTGGGGTTGAGGAGATTATTCTCTCGCAATCAAGGGGCATGCCTTGAGACCTACGTACGAAAGAAGAAAGAAGCATTTGTTTTTTTGAGGTGTAGTCTGAAAAGTGAGTTTTTAGATGACAGCCAGTGAATCTGCCTCCTTGTCTGATTGGGAAAGGTCATTTCACCATTGGAACAGTTGATTGCAGACTGCATTCATCAAGAGCTTTAAATAAAAAATAGAGGAGTGAGAGGTTGTTATTTGTGTACATCTGCTGGACCCTGACTGAAACGGGCCCTCTTTAGACCAGCAGGGACTGTGGCAGTCGAAAGAGAGCAGCTGATAAGATTTCACAGATTACATAAATGAGAAAAAGGAAATGTGCCACTCTGTCTCCCTGATCTCCTATAAATTAACCATAAATCATTGTTCATTTAATTTTGCAAGGTAAATGCGTACCGACTGCTGTTGGGATGAAATAAAAGAATATGTACAATAGGTTTGCAGAATACAGGATAAATTCCTTGAAGGTGATTGTGATTCCTCAGCACTGTCGGAAGCAGGTGGATGAAGTCTCTCGTGGGTTGGGGTAGAGCGTGGCTTGTTTTGAGTTCAGACCTAGGACCAAGTCCACGGTCCCATGCCTACTGTTAGCAACAGCCCAGATGAGGGCAAAGTTCAACTCATTACAGAATGGAGCTACCCTGCTGGAATACCTGCCCTTGCTCACCTGTGCACACCTAGCGTCAGACATTTTGCTTCTCATTTTTATGGAGGCCTATGAGGGGCCGTTTAGGCCATAATTCATGTTGGACCTCTCACATACATATATTCTCTCTCTCACATACATATATTCTCACTCTCACATACATATACTCTCTCTCGCATACATATATTCTCTCTCTCACATACATATATTCTCACTCTCACATACATATATTCTCACTCACATACATATATTCTCACTCTCACATACATATATTTTCACTCTCACATACATATATTATCACTCTCACATACATACATTCTCACTCTCATGTACATATATTCTCACTCTCACATACATACATTCTCACTCTCATATACATATATTCTCACTCTCACATACATATATTCTCATAAGAGAATGTATGTATGTAAGAGTGATAATATATGTATGTGAGAGTAGAATGTATGTATGTGAGAGAAAGTATATATATATATGGAAGGCACTTACATGAAACGGAAGTCACTTACATGAAACGGAAGGCACTTACATGAAACGGAAGGAAGTTAGTTTATGGAATCGCGATTGGCTCAGAAGCTGCAAGCTGGCTGGTACCATAGATATAAACAACTACTGGATTCCTTATTCGCCCATTCAAGTTACGTCTGCACTGTTACTATAATATAATAATCTTGTCCAGTTCCCACGCATCGTGGAGGGGGAAGACCAGATACATGTATTACAACAAGAAATCGGAGTAATGCATAATATATTATCGCCGTCTAAAACAGGCACTCAGGCAGTGTATTGTCCTCATCTCTTGAGGCCAGGCCAGCGCTGTATCATTCTGCGCCTTCTCACAGCGAGATGAGAGCGCGATTTAGTCCCAGTAACATGAACTCCAGTGTAGCTACCTTAAGAATCCTCAGCAGGTCAGCTTGGACTTGCTCGGAGACAGTCTGCCGTCCTGCACGATATAACACTCCACAACACTTTGGCAACTGGGACTCTCGGTCGAGGAAAAGGTAACAACTAACGTTAGCTTGCTACTAAGTTTAATCACTGTGCAAACAGACAAATGAACCGTTATCATTTCGTAACCATGTAGTAATGCTAAAAGATAATCACACCACTTGCTAACGTTAGCTAACTAACCAACAAAAGCAATGCTTCGTATAGCAACGGCCTTGGCTACTTAGACTTGCATTAAACAAGCTAACGTTAGCAAGTGATGTGATTATTTTTTAGCATTAGCTAGTACATGATTGCCACATTATAACGGTTCACTGGTCTGTTTGCGTAGTGAATGAACTTAGTAATAAGCTAACGTTATTTGTTACGTTTTCCTCTGCCGAGAGTCAATGTGTGTCTGTGGACATTAGCCTACACTCAGGAGTGAACATTACGGTGTAAATAGTGCTCTCATCTCGCTGTCAGCTGTGTTGTGAGAAGGCGCTGAGTAGGCTAGGCTACAGGGCTGATGCTGGCCTCTCAAGAAGCACTGACTGTTTCAGGTGACGGTAATATTTATGCATTACTCCGATTGCCGGTTGGAGGCTAATAACGTTACTGGTCTTCCCCCTCCATGGTGCACGGACAACAGTAGCTACTATGACAACAGCCTACCAGCCATGGATATAAAAACGTAGATCTATGCCGCATCAGCCGCTGTGTAACGTTGCAGCGAGAGGCTACTAATATTGAAAATGTAGCTATGTAGGCTACGTTCTGTAAAAAGAAACAATCATGCATGGCTTTTTTGTGTGAAAGTATCCACATTCTGGAATGAGTTCATTGTCTACAAATAGCCTGGCTACCGTCGGGCGGTCAGGATCCACGTAAATAAACGGTATCGTAGCGTATTGACAGATGAAGATTTCCTCCGATAAAATCGGCTGTAACTCGCTTAATTCTCAACTAATTTTCGTGAAATTTGGCTTTTTATAAACGTGATAAATGTTAATCTGAATTCCAAATTTCTCAGAACAGCTTGTAAAACGCCCTTTAACTATTATGCATACGTTGTCAAAATGTTGTCAGAGCTAATGGTGATTTTATTGTTTAAAGCTGCTAGAAAGCAGTAGAGGTTGGTTCTTTATTATCTTGGTAGCTCTGATTATTATAACCGTATTAGCCATAGCTGCAAATCTTGGATGTAGTTTTAATCGCAAATGGAGAGCGATTTTACAGCTTTCCAGCTTGGAAGCAAAGTGGTGGAAGTCTGATCGCCGAGCTAACAAAGAGGCGTCCTATGGCATGGGTATAGGCTGTAAGACGTAAATAAATAAAAACATTTCCACATCCGTTGTGCTCACGGCATATAGCCTACATAATATGACAATGAGCATAGTGGATTCTAATGGAAAACCGCAAGTGTACCTAGAGTGTAATATGTTGTGTGAAATGCAATAAACGATGTACAATGAATACAATTCTGAATGTCTTTATTTAGCAAAAAATAAATGACTTGAATGAAATGTACAAAATGGATAATATAATTTGTTTGGGGTAGTAGTAGCCTACAATGAAGTTCACAGTGCAACTGGTAGTAGGCTTACCACAAGTGGCAGTGATACGTTCCAGTAATATATTCAATTCAAGTAATTTAAGAAAAACGATAGACGACACATAAATCCCTGTGGGATAAGTTGAAAGCACAAGGTACATAATAAGTAAAAATAGAACCAAGTGCTGAAAACGCCCAAAAACTTGAACAATTAAGTGCTTCAATAGGCACAACATAGAACATAATTATGTGGTCAGTCTTTAAGGCTTCACCGTTGGTTACAGTTCTGTTCCACTCTTGTTTGCATGTGTGACAAAACCAGGGGTCATTTGCATCAGGTGCATGAGTCCAACACAATTAAGGTGGTTACACCTTAACTTAACATAACATAAGGAGTCACCTTAACATAACAGCTACCCTTACCGTTAATGTTTATAGTTTGCGTGTCTGCAAAAAGGCCGATAATACCCACAACGCAACGCTGGTGTGAAATCCTGCCTGTATAAAGTACCGTTTGTTTTTACACAGATCTTGACCGCCCTAATTTGACGGCCGTGAAGATTTGAATAGGGCAACTGAGGTATCTATGGTTGTATATCTATGGTACCAGTCAGCTTCTGAGCCAATCACAATTCCATAAACTAACTTCCTTCCGTTTCATGTAAGTGCCTTCCGTTTCATGTAAGTGACTTCCGTTTCATGTAAGTGACTTCCGTTTCATGTAAGTGCCTTCCATATATATATATACTTTCTCTCACATACATACATTCTACTCTCACATACATATATTATCACTCTTACATACATACATTCTCTTATGAGAATATATGTATGTGAGAGTGAGAATATATGTATATGAGAGTGAGAATGTATGTATGTGAGAGTGAGAATATATGTATGTGAGAGTGAGAATATATGTATGTGAGAGTGAGAATATATGTATGTGAGAGTGAGAATATATGTATATGAGAGTGAGAATGTATGTATGTGAGAGTGAGAATGTATGTATGTGAGAGTGAGAATATATGTATGTGAGAGTGAGAATGTATGTATGTGAGAGTGAAAATATATGTATGTGAGAGTGAGAATATATGTATGTGAGTGAGAATATATGTATGTGAGTGAGAATATATGTATGTGAGAGTGAGAATATATGTATGTGAGAGAGAGAATATATGTATGCAAGAGAGAGAATATATGTATGCGAGAGAGAGTATATGTATGTGAGAGTGAGAATATATGTATGTGAGAGAGAGAATATATGTATGTGAGAGGTCCAACATGAATTATGGCCTAAACGGCCCCTCATAGAGGCCCACTTCTGTATCTTACAAACAGATCTAGTCTATGCTTTGTCGCATGCATAACAAATTCAGAAATATTCACAAAATGTAGTTGCGGCATTGTAAACAGTACATTTAGCTTGTGCGTTCCACAGCTGTTTAAATATGCATACATTAAAATGAATGAATAAATTAAATATGTATAAATATGCATTACATTTTGTTTATCTATCTTTATGTGAGCACTGCAAGTGAGTTTGTAGCAATCTATTTCTCAGTGCATTGCAATGGCTCCTCATAGAGCCAGGGACCATAAAAACAGCGTTTACCGTGGCAGTTAAGTTTTTTCCTACTTGAAACTGACGTTTAACTATTATTTAAAATAAAATTACTCTTATATAAAGTAGCTTTTCAGTTTGTGCCCCATACTGCAGTCTATACAATGTGCAAAAAAATTATGTAATAATTATACATTGAAGCTTAAGTATTGTGGGGACTGATTGAAATTATAACTTTAATCAGCACAGTAGTCTTTTCAACAATGATGTATTCTGGTAAATATGTTAATATCATAATGTGTGAAATATAATACTGTTCATGCTCCCATGATAATTCTTGTAGTAGCTACTTATTAGGGACATTAAATATAGACATTAAATATATAGCATTTCTGACTGTAAGACATCTGTGGAAAGCTACCTGTAGCTTTATTCTCTCAGGAAAAAGAGAGTGATTCTGACCTCTGTGGGACTGCAGCCACCTGGAATTATGGGAAGGGAACCCCCCCCACACCTGCTCTGCTTGATTGATGCAGGTAGAGATACACCTGTGGAACTGGGATTTCACGCTGACCCATTTAAACCACAAAGACATTCAACAGCACCAAGAAACTGTGTGTTGTTAAATTGCACCGGAGTCAAAAACAAGATAAGAGATACAATAAATTACTTCCCACTCGAAATAATAAAAACGTTTCGGTTATATTGTAGATGCATATCCTGTGAAGTAAACCGATGTCTTCAAATAGTGAGGAAAAACTATTTTTTAACTCTTCTTCCACCGTAAATTCATGCTTTCACTGTAATTTGCGCGAGCGCGCAACTGGTAGCGCGGCTGAACATTGTTTTAGTACAGGTGAAACATTACTCTGGCGGCTTCATTCCCATTTGTCTTTTCCGATGGGTTGTCATAGTTTCGAAATGACTTGGCAGCACCAAGAAAGCATTCGCTGTGAAGGAGATACCTTCACAGAGTTCCCAGCTTCCCTTTCTCCTTGTGCCAATTTCTCTCTCCACGGCTAGAAGGGCTCCCAGCCCTTTCTTTTATTATTTATACATGTCCCTTTTAAAGCTCGCGCTCTCAGTGCAATCAGGTACGGCTGTGGTCCAGAGAGGTTTTCTGCCCTTTTTTTTTCTCTTCTTTTTTGTTTTTTGGTGGGGGTGGGATGGGGGAGGGGTGATGATAAGAATTCTATCACTCTCCAATTTTCTGGTGTCGTGCCTTCTGGCTGAGGTGACGAGCACATTTCAGCGGCAGCGCCATGTCACGCCGTTTCTGCATTGCCGGGCCCATGGGCCGGCTCCTTTTGCCTTCTCATCACTGCTGAGAACAACACAGATCTCGCGGTTCGCTTTTCACATGTAGCGAGTCACACACGGGCACCTGCCTCACTGAAAATAAGCAATCTGGTCTCTGAATGTTTCATTTGGAACCGGCTTGCATTCATATAAATATATCTGCCCCCAATCCTCTACTCATAAAACAAATAGTCATTGTATATCATTGCTGTCTCATACATTTCGATATCAATGTACTTGAATGGTGCTTTCAAATACCTCTTGGGATTTGATAAGATTCTTAGGTCGGTCAACAAATGAAGTACACAAACACAATGTATATGGATGACAACTTGCATGAATATCATGAATCTACCAATATCAGCCTTGCTATGTCAGATTACTAGAATATCAACAAAGATATGCTTTGTGTGTATCTCTACATATTACAGTTGTATGCTTTGTTACAGCCAATTCATTTTTTGAGAACTGAGAAAGAATAAGGGTGAATATGTATACTAATATTTTACTACGGACATTAGCCAAGCTTTCTGGTGTCCATTTATGTTTTCTGTTGCAGGAAGGAGTAGATCAGTTGGAAGTATTAGGGAAGCTTGCTGTGTGACAAATTCTAGCAGTTACTTTTTCATAAATATTTAACATTCATGAATAATTATGTATGCAAGTTAGAAGGTAAATGTGATTATACAGAGTAATGCTCAGACTCTGAATACATGTGGTGATCTGTGTGGTTAGCTAATGAACACAGCAGCTGTTGTTGCAACAGGTCTATAAAATCCCTGTACAAATGGCCATATACACTGCCTGGCCAAAAAAAAAAGTCGCATACTCCAATATTTCGTTGGACCGCCTTTAGCTTTGATTACAGCATGCATTCGTCGTGGCATTGTTTCGACAACCTTATGCAACGTCACAACATTTATTTCCATCCAGGGTTGCATTCATTTTTGGCCGAGATCTTGTATTGACGACGGGAGAGTCGAAGCACTCCGTAAAGTCTTCTGCAGCACATCCTAAAGACTTTTAATGGGGTTAAGGTCAGGACTAAGGTCAGGACTCTGGTGGCCAATTCATGTGTGAAAATGATTCTTCATGCTCCCTGAACCACTCTTTCACAATTTGAGCCCGATTAATCTTGGCATTGTCTTCCTGGAATATGCCCATTGATGGGATAACCTGGTCATTCAGTACATTCAGGTACTCAGCTGACTTCAATTTATTGCTGCATAACGTTGCTGAGCCTAGACCTGACCAATTGAAGCAACCCCAGATCATAACACTGCCTCCAGAGGCTTGTACAGTGGGCACTATGCATGACGGGTGCAACGGTAACTTTTTTTTTGGCCAGGCAGTCAACTGCATCTTCCTTGTTAACTGGCTGGACCGTAGCTCCACTATGGGATGCTAGAGTGCAGCAAAGAGCAGTGATCAGGTGTGCATCAAGGGTCCATAGATGCCCAAAAAAAATTTATATTTTACTAATATATTACGCCAAAAGGTTTTATGGAATATAATACACAGATTCACAGATGTTTAAATTGTGTGGGCCAGTTTGGTGGATGTTAAAAAGATGACATTATTATTTACATTAACAGTAGAGATTTAAAGGCAATGTTTTTTTAAAATTTCTTCTGAGTTGTATTTCAGTTCTATGCATATTCACGACCCTTCTAACCCCTCAGGGTGTTGCGCTTACTCTCAACCATTATGGGCTCCTCTGAGCAGCTGTCTGGGGACTTTAAAATTCAGATATTGAACCTGAGGGTTGTGTCGCCAGAGAGTGTTGTCAAGGTAACCTACTACAAGGCCTTTGCTTTACTCGCCTCACTGTACTGACTGGCCTACTAGCGGAGCTACACCCGAGTTACACTTCCAGCTTGGAATTTCCACTGTCGGAAACATCATTAAGAAATGGAAGTTAAGGGGAACTGTTAAAGTCAACGCAAGATCTGAAAGACTGAGAAAAATCTGAGAACCGCTCATAGACTGGTCAGGTATGCGACGAAAACCCCACGTATCACTGCTAAAGGAGCTGCAGAAAGGTTTAGTGACACTGGTTTAGTGGTGCACCGGTCCATTGTGCAGCATTGCTTACCAAAAATGATCTTTATGGAAGAGCTGTCTGACGGAAACCTTTCCTATGATCTCATCACAAAACTCAATGTCTGAAGTATGCAACACAAAACTCCGATAAGCAGAGATGTTTTCTCTGGCTTATCTATTATGACATAATCTATTATGCTGGTGTGGCAGCCAGTGGCACAGGAAGTATCGTGTGGTTGGAAGAAATATGGATTCAACTAAATATCAACAAATCCTAGAAGGTAATGTCCCAGAGTCAGTTAAGAAATTGAAGCTGAAAAGAGGTTGGATATTTCAACAAGACAATGATCCGAAACATACCTCAAAATCAACCATGAACCACTCAAAAGAAGAAAGATTAAGGTTTTGGAATGGCCTTCACAGTCCCAAGACTTGACAATTATTGAAAATCTGTGGAGAGATCTCAGACATGCAGTGCATGCAAGCATTTCTAAACTAGAAGAGTTCTGCAAGGAAAGAGTGGGGAAAAGTCCTAAAGCAAGGATAGAAGGACTGTTAGCTGGCTAAAAGAAATGTTTGGAAGCTGTGATTTCAGCTAAGGAAGTGTTAGTCTTGTATTGACTGACATTGTACCTAAACATTTTTTCATTATGTAAATTTATTATGAGAAAAAAAAATCCCTCATCAAGAAGTAATTATTTTTAACAAAACCATGTGTGCCACAATTATTGGGACCCCTGCATTTATATATAGAATAAATTAATCATTTGGTCGCATATCCTTTGCATGCCATGACTTCCTGATGTCTGTGACCCAACAACATCAAAGGACTCTTGATATCTTATTTTCTGGTACTCTTACAAGCGATACTATAACGTCTCTGCATTTGAATGGATCTCTATGGGAATTGAGGGGTGAGACTAGATTTAGCTGTAAATTATGCTGGAACAGTATAGAATACATGGTTGGTAAAATGGCTGTAAGCCATCAAGGGTCTGAGGTATCAAATGAGCCTCAAACCATCACTCTGCTGCCAGATATGCAGTAGATATGGATGGATCACTTTAAGGGTTGTTTCTCCTGACAAATTTTCCTATTGAACTCTATGGAAAAATAATTCAGGAGAAGAAATCCTTCAAGTTATCCCGTCTTTGAAAACGAGAGTTTATGGTGTTTTTTGAAGGATTTTCTATATGCCCATCCAGATCCATTGTGTAAGTTAGCTGTGACATGAGCAATGAGCAGTATATCTTAAGACTGCACAGTTTGTCAAAATATTGATATGGACCATTATATATGATCGTAAATAACCTTATAACAGGGCTTAACATGCTAAATACCGAACTTCTCCTTTAAGCCCACTCTAGACATATTTCATATTTCATTTTCACATATTTCATTATATTTCTTAAAAAATTAAAGGTTTATAAAGTAAGTCATAAGTCTTTTATTTTTTCCTCCCCCACCCCCACCACAACACCACTAAAATCTGGGAGAACCCTCTATATATATACATATATACTCTACGTATATGTATATATATATATATATATATAAATTATCATGAAATTGGCAAAAACAGTATGGCCCTATCCAGATCTTGGTCACAGTAATGGAAATATAATTTAGGCTCAGCTAAATAAATCTAATAATAAATGCACGATTTGTCAAAATAAAAATGCATCGTTAAAAATGTGTCACATTACTGCTGTGGGTATGGTGTAACACAAAGGGTTTTTGTAGGTTCTTATAATGGCATTCTCTGGCAAGGATAATGATGTTCACTATTCAGTAAATATGCAAAATGGAAATTTCTTGAAGTCACTGTGACCTCTGCTTGGTTTTACAGAACAATTTGATTTGTTCTCTCAAAAATCAGCCTTGTTAAAATGTTTCTTCAAACTTTAGATTTTAGATTTTTTTTTCCCTGAAGAAAGAACAAAACAAAACTAAAGAAAAATGTCTTGCTTTTCCTCCTTGATTAGAACTCTCTTGGCTTTTTATGTCACAAAATGAAAAAATAATGGAAGAATCGTTTGTTTTTAACAACATAAAAAAAAAAGGCTGTAGTGCCAGAACAACTACTAAGAATGGTTATATTCAGAAAAGCCTGAATTTGGGAGGAGGGACGCAGAGTGAAAAGTCTGGTTGACAAATGACACCCATGGAGAGTAGGAAAGAAGCGACACAATCAGAGCCAGTTATTCCTCTCGTTATGCAGCCGCCGGCGTTCGTCATTAGTGCCTGTCAGCCTAGCCTCAGAAGGATTGCGAGACGGAGCAGAAGCAGGCCTGAGCTCACAATGATCTGTCGCAGACAGGGAAGGTCACAATTCTCTGTAGCAGTTAACAGTAACGTTGCATTGCATCACAATCACTTAGCGGGTGTTCTCATCCAGAGCGACTTATAGAAGCAACGACGGAAAAACTCTTCTGAAGCTAATTGTCAAATGCCGCACAAGGGGATTTATGTGCGACTTTTGTAAGCAACACTGTATTGTCCTCTTAGAAAATGGGAAGCCACAAACCGGGCAGAAATATGTGTCCTGTATGTCTGTATATTGGCCCCTGCTGGTCGGATGACTGCCTGTGGCGTTATTTAATAATAATGGCTGCGCTGGTGCCATTTTCGCAACCTTGGTTCTGGAGACGTGCTGTGCACGTGGTGTTTTTGTTCCAGCTGAGCATTTAATTAGACATGTTGGACTGAAATACTAATTGAGTGCTGATCTGCATTTGACATCATTTAGCAGGAATCTGCTGTTTGCCCTATGTGATAAAACAAGACTACTCCAGTTTCTTTTGATGTAGCATTTAACCTACACACTTGCAAGTGTCTGTGACTGTTTAACTTGCTTATACTTTGTAGCCAAGGATGCATGTACAGGGATTAATAAGGATTTAGGATTCGCCCACACAAAATGTTCCCCTACATTACAGCTAAAGCCAGAATACGGGTGAAATTTAGAAAGGAAATATATATCTACCCAAATGTCCACAGCAAATTCTATGTTACATGCTATTTTGAATATACGTATATATATATATATATATATATATATATTCAAAATAGCATTTACAGCATAATTTACAGCTAAATCTAGTCCCACGCCCCAATTCCCAAAGAGATCCATTCAAATGCAGAGATGTTATAGTATTGCTTGTAAGAGTACCAGAAAATAAGATATCAAGAGTCTTTTGATGTTGTTGGGTCACAGACATCAGGAAGTCATGGCATGCAAAGGATATGCGACCAAATATTAAAAATTTAAAGGTACAGTCACCTTAGTGTATGTAAAATTCTGACCCACTGGAATTGTGATATAGTGAATTAAAAGTGAAATAATCTGTCTGTAAACAATTGTTGGAAAAATTACTTGTGTCATGTGCAAGGTAGATGTCCTAACTGACTTGCCAACAGTATAGTTTGCTAACATGAAATCTGTGGAGTGGTTAAAAATGAGTTTTAATGACTTCAACCTAAGTGTATGTAAACTTCCGACTTCAAATGTAGTATATGTACACATGTATGTATTTCTGTCTGGTGGATCACATGGTTTTGTTTGCAGCAGCAATTGGCGAATTCCATTTGGACTCTCCTGTGGCTCTCAGGGTGTCCATCATTACCTAACCATAGGGGGTGACATCATCAAACAGGAGGAAATCCAGCACAGCTCGCCTGCTGTGGCGAGGAATGTAACATGAGCATTAGTAGTACTCGTGGGAGTGTTGATCCTAAAGGTCACTCTCTTTCTCTTTCTCTCTTTCTCTCTCTCTCTCTCTGTCTGCTTCTCTTTTTCTCTCTCTGCGTTTCATACTTACTGTATTTATTTATTTATGCTGCTGATTAGTCATCCGCTGATGACGTCATAACCTCACCTCACTGGATGGAAAGCCTTCTTCTTTCCCAGAATGCTTTTCTAGCCAGAGGACCCTTTTTTCACCTGACAAAAATGGAAAATTTCACCCCGGTGTCAGTGTTGAAAGGTGGGAAATTCAGCTCAGGTTTGATTCCCCTGCAGGAGTGGTTCTCAAACTCAGTCCAGCGGAACCCCTGTGTATAAGCGGAACCCCAGCGGAACCCCAGCGGAACCCCTGTGTATAAGCGGAACCCCAGCGGAACCCCTGTGTATAAGCGGAACCCCTGTGTATAAGTGGAACCCCAGCGGAACCCCTGTGTATAACGGTTTTTTGTTCCAACCACAATTGCAATTCCGGATTTTAAATAAACTGTTAATTTTTCTTAATTACGCTTTTCATAATTCACGCTGTGAGGGATTATTTGCCCTCTTAAGCCACATTATGTCAGAAATAACTATGCAGGCCATGTATAAAAAAGTCCCATCTTCACATGGTGCTATATTGCAATTGATTACATAAAAAGATTACATTAAAGATTGAAGTAAATCAAAAGGCTCCTAACTGGTGGAAGTGTAGGCACATGGCCACTAAAAATAACCATTTGGTAGATAATAAAGAATTGAATACAAATTAAATAACAATAAGACCAACCTGCATTGTGTTAACAAGTGTAAGGAAAATTATGAATGCACTTAAACGCATGTGTTCAACAACCTTAATTGAGCAAGAGATTGGCTGTAGCAAAAACCAGAATACACAGGGGTCCTCCAGGACCGAATTTGAGAACTACTGCCAGACAATGCCATCGGTGATCTCCACATGGACGATATGCCAATGTATGCCATCAACGTATGCTTAACAACGTATGCCATCGCATACAAACAATCCCTGCTTATTTCTGCTCAGCAAACGAATGCCGAATAATATCTATTTAGCACTGACCTGCTACTTGCCTCATTGACTTGTATCTTTAGACACCAAATGGGAGTCCAACTCTCCTTCTGTACAGCCAGTGTTTAAGCCTTAGGCTGCTGTTCACCTCTATTCTTTAAAAAAATATTTATTGAATAATATTCCACATAATGTATAACAACAATAAAAATGGTCATCAGGGGTATAGAGATAAAGAGGACTGCTCACATAAATTTTTTTGAATAGGAAGAATAAGCTCTTTGCTCCATGTTTAACCAAGTGATACAAATAATCTCACTGAGCTGGAACCAGACTTGCAGACTAATTTATTTTCAGAGTGTCTGTCTATAATCTTTTTTGCCCATGTCAGCTCAGCCCAGCAGCATTACCGGCCTACCTACGAGCGCGCTTTGGGTGGGAAAAAAACGGGCCAAAAGTGACTCTACGCCAGCGGCGACCCCATCAGTCACGGCTACTGGCAATCCGGCAAATTTTGTACGCGCCTCTCGAAATGGTTCCAACTGTGTGACCTCAACCTGACGCGCGGAGCCCCGGAGGTCCCTGGAAATAGTCGCGCTATTTTCTCTTAAAAAAAGAGCACATCTGGACCATTTGCTCTCCAATGGATCGTTTTTAACGCGCGGCTGTCACCGGAGACGTGATGCGTGAAGCCGTCGGTGTGGCGCGGTGTCGGCGCCGTGAATAATACAACCCCGTGGCGCGTTCAGCTATGCAAATGTTAGACAAGGGCCCCCAGCAAATTCAAACTTCATTTCTGCTTCATCTTTTTTAATATTCTGCCCACAATTTGCAGTAACCATTTGCTACCTAACTGCGCCTGTTACTATGAGCAACAAAGTGCAATTGAATACATTTACAGGAAACCAAATGGAATGTGGAATTCATGAAGAGGAATGCATACTTGATGTCATATTCAACATAGTCTCTCTCACTATCTCAATTGGCTCAATTGTCTTCAATGATGATGTGACTGCTGACTGTAGCAGGAGGATGAATTCTTAAGTGTACAGAAATGTCTTATCTGCTCAAATGCCTCAAAACTCATTGGACGGTGCTTCACCTTTCAGCAGGACAATGACCCCAAACATACTGCTAATGCAACCAAGGAGTTTTTCAGTGCCAGTAAGTGGAATATTCTTGACTGGCTAAGTCAATCACCCATCCTCAGTCCAATTGAACGTGCGTTTCACTTGCTGAAGACAATACTGAAGGCAAAACTCCCCAGAAACAAACAGGTAGTGAAGATGGCTGCAGTACGGGCCTGGCAGAGCATCACCAGGGAATATACCCAGCGTCTGGTGATGTCTATCGGTCGCAGACTTCAGGCAGTCATTAAATGCAGGCAGTATTTACAGAAAGCTACTGTGTAGCTAAAAGCACCTATGATCTCCTCCAAAACATGAAAGGCTATGCTTATCACTATAATGAAGTGTTAACCTGCCGACAATAATATTAATCTCCAAAAGCACTGTCATTGACAGACAAACCGGGTATGCAGTACACATGTCAGAATCTTAATAATATCTTTGAGGCACAGCTTGTTGCTCAGGGTGATTTAATGAAAAAGACATGGGATGTGATTATTAAATGAAAAGACATCTGATCTGATGATTTAATGAAAGGGCATTGGATGAGGCAGTTGACTAAATTTGACTAAACCCTAATAATGAAGTTCATTCATGGACATGAATGCGTTCTTAAGGCGTCTTTGATCACAGGCTGTCAGATCGTACTAAAGCTATAGTAAAACATACAACTATTGACAATTACGTTCTTGGATGGAGAGAGACATCGCGCCAACGACATAATAAGGTTTTATTATGATCAACTGCTTATTATCATTACATGTAGTAGTATTATTGCAAGATATTATTATTATTATTATGCTGTTTATGGAACCATGGAAGGGACAGCCTTCAGTGCAGACGTGTTAGAAGAAAGACTGAACTGAATATGAAAATACAGAGAAAATACAAGCAGGGCAGGGGGTTGCATCATTGACCATTATGATGCACAGGCCACGCTTTCCCTATTTAACTGGATTGATTCCCTGCTGGCCCAGGTATCATGCAATCAACCTCTCTTACTTTCCTTGTAAACATGTCTGCTGAGGGCTAAAAGTAGGTCGCTAGCACTAGTTTAGTCAAAGATGCCAAGTGGTATGCACAATCAAATTCACATTTCTTTCTCATTGTAATTTGTCATCGATGTCAGGATCAGTCTCTAAAAGTGCGTGTGAGTTACAAAACGCATATTGGTGCAAAATGATCACAGCTTTGAATAAGACATTTAAGGTATTTTTTTGTGTGGCTTACGCGTTGTTCTTGACGCGCTGTGTTGCACTTCGTTGCAAGTACAAGTTGTTACGCGTATCCCGCTTCATGCAAGCAGTTGCACAAACCTCTTGCCCCAGATTTCTTGTTGCATGTTTGTAATTAGATGAACTGAAAAAAGGCTGTTACGGTTGAATGCACATTTAGCCAAGCCAACAATGTTTAGCAACTGTAAGGACTAATTAACAAAAGTATGGTATAGTGGCCTCTATGGACTGCTTTCACCATGAAGCATTATCATGTTCTTATTTACTTATGAACTCAGCTAAGCAGGGTGGCAGTGTGGCATGATGGTTACAGAACTGGAACAGTAAGTCAAAGGTTGTGGGGTTCAGTTCTCCTCTGATGCATTACTTTTGTACCCTTGAGAAAAGTACCTGACCTGCGTTGTCTCGTTAAAATACCCAGCTGTGTAAGTGGATTATATGTGAAAATTGGTGGAAGTTTCTCTGGAAAAGAGTGTCTGCTAAAAGCTGCAATGTACTGTATATGTAAGGACAGCCTAGCCTGTATTCTTTGGGCTGCTGTTGTGAAAATACCCTTCGGTTAAGCGAGGTGGGGTACTGGAGTAGGTGTTTATATCCCTCACTAGAACTAGTGCATATGCCGTTGGTGGCTGCCGTTTAAACTTTAAAGTTTTCCCTGCCCTCTTCTTTAACTGACCTTTAAAAAGGTGTCCTTCCATTCAGTAGGTAATTAACACATTCTACGTTAACAGCCAGGGCTTAACGCAGTTTTGCTCAGGATCCTGCTGATCCTGACATCGGTGACAAATTACAATTTCCTCCAGTGCCCAAAGAACAAAGGCTACTGCACAAACTGTCACATTCTAAGTGTATCCTTTTAAATCTGGCATGCATGGTGCAGGGATCAAATCATAATGACACCGGTGCCCATGCACAGTGTGGTTGGGAGCACCGCGGGGCAACAAGTAATTGGGCACAGCCTGGCTCAGACAGATGGGCTATCAGTTGGCACTTTCACTCAGAGCTTCCACAGCCTCGCAGTTCATAAGCAACTCCTCTGGTTTATTGGCCAAGTGCAGTCCCCCTGCACCAGGCTGTGCAAGTAGCACAGTCCCCTGGCACAATTACTGCACAGCTGAATAGAATAGAATACAATAGAATAGAATAGAATAACTTTTATTTTCCTGTGAGGGAACTTCAGTTGTAGGTGCCAGCAATAAAAAAAAGACATAGACAGCAGACCCACTAAACACAAATGTTAAATAAAGACATTCAATTGAATCAGACGTTTCACATTAAAAGAAGTTACGAGTGGACTGAAATACATTACGATTATGATTAAAATTATTATTATTAGCATTATGATTGTTCAATGACATCATTGAAATGAACATCCTGTTAATTATGTTAATTATGATGAAAAATTGAGCATCAAAAGCAATAACATGAGCTGATGGACTTCAGAGTGATACCGAACGGCAGCGGCTAGCAGGCTACAGGTCACAATGATGGAGGCAGAGGAGGACAGCCATTAAAACGTTCAAACTGGCCTCAAGAATATTCAAGGTACTATGGGAGCATTATTGGGGGAAGACTGAGGATCCATGAACACAGTGTTGGGCGGGGCTACCAAGTGCTGTCAATCACTGACTTGCATGAACCAACAAAGACAGTTAACAGACTTGCTTTTCATACCAAAAACACTGTTGCCAGGATTCAATTAACGTTGGCTTGGTGAGCTAATCCTGTCTTGTACAGAGCTGCGTGGATGGGAACAGCCATGGTTTGCAGTCAGCAGCGGTCCCACAGTACCTCTACACATTTCAATTCATTTTTAAACCTGGGGGTTTATCAAACACAATTATTTTCCTCACTGTCTGAAGATATTTCACACTGCGTGACACTTACCTAAACTATGATTACAAATGAGGTGATGTGCCAACCCGGCAGCCAGTCTGAAAGGAGGTGGCATGCATCTCTCCCACCGAGTTCCTGGAAAGAAGAGAAAGTTTGACAGAGATATTTTATCAGCGCAGTTTTCATCGAGTCTGATAAGGTCCCGGCCCTACTCTCACAAGAACTGAAAAATGAATTGTGTCAGTAATGATACTGAAAACATCCTGCATTGCACAGTCTGTGAAGCTCATGGACGGAAGCTCATCCACCCCCGCCCCCCACCCAATTTTTGCACACGTTGCCTCAGATACTGCATGACCCAGGACTGCTCTCGTAACCTCTAAAGTTCTATGGACAGTGTATTTCAAAGTGCACCTCCCCCAAGCCCCTGTTTTAGGAAAAAAATATATAGTGGTGCCAGTTCTTCGGTGGTGCACGTTGAAGGACCAGATTCTTCTGCATGTCTTAGAAAGCACTAGCTGGTTTCCTCTGCAGTGACACAACCACCATTGTCTCTCTCTGTTTAATTGATTCACGTGTCACCAGACTGAAACCGACGCACTCTGCTGAGCAAAAAGGATGTTGGATATCAACTAAAGGAGAAGAAAGTCAATTTCAGTGATGTAGTCTAACCATTAAGTGGAGGAAAAAAGACCAAACCAGTCTTTTTGTTGTTGTTTTTTTACACTGCCCTCCAAAATCATTCACACCCTGTAGAAAGATGAACAAAGAAGGCTGTAAACAATACTGGTGATAGGGTATGCTCAAAAACGGGGAAATAATATTATTTTATACTTGGATATTATTATTATTATTATTATTATTATTATTCACACCCTTAATAATGAATTAAATTAAATCTGCATTCACATGCTACTTATTAAAGTATGTACATGGCATTATAAACGTGGCTTTCCCTGTTTCACTGTGGCAAAGAAATGAGGTAACACACATCCACGTGTTGTGTTCAGGATCTTGTTACAAACAAAGGATCTTGTTACAAACAAATAGATACAAAGCTAAAGCTACCAATTCCCACTATTAGCTCAAGAATTTAAAAGTTTAAAGCCACCTGATCTGGATCAGTGGTTAACCTGCATGGTAGAGCACGCAAGTGCATCGGCCCTCAATGATGGTAAAGGAGACAGCTTGTGAGGCAAAGATTTTCTACAGTTTGCTAAATGGCATTGGAACTTTGATGGGAAACTGGTGTTACGGTCAGATGGAGACCAAAACTGAGCTTTTTGGCCATACACAGTAGCAGTGGGTTTGGCGTTGGAGCCTGGACGCTAATGTTGAAAATAACGTCGTACCTACAGTGAAATATGCTGATGGTTCTTTGATGTTATGGAGTTGTTTCTCATCTACTGTTCCTGGGGCTCTTGTTAATGTCAATATTGTTAGTGTCAGGAACTCTACCAAGTGCAAAGACATTTTGGACAAAAATCTTGCTCCTTCTGCTAGAAAGCTCAAACTTGGCCAGAAATGGACCTTTCAACAAGACAGTGATCCCGAGCATGCCTCAAAATTAACCAATAAATTGTTAACTGACCACAAAATTATTGTTTTGCAATCTCAGTCTCAGTCTTGAACCCAATGAAACATTTGTGGTTTGAATTGAAGAGTCCACAAGTCCACAGCTCAGAGTCCACAAGTGAGACTGAAGGATCTTGAAAGGTCTTGAAGGGATCTTAGATGGATGAATATGTTCCCCAATCGCAAAAAACACTATAACACTATAGAAGATGACAATAGTGTTATCCTTATAAAAGGAAATAAATTGAAATAAATGTATCATATGAGGAGAAAAAAAGGTTATTTTGGTTGATTCCATTGTATGTATTGTATTATTAAAGTAGAACATTTCACACATTAAAATATAGCTCAGAACAGGTATTATTTATTTTAGTCTTTTTTATTCACTTTCATCAAAGGTGTGAATAATTTTTTCATTAAGAGTTTCCTTTTGTTTTTCCCAGTGACTGTATGAATAAATAGCTTGCCAGTTCATTTAGTAAGGACCGAATGCCTAATCACACGATATATTTATGATCTTACATCTAAGTGACATGACTACAGATCTCGTAGGCAAATCTGATTTTGAGCTCAGATATAAAAAGAGGGTAAAAAACAGACCAAAAAAAACGACAAAAACTACCCAGATGCCTGATGTAACTGACGTTCTGAATGGTTAAATTAATTGTCGCGATTTGGAGTTAAGCTTTGCGACGGTCCTTGCGACGGCAGTAGTTTGCGTGGCTTTAAAGACGGTCTCCCGCCCGCAGCGTGGGCGCCCTACGAAAGAGAAAACATTAAGCCAGCCTCCTATCCGCGTCTCCGCCGCCATACCCCGTCGCCTCGGCGTGCCCTCCCGCAGCTCAGAGCCGCGAGGCTAATGGCTTCTTTGCTCTGCTTTTCAACGCATGCTGCCCAGAGGGTGTGTATCCTAAAAGAGGGAGCATCCGGAGTGTATTACCAGCTGGAGGCTGGGGCTCTGCGCAGCACCTCCCCGACAGGAGCCTGTTGAAAGTTTGGTTTGAGGGTTGGGGGGTGGGGGGGTTGCTTGGCGGGTCGGGCGGGCTTTGGGTGTTTTTGGGTTGGGATGGGTAATGATGCTGAAAGAAAGGGGGGTGGGTGGGTGTCGGTTTCATGAAGAGCGGTAGACACAGTAACGGGAAAAAAACGCTTTGCTGTGGTGCTAGCCAATGCCTCAAGCGCCCCGAGCACAGCCCAGTAGCGTGAGCCAACCCCAAGAGTCCCCACATACTGTGCGTGCTACGCCATGTGCTCATTAGTACATTCCCTATGGGGAATGGTGAGGTCCTCTACCGTGAATAGCTAAAATCAAATAGACATTATTACTGTACAAACTGTACCCATTTGATCTCATTCTTCCCATAATTTGTACCATGTCAGTGGAAGTTTCAAACAGTAAAGTCTCAAACAATGTTTTAAGATGTGAGAGACATAACTCAATCACTCCTAGTCTATGCATATATATATGTCACGACACGTGGCGCTGTAATGGCGACGTAGTCCAGCTGTCTCTCGTGTTCGTGTTTTTTGTGTCGGGCTTTTGACTTTTGTTTTTTCATGCACTGTGTGCCTGTTGTTGTGTGGGGAGGTGGGCTGGAGATTTTTGTGGGGCACTCCTGCCGCTTGTTTTGATGATATTGGCAAATTGTCTCGCCGGGATAATTTTGTTTGTGGTCGTCCCCATGGAGACGCATTCGCAACATATGCTCAGCAATGTCCGTTGGATCTGCCATCGCTTACCATCGCTCTTCACCACAGTTGAAGATGTTGGGACTGATCAGACAGTGCAGGCGGTCTTCAAAGGGCAACCATGGAAGGGAAGGAGAAGATGGTGCGGGGGAGGAGTGAGGCGACGAGTGGGAAGGCTGATGCAGTTCGGTGCTCCGTTTCAACATTACAGAGATTGCAACACTGCGTGTATGGAGGAAGAGGCGGAGTTTGTGTGTTGGACTGCTAAATGACACTGGACATCTCGGGACAGCGGGGGCTATTTTTAATCATGGCTGTATTCCAATTTAATTCACTTAATTTGATATGATGTCTTTATTTGGTGTGTTTGTTTGTGTGTTGTGGGTCTGCCCCACTGTCTATGTCTTTTTTGTTGTTGTTGGTGGCTACAACTGAAGTTCCCGAAAGGGAAAATAAAAGTTATTCTATTCTATTATATATATATACAGTGTTTCCCCTACCATTATCTTGGCCGGGCGAAACTCACGTGCCGCCCGGCTTGGACAAGAGGGAAAATAAATAATTTTAATGAAAAAAAAAAAAAAAAAAAATGTATATTATTCTTTTTTTATTTTTTATATAATCTTTTATTTTTATTTTTATGTAGCTGCAATATTTCCCTTACCGCAGAATGCGGGAATGATCAAAATAGCATCTGGAAAAACCCTTGCCAAAACAGCTTCGGTTTCCCGTTAGGCCTAATTCAAATTTTCAATGGCAGCGCTGATATTATGAGGGTGTAATTATAGTTTCCGCCTCTACGCAAAATGGCGCACTTTCACCGCCCGGCCTGAAAAAAAATCTAGGGGAAACACTGATATATATATATATATAGTGATACATTACATATATATACAGTACGTTATATACCAAACATGCTGTATCATTCCCAATCAATTTTCAAAATACACAGTTGTTTCGGTTGTGTGACTGTATTAGTATATAATGTATAATTAATAAAATAACTTCACAACAAACCCAATTGAAAATGAAGTGCCTAGCTACACTGATACCCCCTGAAATTATAACTTTATAACCCCACTGGTGCAATAACAATGTAGTCATAAATTGTAGGCTGTCTCTCTATGGTCGGATAAATCAAAGATCTATTCCATTTAATTTCTGCTTCTGTTAGATGTTTACTTTACTGTCTTTTTTAAGCTTTCTTGTGGGATTCTTCAGCCTTCAAATTACTGCAATTATTTGGAAAGATGTTGCAGTTGTACAGTCACCCCGATGTAAGACCTTAAAACTACATTTAGAATGATTCCGCTCAGCAAGGAGTCTGTTAACACAAAGGTGCTTTTTGGATATTCATAACTGTGATTGCTCTTTCATTGTTGATCTTAGATAAATGGAGCTGCCAATTTAAATTATGTTATGATCAGCGTAGTTATATGACAAGTTCAGAAATTACTTGATTTGAAAGGTCTCTAATCCTTTTTTGTTTTGCTGATTTTAGATTTTTCCAAACTACAAATGAACAGTTGAAAGTGTTAAAGACTCAACCTTAAATGCAAATGTTACTTGAATCCAGGCTACTGTTAAAAATACAGTTTAATTTCTTTTTCATTTATCATATTCATAAACCACTTTTAAATGTGTCTTGTACGTCTGTGTAACAGACATACCTGTACGGGTAGCATCAATACCAGTAAACTAGTTTTTGGAATGAGGTGTACCAGTTTGGGCGACACAGATGATAGCCCCCAACAACAGGCAGCCTCCAACAAATGCTGGGGCTTTAAAATTCCTGGGCTACTAATTGAAATTTTACATTATACACCAATTATCTGAGAATAACCTGAGTACTTGCAATTCAATGAATGATCCTAAAAGAGAAACATTTAACCAGTCCATCTTTCTGTCAGGTGTGTTTCAATGAGTCCATAAAAGCCTTAAAATGCCACGCCAGGCGCACAGGAAGCTCATGCAACGACACCAATGATTCCAGCTTCCTGAAATTATTGTCAAGCTGTCGTCACACACAGGCAGAGCTCCACTACTTCCACTCTCTTGTTTACTTTTGTATTTGCTCTTCTTAAGGGTAAAGTGAGTCAAACACTGGGGAAAACAAGGTGAAATTGACCCTTAAAGTTCCAAAAGGCCAAATGAGTCCAAATGAGTCAGTGGCAGGGGCGTGACCAGACTTTTTTGACTGGGGTGGCCCAAGTGGGGCACTGACTTATGCAGGGTGGCATGAAGTACGAGCACCCACCCAGCACCCACACGTCAGAATAGCATTAATTTACCATTTTTGTCTCCACTACGCACTACCCATATCTACTTTAATTACTAACATTACAGTGTCTTACATTCCTGTGTTTAAAGTTTAAATTAAAAGATAAATAGACCTACCAATCACAACACAACGTGACACCATAGCAAACATGTGGATAGGTTTACTGTGTTTCAGAGGCTGTAACGTTAGTGGGCTTAGTTTTAAAGCCAGAGGGACGTTTGTGGTGTCATATGGAACTACTAGATGACTAAGGCATCCATTGGCACCGAACATGTCATGCTAGACTGGGAAGGGGGCTAACACGTGTTAAATATCGCTCCAAAGTTAGGCTACATTTTGCATTTGGTACATTTTCCGGCGACACCCCAGAACATCTCCCTCGTTTTCACAGCCTAATGCAATGTTGGCACGTAACGTTAACGTTATGTTATATCATGAAGATAAAAAAGACAGGGGAAACGTTTTAGCTTACTAATGTTACAGTTTACAGAGGGTGAGGCTAACTACTGTTGAGGAACTTGAGGCTATACAGCTAAAATGTTTTTAACCACTCGTCTGTGTGGATCAACAAAAAAGTCTACTCACATCTTTCAGGAGCAAGTCGACATGCGACAAGTAGCGAGACATCAATGATGTAGCCGGTCACGGTGTCTGACGAGGAGAACTGGGCTGCGTCCCAATCCAGTTTTTGCTCCACCCTCGTAAACTTCACTTGCAAACTTCACTTGGGGGAATCCCTTTTGAGACCAGGATGTACCCTCGGTCTCCATTTTAAGTGTGAGTCCAATCCGTTAGAAAGCCAAGTGAAGTTTGTGACATAGCCCCTCCACCCTCAACTTTTCTCAAGGGAACGAGTCTGCAAAAGAGTAGACTCTGCAAGCTCATATTACCCACAATTCACATCGAACGTCCTGTTCAGTGATAATCACGTTAATGTTTATCGCGGTATTATACATTAAAAGCGCATACAGAATGGAAAAGACGCTGTATAGTCTAATAAATACAGGTTAATCAAGTAGTAGTTTGCTATTTTGTATTTCATGGTTTAGGAAATCCGTGCGCTGGTACCGAGATCCCACGATACGCCACTGTGCAGCAGCACGATTACTTCCGAGTATAGATGGGGGTGAAGTGCGTCTCAATTCAAATAACCCGCTCCGCCCTCGCTCCCTCCCACTCGCTAAACGCAAGTGTATACTCCTGTTTTATTGGTATGTGCGTCACATCCTCCCAAGTGAAGTTTGCAAGTGAAGTTTACGAGGGTGGAGCAAAAACTGGATTGGGACGCAGCCTCTGGCTCATTACTGCCTCTCAGGTTTAAAACTGAATTGCACCTATACACGGAAGCTTGGTTTACTCGTCAAACAGGTAGTCCTGCGGCTCCCGCCTCGACTGGAGATAGCCAATCATATGGGGTGGCACCTGGGGTAGCCTATCAGATTCCAGGGGTGGCCCGTGCCACCCTAGGCCACTCCCTAGTCACGCCCCTGTGGAACACAGTGTCAACCTTAGATTTCTCTTAAAGTGTACCTCACGCTGTAGTCGGTCATAGGTAATATTAAAACGGCGTATTGACTGTGCATGCTTATGTTTCCTAGGACACAATCAATGTATTTGACTGCCCCTTTACAGAACATAGACTGCGTTCAGTTGTGACTACCAATGCGGCTGCTCTCACTGGTACCGCCACCCACTGATATCGCCCCCACTGATGACTGCCGGCTTTCTCGCCCAAGTGATTAGCAGTGCAAAGCAGGGCTTAGTCATACCAATAAAAAAAAATATACATGAGTAAATAATAACAAAAAAAAAGTAGAAATGTAAAATCCAGTGACAGATGAGGGAAGTTGGTTTTATAAGCGATCTGATCTCGTCATGCGACACAGCTCACGCAGCAGAACCGCCCTAATGATGCCCCGAGTCTCCTGAGGTGAAAGGTCATTGGACTGTAAGGATACACATGACATGCACTGCTAATCATTTAAATGTTATATGTTCCATATTTACTGGATTACAGCGACTCGTTTTTTTTTCAATAATAATTGTACATTTCTCTCCCTCCTCTCCCTCTCTTCTGCATGAGAGAGTTCTGCCTTCAGCGAAAGTTAATTTCTCATCTTTTACGACGTTTTATCTTCAACCTGTATGAGCAATAATTAACGACAGTGCAACATCAAAAACAACATCAAAAACATCATCAACCGCAGCAACATCATCATAAATGCCCGCGCCATAAATAATAATCAGCAAGAAAACATAAACAACAACAATACAACGTCAAGAACAACATCAAAAATATCATCAACCACAGCAACATCATCATAAAGGCCTGCAACATAAATAATAATCAGCAGAATAACATTTGATATCATCATCATTGTCATCCAGGATACCAGGATTGCCATAGCCTCAGCTGACCCTCATTTGGTGGACTGCCAAAGTGTTTCTTTAAGATGTTAAAGAAAATATTGAAATTTAAGAAATGTCAGCCACACACCACTCCCACCACATTGCTAACAATACTTTATTTCTTGCATTTTTTTCAGTTGACCAAACATATTCTAAAGGGCAGTAAAAGGCAATTCTATTTCTGTTATCTTAAAATGTATTTTGGGGCCACACAGGATCATGAAGAGTTGTGGTTTTCAGTTGAAGTTGTGAAGCAAACAGTTTCCTATTGCTCCGAGTAAGTCAGTTGAAGTTGTGAAGGACACAGTTTCCCATTGCTCCAAGTAAGTCAGTTGAAGTTGTGAAGGACAGGATTCCCCATTGCTCTGAGTGAGTCAGTTGAAGTTGTGAAGCACACGGTTCCCCATTGCTCTGAGTGAGTCAGTTGAAGTTGTGAAGCACACAGTTTTCCGTTGCTCCGAGTGAGTCAGTTGAAGTTGTGAAGCACACGATTCCCCATTGCTCTGAGTGAGTCAGTTGAAGTTGTGAAGCACACGGTTTCCCGTTGCTCCGAGTGATTCAGTTAAAGTTTTGAAGCACACAGTTTTCCGTTGCTCCGAGTGAGTTTGCGACTGATTTAGAAAGTGGAATTCAGAGATCGAAAGGAGCCTGACAGGTGACTAATGAACCTGCTCCTCTGGAGGGACCGTTTCTGGTGGACGCCTGTAGCCCGCAGACACGGGGAGATATAATGAGGGCGGCTCAGCGGGCGGCTAATTTGCGGAGAAGGGATATGGCCGTCTGTCCAGCTTCGCTCGTGGCCATTTTTCGACTTTCTCGGGTACCGTTGGGAACTAGGGGGAGTCGCGGTGAGGTCTGGTTGCACGGGATCCAGAGAGAGAGAGAGAGCGCACGGAGACAGTAGACCCCTGTGCTTTGAAACATTAGTGTTTTATGAAATTGGTGGGGGGGGGGGGGGGGGTCCCTGGGCATTCCCCTAGACATAATCTTTCAAGATCCTTCAGAACCTTTGGTGTGCTCTTGTGGACCGCTCAAAAATTTTAAATAGTTCTCGAGACCGTGATGGCCATGGAAAAATATAATTTTGTGGTCAGTTAACCATTTCTTGGCTGGTTTTGAGGTTACGCTTACGACCATTATCGTGCATAAGTTTGAGCTTCCTGGGGGAATACCAGGTTTTTCGCTAAAGGATTTTTGGACTCAAATGATTTTTAAGGATTCTGTATGGAGGAATGATCAAAGATCCCCACTATATATCTAGAAGGTGATTTCTTAGTTTGCTCCTTGTGAAGGGAGAGTGCACATATGCAACAGGTGGGGTGTAACACAAAATTTATTTTCAAGAGAATTGAAAAATCAACATTTCTAAATGACAGATATATTTCCATGGGAAATTTAATTATTACCTTTTTCTCATTTAGTCACTTTTACACACAATTCCTTCATAGCTGCCAAAGGGATTGCACTAACGTGATCCAGTATCACTGAAAATGAGCAAAATTACTACACCGGCCAAGCTGTGGGACTGCTTTTTGTGCCATTTGTGGTTTTGTTTACAAAGGAGCTCATATTCCCCATCCAATTATAATTACTGCCTTTCTTCAAATGTGAGGTTTGTGTGAAAGCAGAGCCCTGCCTTAACGGTGCCTACATGATGTGACAGGACGGTATGTTTAAAAAAAAAATTTTTAAATATAAGAAACCGCAAACTGGAAACATTTTTCATCTGAAAAATATTATATAGCCTTCATAGTGCCATCTGAATCCATACAGTTACTGCTGCTACAACACAAAAGCCTGCTTTCAATTGCTATTTGTTCTTAACTTTTACTTTATAGTAATAAATGCCAGAGTTACCTTTTTCATAATGCAAACTCAATGTTTTTTTCAGTACTTGCTATACAGTGTCTGTAAAGGGGAAAAAAAAGGTCACATAATTGAGCCAAAGCTAAGAACCCATGTTAATTGAATACAGGCCAAAGTAAATGTGATCCAACTCTTTAACGCATCACAATACTCACTGATATCGCCCGTAAGGGCTGAAATATCATGATATCGCCCCAAACCCTAGCAGGGAGTTTGGGATTGATAGGATTTATTGGCCATTGGGGCACCGACAGGCTTCAGAGCATGATTTAAGGGCTTTGTGAAAATTGAAGCCGGAGGAAAGTGCTTTTTTTAATGACCTGCCATTTTCCTCTCCTCTGAGGCGATGGCCACAGACTCGGATGGGGCCCGGGACTAGAATGGTCTGTAAGAGCGACGCTCGCCTGCGGAAGAAAACAAGTTTACCAAAAAAGAAAGGAGGAAAAAGTGTTTTCTTATCTGTGTAGTTGCAGTCCGTTTTAAAAAAATCTTTTTTCTCCCCGCTGGATTTCTCCGGCTAATGTCGAGACCTCTTTGGGCCATGCGTCAAACGGCGACTCGCAATCGCGCGAATCCCTACCAGGTGGGCCTCAGATGGCTGGGGCCGTGCCACTCTGTGCTCTTCTTTTGTCAAACCACTATTGCTAAGCAGGTGTGGGCTTGGTTAGGTACTTGGATGGAACAGACCTGCTGGGAAAACTAAGTTTCTGCCGAAAAAGGTGTAGTGGCACTCTTTCCATGGGACCACATAAAATCCAATGTCCCTGCAGAGCATCACCTTATAGCACCAATTATGTTCTGCAGAAGGTGCTGTCTTTTGGATGAGTTTAAACTGAGGTCCTTACTGTCCCTGTGGACATTACAGTTCCCACGGCACTTTTCGAATGATGTTTGAAAGGGGCATTCGCTCAAATTCTCGTACAGCGGTCCACCTGACCATTCCCTGACATTTGACTGATCAATTTCAATTCAGTTCAATTCCATTTTTATTTGTAGAGCACTTTCTACAGAGAACTGTGACAAAGATGCTTTACAGAGACACTGAGGGAAAATTGGGCAAAAAGCAGGCCTGCGAGTGAGGTAAAAACTCCCCAGGGGGAATGAAAACACTCAAACAGTGACAAGAAAAAACTCCCCAGTGGGAAGAAATCTTGGGAGGAATCAGACTACAGAGGGGGAGCCCATCCTCTGCTGGCTGGCCTGGTGTAAAGCAAAGGTGGAATGGATGGTAACTGAAATGTAATAAGATATCTATCTCAGCAAATAATCACATTGGCAATATCAATCCCTTGCATAGCCTACCCACATTGATTCAGAAGGTCGTAACTCCATATTGGGGTTCACAGTTGACCTACCAGGATAAATAAAGATAGCATGCAATACAATAAATAAATAAAATTCTAGGTGATAAATAGGAGAAACAATGAGCAGAGAATCTTCCCTAATGACTGGGGCTGTTTCCCTGCTACTGCTTGTGGAGGTACTATGATGTGTGTGTCAAAATGGCATTTTTCCTAATGTTGCAGGAAATGTTTGATTCAGTCTTCAGAGAACCTGTGTACTCTGTTCTTTATCCTTATCCTTCCCTTCATCCCTTCCCGGCAGCAATACTGATGGAAGGTTAAAGGTCATGCAGGATTCAAAAGTGCCCAATGTTCTGGCATGTTCAGCAATGGCGCTAGCAATTTTTAAAACTACCCTGTGACCTCAAGTTAACCCTGTTGAAAATTGTTATGTGGAAAAAGAAGAAAATTACTTTTTAAAAGCGCGTCACATATTATTAGTTTCACATTGACTTTTAAGAGATGACCGGTCTGTTAAAATTGTAAACAGTTGTGATGCTAACACTGGGTGCATTCTCCTGAGCATGAGGTGGGAATTCTGGCATCTTCTCGACTTCGTTAAACATTTACTGCAGATAATCCAAATAATCTGGAAACAAACTGCACAGCCAAAATGCAATTAGTGGCTTAAGGAATTAGCTGAGCTGAAATCCGAACGAAACACACATTTTTTTCTTTGAGTTAATTGGTGGGTTTATGATGGATCATGACAAAAACCATGTAAGCGATGCTTCCACAGCTGTCAGTGTGTGGAAATCTGGACTCAACCTGATGAAAAATAGTTTTTCTTAACGTTCACTTTGCCTTGCAATGAAATAGCAACTGCTGTTGTGAATGTGAACATTTCGTGTCATGAATGTGCCTACGTCACTGAGATTGCTGGAGGCACACACACCGCAAATGACCACACAAATGACTATCTACTTTGCTGTCACAACACTCACCAACTGGGAAAGTTGTATTTTTATTTCATTTTTTTCCATGTTCAGTAACTTTATCAATGCAATTAATTTCCCTTAAATGAAATATGTTTATAAAAGTATACCTTAAGTACACTTAAAAAAAAAAGAAATCCTAGGTAGTGTACTTAAAGTGTTCTTTCACTTTACTCTTCAGAAGTACACTTTTATGGTTTGAAATACATACAAAGTACGTATATTCTTTAACTGTAGCCCAGATAATGCGCTTTGACTTTGACAGACTTTACCTGTGAAGTTTTTTACATGAGACTTTACCTTATATTACCTTATTGTTTGTTTATACACAAGTTTTGGAATGGTAGGTATATGGTACATATTTATTGGACCTCTCTATGACTTCAGATTCATTTCTTGATTGCAATGACATACTGAAGCCCCACAGTGATCAAGATGCTTAGAGATGGATATTAATATTTATTCAAGGTAAATAAAAACCCTAACCCTAACCCTAACCCTTAACCCTTTTCTGTATGTTGTTAATCAAAGCAAAAACTTGCTTAATCCCTTTCATATACAGGTATATATATATATATATATATATATATATATATATATATATATATATATATATATATATATACAGTAGAAGTCGGAAGTTTACATACACTTAGGTTGAAGTCATTAAAACTCATTTTTAACCATTTTAACCACTCCATAGATTTAATGTTAGCAAACTATAGTGTTGGCAAGTCAGTTAGGGCATCTACTTTGTGCATGACACAAGTAATTTTTCCAACAATTGTTTACAGACAGATTATTTCACTTTTAATTCACTATATCACAATTCCAGCGTGTCAGAAGTTTACATACACTAAGTTGACTGTGCCTTAAAATGTTTAATATTTGGTCGCATATTCTTTGCATGCCATGACTTCCTGATGTCTGTGACCCAACAACATCAGAAGACTTGATATCGTATTTTCTGGTACTCTTACAAGCGATGCTATAACGTCTCTGCATTTGAATGGATCTCTATGGGAATTGGGGGGTGGGACTAGATTTAGCTGTAAATTATGCTGGAACAGTATGGAATACATGATTGGTAAAATGGCTGTAAGTCATCAAGGGTCTGAGGTATTATATATCAAACAAGCCTCAAACTATCACTCTGCTGCCAGATATGCAGTAGATATGGATGAATCACTTGAAGCGTTGTTTCTCCTGACAAATTTTCCTATTGAACTCTATAGAAAAATAAGTCAGGAGAAGAAACCCTTCAAGTTATCCATCCATATCTACTGTATTTTTGGCAGCAGAGTGATGGTTTAAGGCTTGTTTGATATGGCAGGCCCTTGGTGACATAGAGCCATTTAGCCAGCCATGTGTTCCATACTGTTCCAGTGTAATTTACAGCTAAATCTAGTCCCACCCCCCAATTCCCATAGAGATCCATTCAAATGCAGAGACGTTATAGTATCGCTTGTAATGTCTCTATGGGAATACAAGTGATACTATAATGTCTCTATGGGAATTGGGTGGTGGGACTATATTATAGTATCACTTGTAAGAGTACCAGAAAATAAGATATCAAGAGTCTTTTGATGTTGTTGGGTCACAGAGATCAGGAAGTCATGGCATGCAAAGGATATGCGACCAAATATAAAAAATTTAAAGGCACAGTCAAGGTAGTGTATGTAAACTTGTGACCCACTGGAATTGTGAATTAAAAGTGAAATAATCTGTCTGTAAACAATTGTTGGAAAAATTGTCATGCACAAAGTAGATGTCCTAACTGACTTGCCAACACTATAGTTTGCTATCATGACATCTGTGGAGTGGTTAAAAATGAGTTTTAATGACTTCAACCTAAGTGTATGTAAACCTCCGACTTCAACTATATATATACACTGCCCTGCCAAAAAAAAAGTTGCACACTCTAATATTTCGTTGGGCCGCCTTTAGCTTTGATTACGGCGCGCATTTGTTGTGGCATTGTTTCGACAACCTTATGCAATGTCACAACATTTATTTCCATCCAGAGTAGCATAAGTTTTTGGCTGAGATCTTGTATTGACGACGGGAGAGTCGAACCACTCCGTAAAGTGTTCTCCAGCACATTCCAAAGACTATCAATGGGGTTAACGTCAGGAATCTGGTGGCTAATTCATGTGTGAAAATGATTCCTCATGCTCCCTGAACCACTCTTTCACAATTTGAGCCGGATGAATCTTGGCATTGTCATCCTGGCATATGCCCATTGATGGGATAACCTGGTCATTCAGTACATTCAGGTACTTCGCTGACTTCATTTTATTGCTGCATAATGTTGCTGAGCCTAGACCTCACCAACTGAAGCAACCCCAGATCATAACACTGCCTCCAGAGGCTTGTACAGTGGGCACTATGCATGACGGGTGCAATGGTGACTTTTTTTTTGGCCGGGCAGTGTATATATATATATATATTTGGCAATGTGATCACAGTCTCTTCCAACAGCAAAGACTGAGACATTTTTATCATCTCAGGGTGAACCTGTTTGTTTTCCCTCCCCATTGCCTAACACTGTTCGAAATGTGTGTTTCACAGGTGCATATTGAAAGACACGTTTACATTTCCAAATAATCATTGGAATTAAATAACACCTTTCTCCAGTGCTAGCTCTACCACATTAAGGTGACAGATTTTCAGAGTGAACTGTAAATTCAGATACCCAAAGAAAAGGACGAATAACCTTCAGGATGGGCAAGGCGGAGAGGAGTAGAAAGGCCCCTCCGCTCAGAAGATGAATGTTCTCTCATTCATCGACCTTGGCACTCTTGTATTTTCAGTGGGTGTTTTTAACTGAGCTAGTTCTGCGTCAACCTCTCCAATCTGTGAACCAGTATAGCACTTTGCTTTGCGGACTGTTGAATTGAACGACAAGGCTGAAAGCTGGCAAGTTATAAACCAAGGCACATGCTGTGCTGGAATTCAGGAACAAATCCAGAAATTATTTTGAAGTGGCTGAATTTCATGAGAAGGGATGGCCCTTTCACTTTCACATACACTGATACTGCCATGTGCTATTAAAAAAATAAATAAATCACATCCATTTTAGGACCAGCTTTGTATTTCTGAGCATGGGGGTCAGCACTACAAAGAAGCTCAAAAACTTGAGTTCTCTTGTTCATCTTTGTAGTTAATGCCTCTTTCCGATTGCAATTTTCATCCGTAAATGGTGCCAAAACACGTTAGGCTTATCAGGCCGGAACTATTAAAGCAGCACCAGAATGTGGGTATTCAGTTGGGCAAATGTGACATCTAAAGACCTGTACTGCATCACAATTCCAAACAGGTCTTCAATCATATTCTCCAAAAGTGGCACTATTGCATAGTTCCCTATACAGTTCACCGAAGTACACCTCTGACAAACCACTGCTTGTGGATTGTTTTTAGAGTAGCTACTGTAATGCTGCTCAAGAAGCTGCTTTATCTGCCTGGCTAATGGAAGCATAAGGGGAAAAAAACACATTGGCTAGATGCACCTGAGTCTGTATTAAAATCAGTGTTTCATGAATCACACTGTATAGGACAGCTCTCACTCAACCCAAAGTGCTTTGTGCAGCATTTGCTATAGAAATGTACCTCAAACCCGGATTTGCTTCCAAGCGCATGCTGAAAAAGGCAGTGAGTGGTTGCCACTAAGCCGGGGAAATGTAAATTGGACATTTGCTGCAATTTTTTCAGTCCCTGCCCGGTAATGTCATGTCGTAAAATATATGGCATTAGTAACAACATACTCTGTCCTTTGGACAGTGATGTACCTGGATATACTGGCTTGTCATCGTGCCCTCAATCATCCTTGTCCCATGAAAAGACACAGCCTACCATTAGTTCATATTCTGCAATATATTTGTGACAAAATAATGCTCGCTCTTGCTCTCAAACCTACCATGTCATTGTCATTGATAAATCTTCATCTTCATCTTCATCGTCAGTGTGGCTTGTACTGCACATCTTCTTCGCTCTGGGACTGTGGCATCCTAGAAAGGGAGTCAACTTCACATTCAGCTGAGAACTTATTCAACAAAAATAAAGTAAAGTAATATTATTAATACTTAAAAAATTAAAAACATGAATATAAATTATTATCCAATCTCTTATCTGTCTTAACCCATTTTAAACTTTTCGCAAAAGAGAAATGACACTTTTGAGAGACTGAACTAGTGAGATTCTTCTTGTTTCGTGTTTCTATTTGTCATTCATCATCTATTAGCTTTATGACTTTTTTGCCTTTATGGTTTCTTTGAATATCATAAGAAAAAAATGTAAAATAATTGAGAATTTTACTGCATGAAATCCTTGTTTCATTTTAATTCTCAGATAAAAATATCACAGATAAACATGATTTATGCCCCCTTTATTATAGTGATTTTAAAAAATATAAATCACATCACAAATGAATGACACTTTCATTGTTAATGTGATCTATCAGAGGCAAATGGCAACCAATAACCATATACACTGTATTGTTTATATTGTTTGGAATTGAGAGGAAAATAATATATATTGAGTTTTAGCATAAGTTTTATTTCTGTATTGCTTTAAAATCCCAATAATGTCCTGGGTTGACACAGACTAACAGTTTCACATGCGCTAATAGGTGAATAGAGCACAAGGGTTAAAATACGTGGTTATTGCTCGCTAAACCACATTGTTATCTTTCAGCTTCTAATCAAAAATGAGACTGTTTTAGAGTACAATGACTGGCTGCCTACAATTTAATAACATTTTGTGGCTGCATTTTAAGTCCTGTCCTGCTCAACAGTTCATACAGTGGGGACGGAAAGTATATGGGCAGTGACGCAATTTTTGTTGTTTTGGCTCTGTACTCCAGAACATTGGGTTTGAAATGGAACAGTGACCATGAGGTTAAAGTGCAGACTTTCAGCTTTAATTTGAGGGTGTTTACATCCATATCAGGTGAACCGTGAAGCAATTGTTGCCCTTTTTATACACAGTCCCCCCCATTTTAGGGGACGAAAAGTAATTGGACAAATTAACATAAACTAAAATAAAGTCATCTTTAATATTTGGTTGCATATCCTTTGCATGCCATAGCTTCCTGATGTCTGTGACCAAACAGCATCAAAAGACTCTTGATACCTTATTCTCTGGTGCAAGCGATACTATAACCTGAATCCATTTGAATGGATCTCTATGGGACTTGGGGAATTGGGGGGGGGGGGGGGTAGATTAAGCTCACTTTATTTAAGAAACCGTTCAAGTTATCCATCCATATCTACTGCATATGTGGCAGCAGAGTGATGGTTTGAGGCTTGTTTGATACCTCAGACCCTTGATGACTTACAGCCACTTCGCCAACCATGTATTCCATACTATTCCAGCATAATTTACAGCTAAATCTAGTCCCACCCCCCAATTCCCATAGAGATCCATTCAAATGCAGAGACGTTATAGTATCACTTGGAGGAGTAGCTGAAAATAAGCTATCGAGTCTTTTGATATTGTTGGGTCACAGACATTAGGACGTCATGGCATGCAAAGGATATGCAACCAAATATTAAATATGATAACTTTATTAAAGTTTATGTTAATTTGTCCAATTACCTTTGGTCCTCTAAAATGGGGAGGACTATGTATAGAAATGGCTACAATTGCTACACCGTTCACCCAATATGAACGTAAAACCGTCAAATTTAAGCTGAAAGTCTGCACTTTGACCTGATAGTGACTGTTCCATTTCAAATGCAATGTGCTGGAGTACAGAGCCAAAAAAACAAAAATTGTGTCACTGTCCAAATACCTATGGACCTGACTGTATAAAGGACCTAAATGATGATGCATTCATTTAATTTACAGGAAATGCCATATGCAGGTTTCTGTAGGTTTTCATTTGTGTCTTGCATGGAGAGAATAATAGAGAGTATTAAAATAAAAAAAAATAAAAATAATATCAAAATCATTATAATACACCAGTCGTAAATCATTTTTTAAACTATATATCATTTTTACATCTGTATTGCTATTGCCACAGAAAGGATGCAAGGCCTTCTGCCCGCATATACATGTAAATAGATCTAGTTTATGTTATTTTATACTTACAAATGCCCGTTATTTGTTATTAATCTTCCCAACCCCTCACCTATGCCTAATACTTCTTAATATATAGACATAAGGAAATCATAAGAGAGAGTGAAACTTGGCTCAGACTCAGATTCATAGCTAGCTAATCCATATTCCTGTTTAGCTTTCCCTTCAATGTATCCCTCCAAGCAGCATCATAGGTACTGACTGCTTTAACATGCAACAATATCCTTTTATCCCAAAAAATAGGAGAGAAGCAGACCTAAGATAGATTTATAAATAAAAAAATACCAGTGAGTGAGCCTGCGCATGGACAGAGATTAGAGTACAAAGTACAGTGATGCGTGAGGAAGCTGCAACTGGAAATAAATGGTAGTGCGCCGTGATACACTGTGTCCAGCAAATGCACTGTGCTGATGCATGCATATATAGCAAATACCCATAATCGAGGATGGGCATAGAAGTGGCGGCGACCAATCTTTTTCTAGAGTTAAAAGAAAAACAGGACCTGTTTCTGAAATAAAAACCCAGTTTTAGCGTAAGCTTTTTCACAAGACATTCAATGTGTTGCTTAAAAGAAAGGGAATCATCAGTTAAAATACATAGGTATTTATAGCACGAAACTACTTCTATCTGTTTACCATCCAAAGACACTATCACTGTGGGGCTTGGTGATTTCCTTTTAGAGTTAGAGAAGACCAACAGTTTGGTTTTGCCCACATTTAGTAAGAGCTTCAGTTGACACAGTTGAGATTGCAGACTGTCAAAGGCGGTTTGGAGGTATTCAAGAGCCTTGTTTAATGTGTGCGCAGAACAGTATATGACAGCATCGTCAGCATAGAAATGGAGGTTTTAGTTTGGAATGTTCTGTCCCAAGCTATTTGGGAAAGAACTATTTAATTGGAAATGAGTGAAAACCCTGCTTGATCAAGTGATGGTGCTGTGTGACTGCTTTTTCTTCCGGAACGCTTATTCGAGAAAATTATTCTTCAGTCGCCGGGCAAACAACATTGAATTGAAGCCACAAACCAGATGACAGGAGGATTAAAGAAGGAGCTGAGCTAAACCATTACAAGGCAACAGCATACTCGGTTGAAGAAGACCAAGATGTAAGCTATTACCACCCGGGATGGGCTTTTTGGATAATATCAATGGCAGTGTACACACTGGAATGTTGGGTTATTAAACATTAACTCTGGCATTAGTAAGCCAAACATTAGTAAAAAAAAAAAGACATTTTAGATGACTTGCTCATGTATTTGCAGGACCCTTTACCTGCTGTTCAATCACAAATGACCCACTGCAGTGGAACGATAAGGCCGTCAGGAACAGGAAGCTGTCAAGGTGCAAAGGTGGGTTGTGGTCAAGACCAGTGGTTCTCATTTGCCAAGAATATTGACTGAATCGAAGACTCAATCAAGCCAGGTTGGGAGAAGCAATAAAAACAATTGACGGTAAAATGTTTCTCCTTTTGTTTCGTTTACAAATTATTTTGCTACAAAATGTGTTGACACAGTCATCACATTTGTATGTCTTTGAGAAAACCATTTTAACAGTAACCTGCTTTTTTTAAACATGAATCTTAGAGCAGAGGAAAGATGTGTGATGGTTAGAGTTATTTTTATATTGTTTGCCTATGCATTTGCAATTTAGTCAAATGATTTAGTCAAAATTCTAGCAAGCACTGACATATTCAAATGAAAATTATATTAACAAATGAAAAAAAAAAGAATTTAAATGAGATTCAGGGTTATATATAAGCTTGAAGATACAGCTGAGTTTGAAGTTGGAGTGAGGAATATAATCTATAATAACATGTACAATAATGTAAACAGCAAATACACCTACACAAATTGTTTCTATTGTTTTGTGACAAAGTTGAATAAACTTAACACAGTAGTAACAATGTAGCGCAAAGTGTTACCAAAGTGATTGTTGAGTCATCCTGCTAAGTTTACATATCAGGCCAATGTGAGACAGCAGTATTACATTTTAATGAGCAAAGGGAGAATTCAAGAAGATCATATGTAATTGATTGCGAGATTTGCAGACTTAGGGCCTGGTTTACAAAGACCTTAACAAGTGCAAAACCTTTTAGCACATGTGAAACCAATAACATTACCAATGATTGGTCATGGTATGGTATTTGTTTTGCACCAATCAATGTATTTTTTATTAGTTTTGCTTGTGCTAAAAGGTTTTGCACATGGTAATGGTCTTAGGGCAGGATTCAGAGATGGCCAACTTAAGTCATGCGCTTAAGTGCCTCTCCTGCGTGGATTTAACGCGGGATGAGATACGTCATATTCTAACCTGCGCTACGCGGGTGCGTTTCTAAAAATGTGGGTGGCACAGGGCATGATATTCTAATGACCTGTTTCTTGTACCTGCCCCCTGGGTTGCCAGCTTTCTACAAAAGAAATGTGTGTGGGGATATACATTTTCAACGTGACGGTGACATTGCCTTTAATAACCGCATTTGCCTTTGTAAAATCCTACCTTCGTAGTTGCTCTTGTGTGATGGGAAAGGCAGTGAACGTATTAATCCGTCGCATTTATGAAATGATCTATAGCTCCTATTGACGACTTGGATATACCCATCACACAATCAAAAGAAATAATTGCTGGACAGTGGTTGCACACAATATTATTAAGTAAACAAATAAATGGTTGGATTTACTGAAAAATATATTTAAAAATCAAATCTTTTTAACAATTTACCTAATAAAGTCATGTAGCCTACGGTGGTTTAACACAATAGCCAATATGCAACATCTTCAACTTAATAATTTTGAAGAAGCTGTCTGTCTCTCTGTCAAAGTGAATATGATCCAGACACTGGCTATCAATTAATCCATCTAATATTGAGCTGGTATGATATACCAGACAGTCAATCATAGCCTACTTTTACATATTTTTCTTTTTATGACATCTTTGATAATTGCAAGTTAGCTATGCAAAGGAAAATATGACCAATATTACTGTATGTTACTGTATGCACTCATTCTAATATCCATTTTTGAAAGATGCTGTATTTTTCATAATAATCTATTGGCAGCGCTAGACATAAAGCACCTTTTTTTCCGAACAAAGTTGCGCAGAAAAAAATGATTAAGTGAAAACTGTGAATACGCGTATCTTGCACAACTTGCAGACACGCCTCATTTTCATCAAACCTCCACTCCACATGCATAATGCCACGTATATATTGGAGAGACGCTTAAAACAGCGGATAAGTCACATATACGAAGTAGCTTAAGCTACGCGGAATTTCGGGAGTAAGTCCCTTATCTCAACTCTGAATCTGGCCCTACTCTCATTGAACTCGTAGAACATAGGAGACCTTTCTCTATGTGGTCATGTAGTACAACTCTTTATTCAACAGGCCACTACATTAGGTGGAACAACCATGGCCACACTGTGTTTAATTACAGTTAAAAAGGTCAAACGTCTCTAAGTAAGGGCTTTAGATTTTTGTTCTCGTATAGCGCTGTCAAGTCTTGATTGTCTATGAGAGTCATTATTCAACTGCAATTGGTCCTTAATTTATCCTCCTGTTCAATGGCTTTTGCATATATTGCGTGTGAAAGGTGGTGATACTACACTACATCAGTGGCTTCATTATATTAAATTGTACATGGTATCGTTTTAATGAAGTGGTAGATTACACCTGAATGGGAGAATCATATAAACCCTGCACAGGCTAAAAGGCTGGTTATATAGCCCTGATAATAAATGCGAGGAACTTTATTCTTGACTAACAATATACTGTAGGCTACTGTCTCTCTACAGAGTCTGTTAAAGATGTTGGTGCTGAAGCACACAGATATTCACACCTTTAATAAATGTTTTTTTAATTTTTTTATTGATGATGACAACAGCCCATCAAGCCCATCTAGACTCATCATTTGTCTAATGTCTTGAGAATGTTACACATTGCGTCAAGTCTGGTCTTGAACTCCCCACGGGTCTCTGTTTCTGCAAAATGACTTAGCAATGTGTTCGCCAAAAAATAGTTTTTTTAACACGTGTATGTAAAAGAAAAAAAAAAACTTCCTGATATCAGTCCAAAATGTGCCTTTGACTAATTTTCTCCTTTATCTTGCCCCATTGTTCCCAAACTGTATGCTCTAAATCTTAAACTGTGTGTTCAACAACTCAGTTTGAAAATAAGGATATGCCTTCTCATGTCCCTGTTGCAACACAAGCTTTAAAATAGCAAGCAGTGATTTACCAAACAGTGAACGGACTCTCTCCCCTGCCCCCCAGAGCTACTGGTGAAATAGTTTCCAGAGGGGGACACCTTTGGAAGTAAGTGTAGTTGTGTTCAACATATTGTCCATGTCCGCATGATCTTCTCCCTCTCATATTAAATCCTATAATAAAATATAAAATCTATATTTATTTATACATAAATATATAATAAAAACCCACCCAAAAATATGTAAATCCCCTGTTTCTGAGGAGTTAGTTGTTTCAAAACATACAAGTCTCCCAATATGATCTCTGACACCCCTATTGCTAAGGGCCGCAGGGCATGCGGCTTAGCAGATAGTGGTGTATAAATAAAGATGTGATGTCAGTAACCCTTCAGATGCTTCCTATTGGGCTGGAGATGTGGGGAAACACAGATGATTTTGTATGTTTGTTTTTGTATTCAAAACACCCAATAATGGTAATTCACAGTGAGTTTCCGTGCTGGCAGACTCCAGACAAAGTGTGGGGGTCTACATATTGGCTGTGCAGGAGGTAGACTATCCCCCCTCACTAATTGCATCCTTTGAACCCCGTAAAGGTGCGGAGGCCAATGTGCTAACATGCTAATGGTAGCATGGCGGCAGTGTAGTATAATGGTTAAGGAACTGGACTTGTAACCGATAGGTTGCAGGTTCGATTCTCAGGTAGGACACTGCCGTTGTACCCTTGAGCAAGGTACTTAACCTGAATTGCTTCAGTATATATCCAGCTGTATAAATGGATAAATGTAATAAGAAGTTGTGTGAGTCGCTCTCTGGATAAGAGCGTCTGCTAAATGCCTATAATGTAATGTAATGCTAATGTGAAAAGATTTTCACTGTGAGAAGACATCTAATAAGGGGTGAACTGGAAATGTGTGTGTGTGTGTGTGTGTGTGTGTGTGTGTGATGCATCTTGACCTTTTGTGTAGCACAGGTTGGGGTTTTTGTCTTGTGCTTCCTTTTCTGTCACCCCCTGGTATTCATCCTGGCAATGATGGCTATGCCCCACCGGAGGCCGGTCGGTTTGGGTTGTAATCTGAAATTAAACATCTACGCACCCGATGTTCCACTCCAGCAGCTCAAAATGAATTTCTTGATACGTTCCTCTTTGTCTTAACCTCGCCCCCCCCCCCCCCCCCCCCACCCCCCCACCCCCCAGAGAACTAGAAGGTTCTGTCTTTTCCTCTGCTGTTTTATTCGATTTGAGTTTATCGATAGAGGGCATCATCGATAGAGGGCACAGACTTCTTGTCCAATGAGCCACTCTGTAGTTCAGAGAGCAGTCGGTCAGGAAGACTTTCATATTTATGGGAGGTTATCGAGAAAGAGACGGGTGCACTAACTAAAGCTCCCTTGTTTTTCCATCTCACTTTATTGGAGGGGGGGATAAAGGCTAGGGGGATCTTAAGCCACTGTCCATTCAGCTGGCTTGTGGTTTGATGCCTTTACAAAGCTTAAAGGGCATCTAAGGCCCCAAATAAAGGAGAGGTGTCTGGATGGACTTGCTTCGCTTGTATAAATCGCTAGTTTAAAGACTGAGCACTGAGTGTGAGCTTGATCTGCACAAACAAAGCTCTCCCTCTGTTTCATTTTCAAACGTATGTTCAGTTGTTCCTGGGAACTGTCAACGGCTGCAAAAGCTGTAACTTCTGTAAACAGGTCAAATTAACTTAGAAGTGCAAATTGGTAGTCTGCTCGAACCTTTGGTGATCTTTTTTTTTCTTGGGAAATAATCAGCCCAGCTGAAAGCAGCCATTATAAAAGGATGAATAAATTATCTGGGAGTTTTAGCTGGAAAGATTTCTCAGTCTAATGTAGTCCATTTACAATTCAGAGATTGAGGGAATTTATGTTCATATTATTTGAATAGCAAATATACTTGTTGCTAATAGGATAAATAACATGTTGCTTTACGGCTGCGTGCTTTGTTATTCTCTTAGAATTATTGAAATGATTCCTTCCGACAACAGTTTGAAATTCATGATCTGTGAAAACCCAATTTGAATAAGAAGGAAAGCGGGAGCATTAGCAACCATATGAACTTATTTAGGAATCACTGTTCCATGTGAGATGGCCAACTAATTTTCAAGTTTAATTTTATTTGCCTAATCCTGTATTTAATTTTCATTTTGAACTTTATATCAGGGAAGAAAAGATAAAATTCAAGCGCTGGAATTTATATGTACAGTATGCTGTATAATGTGAACTATATTTCTTTATTTCGGATGTATTTATATGCATTAAGCTAACCAGTAAGCCAAATGAGATTAAAATGTCCTTCACGGAGAAAAGGTTGTACAATTCTCTATCATTTTCATCATGAAATGAAATGAAGGAAGCAGCCAATGTTCATTATTCCTCCCTCTTCCTCTCTTAATGAAAGGCTGCAGCACATATAGCACTTTTGAAAAGGCCTGAGAGCCTCTTTAATGTTGCTCCTTGCGCCTCTAGTTCTTTTTTTATCTCGTTAAAACCGATTTTCAGCTTCTGTGCATTTTGAGCTATGTCCACAGTGCATCAATGGTCTATGCAACAGAGTTCATCCAATATCGTCGGGCTGTTTATTTTTAACTACTTTTCTTACTTTCTAAACATGTTTTTATCCTGTATTTTACCCGAAATATTTTTCTTATTTTTCTGCCTCCCTCTGTTCTGGAGAGTGCAGCTGGGACACACCCATCTCAGCACACTCGCAGCCAGCCTCTAGTTCTTCACGCTGAAGTCCACCAGCAAAGCTGTGAACTCTGCAGTACAGTGCAGCTGGCAGGGGAGTTTCACTTGCGTTACGTGTTGGGCAGTACTCTTCCGACCGTAACCCTGGGTGATACTGGGGAAAACTCCACTCCACCTCATGTGTGTGAAAAGACACTGGTAGGGTCTGGATTCTATTGGGCCTGCGCTGTCTGAGAACCCAAAGAATGACTGATATTATTTTGTAATGCTGCTGCTGGTGGTTGGCGGTTGTGGTTGTTGTTGTTGCTGCTGTATGCATCTTTGTTGGAAGGTGATGCTTAGGTGATGCAATGCTCAACTTTGTCATATATCGGAACTGCAACCTTGCTATTGGAGAACTGCTGGGTCTGCTGGTTTTTGGTCTTACCCTGCACTTACTAGATCAATTAAAAGTTGCAGACCCTGTTATATATTATTCATTTACAATATGTGGTTAAAAATATCCAGTGTGCACAACAGTGTGGTCTGTTGACTTGAGATTAATCACAGAAGGGTGCTGAAGAAGAGTGTTCTTTACCCTCTGCGCTTTGTGCGTAGATGCAGGTGGCAGGCCAAAGTCACGAGTAATACAAATGTTATTAACAGGTGCTTTGCCATTTTTGCCACTTAGTTGACTGTTTTTGTGTTCTTAACTGTAGCCGTACAAGTTAAATACGCCTGAACGCACCTGATGTTAAACCACACACAGAGGAAATGCAAAACAGGGCTGTCACATGGGACTTCACAGTTTTAAAAGCTTGACATTTCAAAACTGTGCCTGCAAGCATAACCCTTTAAATCAAAATATTCAGAATGAGTCAGAATTCTCAATTCCGGTTTTACCGAGTGTCTTTCTTTAGACCAGAGTAATCTATCTTTCTTGCCTCAACACCAAGTGTATCCAATAGGGAGACAATATTCCCACAGAGCAGTCAGACACCCCAATATATTTAGCAGGTAATCGGTATTGGGCCGTTTTCGTGCATGATATGCCAGTCGAATTAAATGAATGTTTGGAGAGAGAGGAAAAAACCTGCCTCTGGCATGTTCTGCTCTCTCAAATCAGCGGACACACAGAGCTCTACAGAAAGGATCGATTTCAGACTCATCTAAAAAAAGGCTACTTTCAAATAGCAAAGGCTTAAAAATATTGGGAACTGTGTTTGTGACATTTTTTAAAGAGGTGTTTTTGTGCCACATAAATTGGTTGCAGCTCCGTTTCGTAAAATTGTGCAGGTAAAGATAGCAGAGGGGGAAAAAAACTGTCAAAGTCCATGAAAGCTCGTTATGTGGTTAATTGGGCTCTGCGTTAGTTGATTCCTCTGTAATGCATTATAAATGCGCTTGACCTTTCTCTGGATTTCTGCCTCCTTCTCTCACCAAATTGGAAAGGAAAGACTACCTCTTGCCTTTAGAAACAGCAAACTGGTATTTCACTAAAGCCTTTGGAATAGTTTCATTTTCACAACGTATTAATTGCGAGTTATTCCCATGAACAGCCACTGGCGTCTCTTCATCGAACAGCGCGAAGGCTGTTAGTTTATCGAAGCCAAAGATGGGGAATTTATCGGGGACAATTAATTTCTCGCCCTTGGGTTATATTCAATTCAGTTTGATTATTAACATTATTCATTATCGTAAATGCATTTTACAATTTCTGTTTTGTAACCATGTCTCATGCACCCCTGTGCCGTTCAACTCATTTGACTTATTTTTTTAATATTTGACCTTTGACTTACTTTGGAACGCTCGACGCAGGTAGATGTCATCTCCAGGTGCTGTCTGCCAACGTCCAGCAGAGCGCACTGTGTGAAAAAAGTGATGGATTGTCTCTGTCCATGTGATAGGGCCGTAGCTTAATCTGAGTGAAGTAGATAATTTGTCTAGAATATTAATGTCAGACCAATGCCTCCCACGCACATACACGCATGCACATACACGCATGCACATGCACACACACATGTACACACAGGTGAAACAGATAGCAGACAGAACAGGTAAAGCAGGCCATTTGCACACTCAAAATAGTCATGCACGCACACACACGCACACGCACACGCACACACACACACACACACACATACACACACACTCGTTCCCACTGTCCAAGTCATTTCTTACATGCCTGCCTGCAGCTGGATGCTCTCTAAGTGATTAATCAGCAAATAAACAAGTGAGTCACCCAGTGTTGTGATAGATAGATGGGAAAATAACTACATATGGACAGGCCATTAAAAAGATGGATCGATGGAATATGATTGGATAGAAAGATAGACGGAGGGATAAATGAAGCAATTTTATTTTTTTAAAGCCAGTTTATAGGCCCCCGAATCATCATTTTAACGACAATTAACGCTGCAGCAAACAATTGTGCTTTGTTTTTTAGCCTTTAGTTTTCTAAAAAAAAACAATGATGGCACATTGAATCACTGATATGGTGCCTCAACGCTCCAAAAACCCCAGATCCACCCCTGTATTTGGTCACATGACACCTTTTGCTAAGGGAGGGTGAAATATCAGCCCCACCCAAAATGCTGTGCTACTGGCATTCCTTCCAGTGTCCTCCATTTTCATTCCCAGCATGCCTTGCTTCAGCCCTGAGGTGGCCTTTTTGAAATAAAAATAAAAGCTTTCAAGTATTTATGGTATTTAAGCTGGATTGTCCAAGTTTCTCCTGCAGCGAAGTGGGACATTCAACCACCATGGCATGCCTGGCAAGCCTCTTAAAAATTATTTTTGTTCCTCTCAGTGATCACATTTATTACCCAGTGCAAATGACAAATAGATTGAATAGAACAGCGGGAGCTGCTCACCAAAGCAAAACAGGCCAGTGGGCAGTGAGGCCTAGGATGTGTGCCAAAGCCTGGGCTTTGGGTGAAACCTGCTCCCCAGAATGAGCCATGGGTGATGAGGGCACACGGTGGAGTGAAACCCGAGAGAGAAAATAATGCATTGCTACTGGATATTGCATTTTAAACAACGATCCAGGTTTGACAGAGCTAACTTCTATAGCCTTAAGCTGTAAACACATTACAGTGCTTGACGCTGAACTATTGTGAGTGGTACCTGACATACTTAGAGAGCTGAAACCCTGTTTCCCTGCAGAGTGCTGCAAAAACAACACAAATGGAGTGTAAATAAATGTGGCATCATGGGAAGGCCTCCTGAACTTTTAATTCCCGGATTGATTCCAATCATAGTCCAATAATCATCCCACTTGTTGCATCTGCATAAAGATTTCTGGCATAGAAAGGTTTTCGGTGGTTGCTGAGACTAAAGGCAATGATAAGTCAAAGCAACCGACGCTGAGATGCGCACAGACCTGGAAATCATATGGGATTTGCCTTAAGTAGGTACAGCCATAACAGTCTTGTCGTGAAAATATACAATTGTATATTTTGCCCCTTGTCGTGGCCAAGTTTGTATGCTGTACATATTTTTGCCTGCTTCTAAAATCTATACAACTTTGCTTTCCAAAGAGCACATTTAGTTTTCACAGGTGGCTCTACAGCACTCATTCATCACAGGGTTATAATTGACCCGAATCGGCATCAATGTGTAGAAGGTGCCGGAAAGTTTTACAGCCGAGTCTCTGGTGGCCAGGTCTAATTGGGTCTCATGGAGAGCTTGCCGGGGCCCAAGACCAGGAGGCCTGTATCGTTCCCGTTTTGGCAAGCAGTGGCATAATTCACCCCTTGACTTGACGCACAACCATTTTAGGTAACGCTGAACAAGAAGGCCCAAGATATTCATCATAAAATACAGGTCCAGAACTTTATTGACCAGATTTAAGTCAAATTAATTTATTTTGAGCAGTTAGGACTACATCTGAAAAGCATTAACATGCCCTTTTGAGCCTGGAACTCAATATCAATTCATTGGATTGTTTAATGTAAGCATGCATAATTCAACGTGATTAATTGAAAGCAGCCCAATGCAGTAGAAGCAATGCATTAAGAAGGTACTTAAAATCAAAAGAGGATTTTCTTAATGGCTCTTCAGGCTAATACTAGTAAATTAATTCAGTGGGGAAGGATACTGTTATATGATTTTTTTTTTTTTTTTTAGGGTTGTGCTATCTTAAAGAAGGGACAAATATAGTAAAAAAAAAAAAAATATATATATATATAGAAGCCGTTAGTGCAAAGACAAGTTGAGCTCATTAATATATTTCATAAAATAACAGAATTAAATCTCATGGCTCCATTAATGAACAAAACTGTTTACTCTCAGCCATTTTAATTGCATAGCAATCTGTTGCAGACAAGGTCAATTACATTTAAACAATTAAAATAATTGTGCAAACGCCCTATCATAATGATGTTATGTATTTAATAAATATACTATATGAAATGCAACTACGTAAGGTGTCTAAGTAAATGAAGATTCATTCATGTATTTTATATTATTTTGTATGCAGTAATTGTCAGTGAACAGCCAGACACGGCATAAACCACATTAAAAAATGAATGTAATAAATGGTAACATTAATCATCTAATGCTGTTTGAAAATATCAGGGTGCTGCGACATTCATTAGAATTTTGCCTGCGAGCTTGCATGCCACAGTCATTGTATGAGTATGGTATCTTTAAAAAACAGGCACCCAAATTGTATGCATTTGATTTGCTAAACAGAAGATACAAGGGGCTAATAAGGAAATGGTGATATTTGCCTAAAGAGAGGAAGTATTATCAAGAGAGATAGCGATGGAGTGTCTTCCATTTTAATATAGCTACTATCAGTACAAAATAAATAATTATTATTTTGGATACAATTCTGTTCTAGGAGTGACTAATTCTTTTTTTTTTGGCCCACCACCCCTTGCAAATCCTATTTGTTAGCCTGCTAAACACCACCCAAAAAGGTGTTCACATATGATTTAATCTCAAATTCTTAATTCAACAACCTTGCTTATTAACATTCCACATACCAGACAGTATGAAAACTGGCAGGAAATGTTATACCCTACTAAGGTGACAAGCTGCCGTCGGAATGACAAAATTGCACAGGGACACCAGGTGATATTTTGCACGTGATTGAAATGCAACAAGCAATCCGCTTCGAGACAAAAGCTTCAGCAGGTCCGGAATACTCACACGACTGGCGAACGAATAAGAGAGCTAATGTTCTGAAAGATTTTCTTATCAAAAATTATTCCGGGAGAGCGGACGGTAATGAATTTGTCCCTCGTTAATCAGCTGGAATCCACGGAGCTGCGTGAAAATGGCTCCAGCTGGGAACTGATTTGCTTTGTTAAAATCATTTGTTTTTGATTGTCTTGCACGTAAGAAAGCTCTCCGCCCAGCATGCAAATTCTCGCTCGTCAAATGTGCACCTCTTGGCACATGGTGGCTGTTCAAAATTAAATCAGTGACAGCGATAAAAGCCCTTTGAAGAGTATGCTTTTTGGAATGTTTATTCAAAATTCTAAGCCAGTGACTAGAACTAGAACTCCAATTGCTTTCGATTACCAGTAGTGATTATTACATCAGCATTAGAATGTTCAGTCAAGAACATTCCCATCACATTTGTGATCTAACTCATTCAATGCCAGAGTGTTCTGGAACACTAAGCCTCAGCAGTGCCAAGCCAATATGGCTGCCGACATTCAAAGTTTTTAGATTGATAAAATACATTATTTTACCAATTGAACAGAATTTTTTGTTAATGAGGATAGATGACACACATCTGGTTCAGTTCATTATTAGAACAACGTCAAACACTATTTATGGAAATAAATTATTTATTTTCAATGCTTCTTAGTTTGGTTAACATGACGCTTACATTGGTGAAGTGTAGTAATAATCAAAACAGTTTTCCATAAAAATCAGCTCTTACATAACTATCGATAGCAATAAACATAATCACTGGTCATTTGTATAGATATGTACAAATTAGCTGTCCACTTGAGTTACTTTGTATCAACTATTTCAAAGAAAAACAGTTATCCTGAGGCAAAAATAACATAGGTTAAAATCTGTGATGTGAGGGACTAATAAAAAATGGAACCAACAAAACGATGGTCACTGGAAGAGATATGGGAAATAACTGGACAGAAGTGGAAATCAGAGAATTATTAAATATAAGTCAGGAAAGGGATATTATAAAACTCATTGATGGTAGGCTACTGTCCGTGGCGCAAACGTTTACCAGACCATCGTGGAACGACGTGGACCATCGTGGTAAAGACGGCTGTGGTCAACTTTAGTCGCCCTCTGCACTTTAGACCGTTCTGATTTTGTCGACTTAAGTCACCCTCGGCACTGAATGAGTTAAAGGGTTAGAACATAATTGAAAATGGATATCAGAAAAAAAAAGAATAAATGAATAAAAGAAAATAATCTCAACCTCACAGGTCCAACTAAAAGATAATAGCTGGACAGTTAATAGTTAATAGTTATATCTTAACACTGAAATTAATAACTGATGTGAGGGCAAAATAAACAAAAGCACTCCTGTATGCTTTGAAGATAAATCATCTGATCAAATCATTCATTTAGGACTTTGGGAGGGATTCACAAGGAAACTTCTTTATAGTGTAGATTCAAAGGGGGGGGGTGACGGTTTGACAAAGATTTTGGAGCTTTACACACCAGAAACTTGCACATTCAGGTTCCAGCCTGGGCGCAGTTGCCAACCTGCATCGCTTGGGTAAAATATCTGGCTATGTATAATAACAGAAATTAATAAACGGGATCCTGGTGTTAAAACAGATTAAATGGAAAGAGTTCTCCTGGATAGTTTTGCATAGCCTACCGACTTGAACAGCCATCATAATTAGGTGTGGTCATAGGTGTTCACGGTGCAGCTATTGCTATCAAAATCAAGAGGATTCCTCAGTACATTTTTGCATAGCCTACTTATTGTAATTTGAGTGAGTCCCACTGAGTGAGTTGCACTGGCTAAAAAGGAAGTTTTATTTTAATAGTTTTATTATTTAATTTTTGTTTTAATTGGCTGCATTGGAGTTGATTTCATATTCCTCGCGAGCACTCAGCCCTGGAATGTTTTGTCATTCAGTCCAGGTCCTGGGGGGGGGGGGGGGGGGCGCTCTTGCGTCTCGCCTAGAGCGGCACAAAGCCTTACGCGGGGGCTGTCTGGCTGTTCATATGGATCAAAATGCCCAGTCAAACAGGTAATAAAACACATAGAGAATGATAAGATAGTATGAAATGGACTGGAAGCAGGCAATACATTTACCTTGCCCAGGTACATGCTCACAGACTCATGTGTGGGCCCCACGTCTTGCCATTGCACTCAAACAAAAACAAATATGGTTTTTCATTCACAATACAATAGTAAAGAGCAACGAGACTTTGAGGTTTGCAAAGCCAGAGCTGGCTTCTTCCCATTAGACCCATAAATTGCCATCAGAAAGTAATAGGGCCTCAATGTTTTGAGGAGGCTCAAGGAATTGTGTTACATCCTCCTTGCTCAGGCACCCTCCAAACACAGTGTAAAAGCAGTGATCCCCAACCATGTTCCTGGAGATCTACCGTCCTGTAGGTTTTCAGTCCAACCCTAACACAGCACACCTCATTCAACATCTAGAGATCTCATTGAGCTGCTAATTCGTAGAATCAGGTGTGCCAAAATGGGGTCGATGAAATGAAAACCCACAGGACCGTAGATCTCTAGGAACGGGGTTTGGGACCACTGGGGTAAAGAGTCCCAGTACAGTATTCTAAGTGATGCCTCCTAAGCAGCTTTGTGAGAATTTCTCTGTGACAGATCCTGGGTGGGTAACCGCGTGCCAAACAGCATCTGTGATAAGGCTTCACACATTCTACTTCTGTAAAATAGTGTACTTTTTATGTGCTAGAGTATGTTATATGGTGTGTAGGTGTTGCTATGACCGAGCTGTTACCCCCTGTTATTTTACAAAAGTCCAACTGTCGTTCTGTGGGACTATAAATCCATATGGCTTTCACAAACACATCCTACTTATCTGTGCGCCAGACGATTTTTTTACTCAAGCACATCTACGGAAGAGCTAGTGCTGATTGGCAGATGCGTATCACTGATGACAAATGGAAGCCGGCTAATGACATAACTGAGGCATGTGAACTCTGATTCAGATGACTATTTTTAAAGGAAAACAGGATATGAGATGTTTCCACTTACCTCTGGGGAAGAAAAAAATACTATGATAACTTCCCAAGACCTGACAATTCATTTTTGTCTCCTGTAGGAGACACAAGTATCTGGTCTCAATCTCAAGAGCCATATATTCTACTGTGCTGAAACCTACATTACAAGGGACAGTCAATAAAATAAATTATATTTTTTGAAGTATTTTCACTGTAACATGTTTTTGTCATCCAAGATGTCAAAAAATGTAAATACTCTCGGGAGGATATTATAGTGGAATGCTTTTAAACGCACACTTGAAATCCAACATAAAAGAGGCCTCTGAGGATCAAAGCTTTTTTATGTTCTATATTCTGTATAAAATCTTTATAAAAAATGAACAGCCTGCAGCAAGGTATCTGTATGCGTGTTATATCTTTGTACAGATATTAAAAAGCATATTTCAGAATAGAATGATTTCAGTTTTATTGATGTCATTGAGGACAAGGAGCCATGTTTTACTGGGGACCCCAGAAATGAGCCCCTAGTGTGCACATTGTGCCCTGGAGAGGGTGGGGGCGGGGGCAGGGGTGGGAGGACGGGGAACCATGAATAGCTGAGGCAGCAAAGTGAGCTTGTATTCATATATATTTTAATCAAACTGTCGTCGTATTTGTTCCATCGCTGCGACGCCCTCCGTCGATCCAGGAGAGCGCACAAAGCGCTCGCGTAGCCAGCTGCTGTTTCTAGTCGCTCTGCAGTCCGCCAGTGGAGCCGCGTAGTCGGCGCGTCGGAGGGTACACCTCATGAGCAGCCAGCGGGGGCAGGATACGCACGCTCAGTCGACCAGGGTCCTTCCCTCCCTCATTGATGCTGTCTTCACTTATCCGCTGGCCACGTTCAGCACTGCTGCAATCAGGGTTTCATACCAGACAGTGACAACATGCACTTTAACAGGGGCCTCCACCTGACGCTTCAGTAGGCTATCCCGTAATAAGGATAGGGATGTGCTGATTGCCTACTGGGAGAGTAGAGACTTGAGATGACCCAGGTTTCACCCTGTGCCTTCGAAAGCTAAGTCCCATTGGTTTTAGCATTTACTGGTGATTATTTGAGATCAGCTGGCAAAGTAGTGAGTAAAGAGTAAAGACGGATTTTTGTGTTGGCCGTACAAATGAAACCCCCTCTTTTACTGCGGACCGTAAATAATGGAATTATCGCCAATGCTTAGCGAAAATGGTAAATGAACATTTTGTAATAATCGGGTAGTGCTGAACCCAAAAATGCCGTTTCATGGTAAGAAATCGGACCTTGACTCAGTAGTTAGTATGTCTCCAGTCTTGACGCAGACTCTGGAAACTGAAGTGCTGGAAATTTCATTTGAGCCCTGTCAGCGTTTTTCCTGCCCCAGCGCCAACTTTTTTTGTGAATCAGAAATAGCTAAATCTTCATTTGCCCCTGCCTTCACCTACAGCACAGAGTTAAAATTGGGCTCTTAATCTTTTTAGTCTCTGTAAAAATGTTTTTTTTAAAAAGTAACTTGATTGAAATATTTAAAATTTTGAAAGGCATTAATCCGTTTGACTGCAGAGGCTATATTTTCAGGTTCTGAGCACAACACCAGAGGACACCGGTATAATAAGTCAAACTGGCGCTAGAAAGTGCTTCTTCATACAGTTATAAATGCCTTGGATAACCTCCCTCCATTAGAAGGGGCCAGAGAGAATAACCCATAGTCTGTGTGAATGAGAGAAGAAACACTCTTACAGGATAAGGAGAAGGAAGGTGATTAGCTACACAGAACAAAAGGGCCATCAGCTCGTGTCATTATAAAAACCTATTATTGTTCTTTTAAATGTTATTATTGTTATTATTGGTCATAATGAGATATTATTGATCAACTGAGCTTTAGGGTTTAATGACCCTCTCTTTCTCACACACGCATAAACACACACACACACACATACACACAGTAAACACTGTGTACCAACAAGGTATATTGTAATGTCTTTTATTATTTGTCGATATGACGGCGAATTATCATTTTGTGTACTTCACGTTAAAGAAAGTTTTTCCTGTTTAAAAATATGCACCAAAAAATTCTAAATAAAATAAATGAATGATCACATGGATACTCTAATCCTGAACAAAGACCTTGAGCCTCTTTTACACACCCCGTTTGTATAATTACTCTCAGTTAATGCCGGTGATACATTTAACGACTTCCTTGCTGATTATATTGCACAATAAGTGAGCGATCACTTGGCAGGTAATTATCTCGCCCCCCTTTGTTTGGTCAGCGTACTTTAGAAGGCAGAAGAAAGCCCTTTGTGACATTGTGCATTGTCTCTGAAGGAGAAGGAGCTCTCCTGGCATAATCTACTGCAGGGAGCAGGGGGCAGATTGATTTAAAAGTGAGGCCATTCACACAAAGCACACGCTCACAATGCAGCCAAAGCTAATCTATAATGATGATTAAACCTGTTCAACGCGCTGGCTGTGCTTCTGAATACGGAGCAGCGGAGATTCGCCTCATAACTGCGTGTGTGAATGACGTGCACAAAGGCTAGCCTACTGGAGAGTTCCTTTGTTATCCTGGTTAAATGCGTCGGGTAGTTTCCAAGTAAAAGCTGATTTGGAAGGGCATGAAGACCTGCTGATTTACCAAACAGTGAGCGTTTTTTTGGGGGGGGGAAATTAAGTTACAGTACCATTCATAAAAGAAGTGTGTGTTAAAAAGCAGGTGAGTGCTATACAATGACTTACCTTTTAGTGTGTGGGCCCCAATACCTTTTAGTTCTTGTAAACTTGTACTGTAGTGTGGTCGTCTAAAATATTCCTTTTGATCTGATGACAACTGAAAGGTTTGCTCAGAGGGAAAAAAAACGATGTAATGCAAGCCAAACTCCTATACGGTGTCGTCCAAAATTATGCATACCCTTGATGAAGATGAACGATGAGTGACTATAACATTAATAATACATGAACTGAGCTATATTTTCATTCTCAAATGTGGGAAATATTCTACTTCAATAACTATTCAATGAAATCAATCAAAATGACACTTTTCTGAAATTATAAATGTATTTCCACCAAGAAGAGAAGTGTCACATGATATTCACACCCTGGTACTTTGTGCAACCTCCTTTCTCAACGATAATATTATTGAGTCATCATCAAGTGTTTTGTGATGGACTGGTGAACAAAGAAATATATACACTTATAAATATATATATATATATATATATATATATTTATTCTTTTTTTTTTTAGGGGGTCTTTGACCATTCCTCCTTAACAGAATCCGTTTGCACTTGTTGACTTCCCCTTCAATTCAATCTACAATTTTCTGATCAGATTGCAAAACAATAATTAGAAACATCAGTGAAGTAAGAAAACATCAGTGAATTCCAGAATGTTCATAAAAACGTATTAAAGACAGTCTTAAGAACAAATTTGTTTGTGGAGTGGTTGGTGAATGAGGCCCAATTTTACTCATTTCAAGATTTGCCAATGGGGTAATAAGTTTGCTTTATAGCAGTCATCCTATGGCGCTTGCTAGTTTTTTCAGTGTATGTTTTCGTTTTAGTTTTCACTTCAATTTATTCCTTCTCGATTTCGAAATCTCGATGTCGAAAATCTTAATTCGAGATTTCTGAACTCAGCACATGATTGTTGGGCTATGGGTATCAGCTGTTGATCAGTGCCTGAGAGACTAGCAGGCAGTTAATTGATAATTGGGAGCAGCTGTGATGCATTGCCTTGTCAAATGAGGGTGTGACGACACCCTTCCTGTTGGCATTAAAAGAGGCAGGAAATGATTCATACTGTTTGCTCATTTCTGATCCAACAACCTCTTACTGCGCTCCTCTTGGTCACCGGCCATTGAACTTGAAACTTGGCGGGTCTTTACGTTTGGGTTTTTCCTTTGCTTGAGCTGCCAGGCTTTGAGGTTAAATGTTAAAGACATTAGTAAGCCTAGCTGTTTTCAAGGTGTTCTAGACATACCTATGCTTGGTCACCTGCGCTTGGGCAACTAGCCATACTAGGCTCGGCTAATCATTGCAAGTTATTTTACCTGTCTAAATGATGGCCTAGTCCTGCAGGATTTATTTGTTTTGTTTATTTTATATATTTTGTAATTTTACATAGGTTATGCGCTGTATTTTCTGTTTAATAGAAAAGGGAAGAGAAGAAACTTTATTTTTCTCACAGTAAAGAAACATTTATGGTGTATTATATATATACACTACTCACAAAAAGTTAGGGATATTTGGCTTTCGGGTGAAATTTATGGAAAATGTAAGTTCACGCTACAGTGATATTATACGTATCATGAAAGTAGGGCATTTAAGTAGAAGCATGCAATGGTGATTTCCTCATCTCAAACAATTTATTGAAACAAAAGCCAACAACAGTGGTGGGTATACCACAACAAAAATGTCAATGTCTCAATAACTTGTCATGTGCCCTTGAGCATCAATTACAGCTTGACAACGACGTCTCATGCTGTTCACAAGTCGACTTATTGTCTGCTGAGGCATGGCATCCCACTCTTCTTGAAGGGCGGCCCTCAGGTCATTGAGGTTCTGGGGTACAGAGTTACGAGCCTCTACACGGTGAGTCAGCTGATCCCATAGGTTTTCTATGGGATTCAGGTCTGGAGAAAGTGCAGGCCACTCCATTTGAGGTACCCCAGTCTCCAGCAGCCTTTCCCTAATGATGCGGCCTCGATGAGCTGGAGCATTGTCGTCCATGAAGATGAAATTAGGCCTGTGTTGTTCATGCAGGGGCACAATGACTGGATTAATGATGTTATTCAGGTAGTATGGGCTTGTCACTGTACCATTCACAAAGTGTAGGGCAGTTCTGTATTGACTAGACACACCTGCCCACACTGTAACACCGCCACCACCAAAGGGTCGTCTGGTGACAACAGTGGCTGATGCATAGCGCTCTCCTTGACGTCTCCAACATCGTTGGCGGCCATCATTTCTGCTTAACGTGAATCGACTTTCATCAGAGAACAGCACTGAGGCCCACTGGTCCCTGGTCCAGCGTAAATGCTCCCTGGCCCATGCAAGACGATGACGCCTGTGCCTGGTGGTGTGGTCAGGTACCCTTGCAGGTCGTCTAGCACGCAGACCACGCTGATGTAAACGGTTTCGAATGGTCTGACGTGACACTTGGGTGCCTCTCACCTCCCTTAAATGTGCCTGGAGTTGAGTGGCATTCATCATCCGGTTCCGCAGGGCACTGTTCACAATGAAGCGGTCATCAGTGTGGGATGTGGCCAAAGGACGTCCACTTCTATGCCTTTCTGTGACTCTTCCAGTCTCTCTGTATCTCTGTTGCAACCTGCTGATGACACTCTGTGACACTCTAAGCTCAGTGGCCACTTCCCTCTGAGAACATCCTGTTTGAAGCCTCGCAATGGCGAGGTACTGTTGATCAATTGTTAGGTGTCGTCTTGGTCTCATGATGTCAAAATGTGAACAGCATGATGAAGAGGACTGTTTAAATACCAATTCTAATTGAACCAGGAAATTTATTGGTCGATTCATGGATCAAACACCTGTTGTGAATTTTGCCGTTCAGCTCCTTGTTAGAGAACAGCAAGTTGTGCAAAAAGTACTGAAACATTGAATAGTTGGACATGTGCATTCAAAAGTTTAGAGAAGGTCAAATTAATTTCACCTGTAAAGGTTATAGTGCATTTTAGGTTCATCCTGAAATTTCACCCGAAAGCCGAATATCCCTAACTTTTTGTGAGTAGTGTATATTGAAGAGGCATCTGTTCATTATATATTTAAGAGGCATATGTTGAATAAATGTTTAATTATTTTATGTGATTGGAACTAGCATTCCAGCTCCTTCCTGATAAGCCTGGATATGGGGGATAATGGTACCGCCATAACTTGTCAAGTAAAAAGTAAAATAAGCTAATTTTCTACTTGAAAGAAAAATAAGATTTTAAGTCTTGTTACGAGGGTGTTTTTGAAGTCATTTATTTATATATTAGTGTCCTCCAAAATTATTGGCACCCCTGGTAAAGATGAGTAAAAAGGGTTATAAAATCCACCTTTTGGTGAATTAGCTTAGTCTCACACTGAAAAAATGGGAAAAATCCAACCTTTACTTGAATGAAATTTATTCTGAGAAAAAAACAATCCATCAATAAATTATTTTTAACAAAACCACAATGCCACAACTATTGGCACCCCTAGAAATTCTTATGAACAAAATGTAACAAGCATTTTTCCCATTTATATTTTACTTTTTGAAGTTGAGTGTTTAGGAATATTCAAGCAGTACTCCATGACTTTCTGTTTCACTGGGGTATAAATATGAGGTGACACAGAGGCCATATTCCCTTATTCATACTTCGGGTGTGTCCCAATAGTCGAAAAAAGGCACCCTCCCTTCCTCCACTACCACCTCCTCTACTCCGTGCCCCGGAAACCGATCTTTGGTTCCTCCCTCCCTCCACTGTCTCAATAGTGAAGCGGCCTCAAACGTGGCTTCTCCTCCGGTGAAGCATACATCGATGTATCCTCCTGCTGAAGTTTTTTTTTCACATTTTTAGTGAAATCATTGCGCTCACGCCCACAGAGGCAACAGTGATGATGCGTGCTATGCCTTATATGGATTTCCCCAAGATAATGATGCCCCAATGCAAGATATCTAGCCTAAATTGTGTGTGCTTCAGTTATTAGCACACAATCACATCCTACAACGGATAACAAAATGCCAGTCCGTTTCGTGGTTCATATCCTATATAAAAATTTGGGGATTTAAGTCGGGGAAAAGGCTTTATTTATTTGCGTGTACATTAACTTTGCTTATTAATGAACATTACTATACATAATATAGCCTAAGCATGACAGCTAGCATTTCAGTATGTGAATATGAATGAATTCAACCATTCCAAAGGATGCTTTTAAATTTGATTCCAGATGTTACAGTGCGAAAAAGGCCCAATTGTTGAGTGTGACCACTGCAAAACTATGAACATTGGGAATGATAGGCCTATATCCCATATGATGATAGTTCGTTCCACTACTAATTACGGAAATGTCTCCCAATTTGTTTATGTAAGATGCATGGCAATAGTAGGCTGTAGTGTAGCTACAGTAGCCTATAGGCCTATGACAAATGAATGCTCGGTATGTTCAGACATCAACATCGGGATTCTGGACTTTCAGTAAATTGTTATGTTTGCGTAGCCTATACTACAACTGTCATGGTTTCTAGCAGCCTCTGCTGTTTCTGCCTTCGGGTTTCCTTTTGGCGTCATTGGGACACACTCTCTGATTTTTTCCACCTCCATTCCGGTATTCGTATTTTGCCCGACAATTATTCCCTACACCTGTTTTGCGTTTCCTGCTGGCTATAAATACCTCAGGATTTCAGCACTTCGATATTGTCTCATGTTATCTTGACTACGAAGTCGGTAAGGTATAGGAAATTCGGTCGCTGCATTCTTGGTTTGTATAAATAGAGAACGCAGCAAGTCCGGTTAGAAATTAGAGAGATTAGGTTTAGATAGGTTCCTTCTCTTCCATCTGTCTTTTTCTCATCCTTTATTTCTGCTGCCTGTTATCTTTTGTTTAAAACTCTTGTCACTACAGAGTTTTTGATACCAGCTTGCATTTCTGTTCTTTCCTTGTCCTGTTTTCTTGGGTCTTTATTTACGTTTCATTACCTCTTGTCTACACCTACTATTCAGTGCGTGAGTTTTTTTTGTTTGTTTATTATTCTTGCAGTTTTATTCGCCTCTGTTTGAGGTTGTCTTGTTTTTTGGCTTATTGCTAGGGAAGTTTTGCTCCTGTTTTTTTGTTCACCTTTTCCCCTTAGTCGGATAATTCTGTGTTTTTCGGCGTATTTTTCTAAATACGCTTTTAGAAATCCTTATCGGTCGCGTTTGTTTCTCTGAACCTTACAATCCCCAATAGAGAATATCAAAGTCAGTATGGAAGAACCAGCGACTTCTAGGGAAACTTACAAAACGCTGCCTAGCCAGGGCGCTACAAAGGTTACCTCTGAGGAGGCTATTTTCATGCTGCAACTTCAACAAAGTCATTTGATGGAACAAATACAGAACCTGGGAGACTGCCTGCAAAGGCTAACAGAGATCCTCCATAGACATTCTGTGGCAGTTAATGCTCCCCGAGTTGCACAAGCACAAACTCCTCCGATACCCACGCCACGTACTATTAGGGAGCCCAAACTCCAATTACTGCCACGTTATGTTGAACGGCGGAAATGCCACCCCTTTCTGACACAATGCCTTATTTCTTTTCGAGCACAACCCTCCCGTTTTACCACTTCAGAATCCCGCGTAGATTTTATTTTATCCCTCCTGAGCGATCAAGCTCTCGCTTGGGCTGACCCTTTAATTTGGACGAAAGCCCCCTGTATTCGTGATTCCATCCAGCTCATGAAGGAAATGCAGCTGGTCTTTGATCACAAGGTTTCAGGTGAGGAGGCAGCCAGGAGATTGACCAGCTTGCGTCAGGGCACTAACACTGTAGCGGCCTTTTCAATTTCATTCTGAGCATTAGCGGGGGAGACAGGTTGGCCTTGACGGTCCGTTAAAATATTTGTCCAACAGCATTGTCCAACCCCATTAAGGACGTGTTAGCTCAGCTTGAGCCTCCTGCTACGTTCAGTGCTCTGGTTACCACGGCAATTCGCCTGGACAACCGCATCAGGGAACGAGAGCAAGAGAGACAGGGGAGAGGAGAGACCGTTCGGTTCCCCATCTCTCTTCCTCTCCGGTAATGTCCCCAGTTCCTCATCCCACCCCTCCCTCCCTTAACGGGGAGGGGCCTATGCAGGTGGATGGTGCTTCTCTGCGCGAGCCGAGACTGGCGGTGCTGTTATTGCAGGCGCAGGCGCCATTTGAAGAATTTCTGCCCTAAATTGGGGGGAAATGGGGGGGTCTCGCTAGGGGAACCGGGTACCCCTAGCGAGACATAATGGTACTGCCCCTTGGACATTATTACAGGTTTAACTGTTCTGGAATAAGCGCTCGGCTAATGTCAACGCTTTTATTGATTCCGGAGCTGTTGAGTGTCTTATGGATGTCAAATGGGCCCGGAAACATAAAGTTCCCATACACCCCCTCATTCGTCCTCGTCTGGTCACTGCCCTCAACGGCTGTCCGTTGGGCACCGGGTCCATTAAAGAGACCACGGGTTCCCTGACCATGCGCGTTTTCCACGAGGGTCATCTCAAACTTATTCAGTTCTCTTTAGTCGATTCCCCAGATTATTCGTTAGTTTTAGGGCATTCGTGGCTGGTCCGGCACAGCCCATACATTGATTGGGGTAGTGACAAAGTTGTCGTCCTTCAATGGGGCCCCCAATGTGGGGCTCACTGTTGACTGACAGCTCCCTTTGCATCTTGCGGGCGTAGCCATCGCTCAGAGCTGAGTCAGGTAGTGACTTTAAGGAGGCTAATTCCCGGCCTGATCAAGGCAGTTTCGCTCCTCTCTCCGAGGAGGGGAGGGAGAGCATTGCGGGGATAGGGGCGTCCGATTTTCCCCTGCCAGTTAAGGTATCGGTCTGCTCCCGCAAAGGGGGTTCACGACTCCCACCCTCAGGTCTTTTACGCCCTTCACCCATCCCCAGTCGTTCTGGGAGGCGCGTTCGTGTGGCACTTCCACACGCCATAGCCAAACGAGGTTGCGGCCGACAAGTGTCATCGTCCCACGTTCCATGTCTCTCGCTTGAAACCGGTGCTGGTTAGCACACTTGCCCCGGGTGACAGGTTGCCGCCGCCTCCCTCCAGGCCCTTGGAGGGAGGTCTGGCTTACACTGCTCGGCGCATTTTGGCCGAGAGAAGCATGGGCAGAGGTGCCCAGTTTTTAGTGGACTGGGAGGGTTATGGTCCTGAGGAGCGCTGCCGGGTTCCCTCCAAGAACATCTTGGACCCAACACTTATTAGGGACTTCCACAGAAACAAGGCTGAAGGATCGCCTGGGGTCGTCCCTTAGTAGGGGGGTCCTGTCATGGTTTCTAGCAGCCTCTGCTGTTTCTGCGTTCGGGTTTCCTTTTGGCGTCGTTGGGACGCTCTATCAGACCTTTTCCGCCTCCATTCCGGTATTTGTATTTTGCCCGACAATTATTCCCTACACCTGTTTTGTGTTTCCTGCTGGCTATAAATACCTCAGGAGTTCCGCATTTCGATATTGTCTCATGTTATGTTGATTACGAAGTCGGTTAGGTATAGGAAATTTGGTCGCTGCATTCTTGGTTTGTATAAATAGAGAATGCAGCAAGTCCGAAGAACTTAGAGAGATTAGGTTTAGATAGGTTCCTTCTTTTCCACCTGTCTTTTTCTCATCCTTTATTTCTGCTGCCTGTTATCCTTTGTTTAAAACTCTTGTCACTACAGAGTTTTTGATAAAGGCTTGCATTTCTGTTCTTTCCTTCCCCACATTTTCTCGGGTCTTTATTTTTTCATTACCTCTTGTCTACGCCTAATATTCAGTGTGTGAGGTTTTTTTTGTTTGTTTATTATTCTCGCTGTTTTATGTTTGGAGGATAAAGGGTGAGGCTTGCAAGCCGAAGAACACCATCCCAACTGTGAAGCACGGGGGTGGCAGCATCATGTTGTGGGGGTGCTTTGCTGCAGGAGGGACTGGTGCACTTCATAAAATAGATGGCATCATGAATATTGAAGCAACATCTCAAGACATCAGCAGGGAAGTTAAAGCTTGGTGGCAAATGGCTCTTCTAAATGGACAATGACCCAAAGCATACTTCCAAAGTTGTGTCAAAATGGCTTAAGGATAACAAAGTCAAGGTATTGGAGTGGCCATCACAAAGTCCTGATCTCAATCCAATTGAAAATTTGTGGGCGGAACTGAAAAAGTGTGTGCGAGCAAGGAGGCCTACAAACCTGACTCAGTTACACCAGTTCTGTCAGGAGGAATGGGCCAAAATTCCAGCAACTTATTGTGAGAAGCTTGTGGAAGGCTACCTGAAATGTTTGACCCAAGTTAAACAATTTAATTATTGTTTACTAGGATTAAATGTCAGGAATTGTGAAAAACTGAGTTTAAATGGATTTGGCTAAGGTGTATGTAAACTTTCGACTTCAACTGTATATATAGTATATGCATTTCATGGGATGCTAATACATCAACATCTGAAACATTACAGGGATTGATATTATGCACTGAACAATGGCCAGATTTCAGAGCCATTTTGAGAGCCGAGCTGCCTAACTAATAGCATCTGTCAATAAAAGATCAAGACCCTGCGGCGACTCATTTCTGCTGTGACCGCCTGGAGGCTACACACTCTGTAGTGACTGACAAATTAGCCCTGTGACAGCTGATTGGCTTGTTATTATACTGGAGGAAAAATAAAATGAAAGGTGAAGGATGCTGAGTAAAGAGGGGGTGGGGTGTTTAGGGTGCTCAAATCAGGCCCAACTTATGTGTCAAATACAAGCGGCAGAGAGTCTGTAATGTTTGCAAGAAAACTAAGTCATTGATTCAATACAATTTCCACACTACAAGATGGGGCTCTGGTAGTATAATGGAATGTTTTAGTGCACCTCTGAGCATTGTTTTTTCCCTTCATATGCTGGGCATTGTGTTTTGAAGAGGATTGGCTTTCACCTTGATTTTTGCTGGTCAAATCATGGGTGACAAAAAAAAATCTGTCCACTTGCAGTTAAACAGAAGCACAGCAGTTTTGCATCGCATTTTAGTAGAATGACCCACCATCATAAAGAAATATTTACACACGGCTTGTTTCTGTTATTTTCCTGTGATGATTGATGATGACTTTTCTGACAATGTGTGTGTACAGTATATTTCCACTGTAGGAAACGTGGGAGATCTTGTTTTACTTTTTATCATTCTGTATATACGTGTACAACTTACAATGTAGAAATGCCAAACATCTGCAAAATTTAAACACATTATACCCATCCTGTTCCTTCAAAATCGGGGGGTGCGTCCCAATACTCGAAAAATGCACACTCCTTTCCTCTACTACCACCTCCTCTCCTCCCTGCCCCGGAAACCGATCTTTGTGTCCTAATCTAATGTTGCTGATTAGGCTACATATTAATTAATGTCTCGACGCAAACCGCAATGTCGGGTGCATTGTATACTGTACATGCAACTACTTGTACTCAAAACGTTTAGGTGGTTTTGCATACTTCTGTTTAGGAGACGAGTGGTAGTGGGGTAGTGGAGGAAAGGAGGTGGGGAGTGAAGAATATTGGGACGCAGCCACTGTCATTTTTCCAAGTCCTTCAAATAATCCTGTACTTACATTTATTTTATTTTTTTTCAATTAAAAGGTCACAGAGGTTTATTGGGTACTTTTTGACTTCTTTAAACACAAGTGGTCACATGCAGCATCGATGATGCATAGATTTTTGGTTTTATTTAAAATCTTTACAAAACCATTGTTATTACTTTGAAAAATGATGGTTTATTTCTTTGATAAAGCCTTACAAAGATTCTCCAAATTACAAGTATCCTGTTGGGTTTCCAAAGCAGTGAATTTCATCTTATCACAATGGAGCCGCACTCTTGATGAGAAATCAATATTGCATTAAGGAAGCAAATAAGATAAATACGGATGTGAAAGATAGTTTAAACACAGATGTAAAACAGGAAATAGGATGCATTTATGCACTTGCCACTATCTTATGGGCTGGATGCAGGAAGAAAAATGTGTTTCACAACAGCTATTAAAACATACTACTTGAGACTTTGCACTAGTAAATATCTGTCATACGCTGACGCTGTAACGGCTTATTAAAGACACTGACATGCAGCACTGGTTGTAACCGGTTAATTAGACAACATCCCAGCTACAGCTGATACAACAAAAAAGCAATAATTACAATAATGGATGTGCTCATTGCTCTCGATACTTATTTCTATTTAACTGTAAACTTTTGTCCTCTGGCCTTCTAATCAACCACCTCTGCTAACACAATGGCCTCACTGTGCCCAATCCAGACTCTCTGGCTTGTTTATTCCATTAACATGGCATTTGGAAAAGTAAATTTTTCTTGTGCACTTCAGTTCAAGGATAGATAAACAAACTAACGTAAAAAAACAAACCTTATTCAAACGAACAATTAGTGTGATAACTGAACTAATGAGTTGAGAATCCGTTTTGTGGCAGCTGGTGCACTTGCGGCTGGCAGCCCCACCTGGATGGACTATATTTGCCCTTCATTCTGCAATGCTTCAGTATACATAGAGTGCCTCACGGATAATAGGGTTTGGATGGAACGCTGTATTCTCTGACAGTTGACTTGTCAAAATAGTTGACATAGCAATGATGATGCAATACCAGTGCTGCCTTTTAAAACATTATCCCCACCCATTCACCTTGCTCAGCCCCAGAAGGGTAGCTTCTACTTGGGTTAAACCAGTTTTGACGGTACTGTGATGGACAGGAAGGGGGGAGGGGGAGGGGGAGAGGGGGGGGGGGGGGGGGGGGTCTGCGATGATGTAGTGTAGTGTCAGGGTGGTCGGGGGGTGTCTATTTACCTTGTAGCCAATAGAGGCCCCCTGCTTGTTTCAACACTATTGTCAGTCAAATCTTGCCTTGTTCAGTCAAAAAAATACAGAAATTTCCAAATATTAATTTTCATCAGACTATGGCGGGGGGAGTGAGCTATGCCAGTGAGCGCGAATGCGATCAGTTCAGGTAACCGTACTTGTGCACCTCACAGGATTCAATTCATGGCCTCCTGACTCCTTGTCAGATGGCTGCTGTTCACAGAGGTTTGAGTCATTGGCTCAGCGGTAGTGTAGACGTGAAGGTTTTCTGGCTTGATTAACTCTATAACAATTCTGGGAAGGGTCTGGTCCTCCTGCTAGTCGTGTGTGGTACCTTTCTCAATGGCTAGGGGCTCCTCCAACTGCTCCAAAATGCATTCCAAGTTCAAGCGTTCACCTTGAGACAAACATGGACCAAACAAGAAATAAGTTAATATGTTCAGGGGCATTCAACAGTGAGGTTTGTTGACTGTTGTGGTTATGAGCTTTAGCCTCTGCTCTTCCTGGTTCAATGCCATCAATTTCAAAAATCTTGGAAGACTTTACAAACTGTATATGACAGTAAGAGGGAGGCGCCTCTACTTCAGGTAGTATATGCCATTTGGTTCTGTCTGGAGTTATCAGCTGCGAAAGACGAGCCGACCTCAGGGAAAAAAAGAGAAAACGGAATGAATTAGATAGGAGTGACTGACATGGTTCAGAACCTGGGCCATTTCAAAAAAGATGGCATCAAAACAAAGATAAGGCACTGCTGACATTGCTGTGGATGGCAAAAGTTTTTTATGTTGGCTTTAAAAATCGAATAATTTTACTTCTAAGAAAATGTTCCTGATATATTCCTGATCCCTCAGTCTGTGGCTGAACTGACAGAATATGCAATAGAGCTGGGGGATTTAGCATTCTCTGTACTACTTCATTTTATTCCAGTGAAATCACTCCTCTGCATACAATAACAAAACAAAGCCAAGCGCAATGTATATTCCTTACAGAGGCATCGCGATGCCTTTAGTCTTTCATTTTCACACCTTATGTGAATCTCTTCAGAAATGACACCATTGGAAATATGGATATTGCAGCTATAACAACAAAAACTGCGATAAAGAAAATTAATAAGGTACCGCGGATATTGGATGTGTATTCACTCCCATGTATTCCCTCAGACTCTTTGTATGTTGTTGATTTCTGATAACGTTCTCATCAGTGCCCAAGCCCCTAGAGGCTTCAGCTCCCTGCTTTTAATCAAAATGCTGATAAGCTTTGATGTAATGTAATCCAGCCCACGTTGAGCTTCATACAGTTAAACATGGACAATGTGGATGTGATTGTTTTTTGATTAGTATACAAGAATTGAAAGGGTTCCCTGATTTGGGTTGAGTGTGATGGAAAAAGCGCTACGCTATCGCTATCTGGTAGCATTTTGCTGTGCTCTCATTTGCATAGTGGTTGTGCACAAAATAGCAGTTTTGCCAACAAAGCATTACCTCTAATTTACCCACATTTGCAGGGTTTATTTTTGTCCCATCAGATACAAGTGCACACCATCAGTACTTCACTACAGTACACCTTTCCAGTAACTTCACTGCCTGGCCAAAAAAAAAAGTTGCACACTCTAACATGTTGTTGGACCGCCTTTAGCTTTGATTACGGCGCACATTCGTTGTGGCATTGTTTCGACAACCTTATGCAACTTCACAACGTTTATTTCCGTCCAGAGTTGCATTCATTTTTCGCCGACATCTTGTATTGACGACGGGAGAGTCAAACCACTCCGTAAAGTCTTCTCCAGCACATCCCAAAGACTTTCAATGGGGTTAAGGTCAGGACTCTGGTGGCCAATTCATGTGTGAAAATGATTCCTCATGCTCCCTGAACCAATCTTTCACAATTTGAGCGCGATGAATCTTGGCATTGTCATCCTGGAATATGCCCATTGATGGGATAACCTGGTCATTCAGTACATTCAGGTACTCAGCTGACTTCATTTTATTGCTGCATAACGTTGCTGAGCCTAGACCTGACCAATTGAAGCAACCCCAGGTCATAACACTGCCTCCAGAGGCTTGTACAGTGGGCACTATGCATGACGGGTGCAACGGCAACTTTTTTTTTGGCCAGGCAGTGTATTTTACAGCAAACACCATCTTGCTGTGTCATAGTTGTGACACACTGCCATATTTTCACTGCTAGTAATATCAGCATGGCTTTAGGTGGCTCAGTTGTGACAATGGCGGACAGGATGTTCCTTTTCATCCTCGATTTTACTGTGTCATTTATTTGCATTGAATGTGTGATATCATCACATAATTAACGTTCATTCAGTTATCTTCAATTTATATTCAGCTATCATCAGCTAATTTGATTAGCTAGATAGCATACCAGCTGAGCTCGGTAGCCAAGCTTGACGCACTGCATGACGACATACGGACGATCATAGGATAACGCTATTACCATCAACTATATTGACGTTCAATCAATCACAGATGTTATTTTGACAAGACTACTTTGAAATGTTCGGTTACGGTTGTAGTTGGAGCAGCTGTCTAAAGTTAGTAACGTTAGCTAGGCAATCATGGTAGCTAGCCAACTTATGGCCAGCCATGAAGGATGACTTTAAGGAAGTCGAATAACTGTTAAATTAAAAGGGCTTGCCATAATCTATCATTAGCTTGTTAGCTAAATGTTAAAACTACTTGCAATGAGCTATCGTTAGCTTGCTAGCTAGCTAACCCAGCATTGTTCATGGCAGGGGGAGTATGGCGATTGCGTACGGGAGGGGGTGGAATAGCTAAATTAATATCTAAATTGATAAGGTTATACAGGTATGGAGCAATTGATTTGAGATACCTAACCCATAGTTTAGCTGCTTGCTCCAAGACGCTGGGCCTGTAATGTAGCTGCAACATCTCCCCTGCTGTCTCATCTCACGAAACATTGTTTTCTTTTCGATACATCATAGCTCGCTCCAAAATGAATATGTGATGACAAACATGTTGCAAATGAGCGAGTAAGGCAGTCAATTTATTATGTTACGAACTGCATCCACAAAACAACAGCTTGTTCACGGTAGGCTACTAAGGGATGTTCTCCATCGACTTCCACTGAAAAATACAGCGTGTCTCCCTGTCCCAAGCATAGACTGTATAAAGGTCCCAAGATGCCAGGGCGCATTTTAGACCAATGATTGTTGTCTCCCCCTTCTGGTCCTGCCCCACTGAATAAGGGCAGTGAGAACCCTACAGATCCTATCTTTGGCACTGACCCCAGGACTCAACCTGTCCCTCTGATTGGTCCTGAACAAATGTTAATACCCTGTCCGAACAAAATCGGCACATGGAGAGTAGGGGTGTGCAGCGATGCCACTATCTGTATCTGTATCTGTTGGACCATCAAAATGATCTGTATTCAGATAGAACCGGAAGTGGTGTTACATATAGGAAATATTTTCTTGTCTAAAATTAATTGCTATTGCAATTTGAGTATTCACCCCCCTCCCTGTCTTTTTTCTTTTCAAAAAATTTTATAAGAACTATATTCTGGACTTTATACTTATTTATCTAACCCCCCAACCCCTAACTGGGGGACACTGAACAATATTTTTGGATAAGAACTGGAAAAAATCTGTACAATATATAATCAACTCAGAATGAAAGGGCAGTTTTATAAAAACATGAAACCATTCCATTATACATTTGAATGGAAACAATAACAAACCTTTCTGCCTGTTGTGATATCATATTGTACTTTTTTTTACTATATGAACTTGGAAACCACCCACCCCCAACACCTCAATGGTTTGCCCCTGTATTGCTCCTAGCTCGCTCAGCCTGCCCTCTCGTTCTGTTTTTGCGCTATGTGAAATGGTTAAACATATTACAGATTGTAGGTTGCACGAAGCGGGAGGCGAGGGTGTGTGTGTGCATGTGTCATTTGTGTAACCGCAATGACAGTGCTTGTTGCGGACTGAGCCCACTGGCCTAACGTTAGCCTTTGCGTTGAGCACTGAGGTTTGGCGTTAATGGCGTAACATTTGCACTTGCAGCAGAGCAAGCAATCAGCGTAGCTAGCCAGCCACTCGCTTTTGCCCTCCATACGAGAAAATTAATGACAGGAGTCGAGAGAAATATCCGTTTTCAACCCACTATCCGTTTCATTAATTAAACTTTCAGCTTAGCTACTGTGTTAGCTTGCTCCAGCTTGAGCCAGCTCTTGGCTGCTGTGCTGTTAATGGGTGGAGAGAAAACAAGATCAAAAAGTGGATTCGCATGTAGGTACATATACGCGACAATCGCACTGTGGTAACTTAATTAAAATGAATATTTAGCCTATATCACGGATTCTGTGAATGCTTGTTTCTACCCAGATTGTTTAACATTGAACTCACAATGAAAAGAAAAGCACCTATTGCGACTACATTTTCTTGTGGAAAAAATGTATTGACTTAGTATTTTGACAACATTGCTGCCATTGACTTACATGTTGAAAGACCTATACTGGAGCCAACCGCAGTGGCGCTAGTAGCAACGGCACTATGGCCGCTCCCAGCCCAACCAGGAAGTGAGCTTCAAAACGAAAGCCCGGTTTGGCCCCTTGGTTTTAGAGAAAATTTTGCTTACTTAACTAGTTTTCGTCCAGTCTACTCAGCAAGCATACTTGATAGTATGGCAGGGAGCTGATTCGGACACAGCTAGGGTTTTTGATGTACTGTGACACGAAATCCCTGCTTTTAAATAACAGCGACTTACAGAATCAGAAAAAGATGCATGCACACACTCACCCATGCGCATAGATGTGAGCGAATACACACAGAGGCACACTTATGCACGCACCTACAACATACATGCACACAGACATACATGAACACAAGAATTACATTTAATGGGATTTCTGAACTTGCCGCACTGTTCGCAATGCAAACTATAAGCGCTTGCCCTATTGAATGTCCAGTATCACCCACTGTGACCAATCCATCTCGTTCTCATACAGGCTGGATTCGAGATACCGAGAGAGACATTGTGGAGGAACGCTTCTCAGAAACAGCGTGGCGATCCCTGATCCAACAAGACCTACAGCATGTTCCTACGACAGCCTTCTCGACAGACTTCTAGAAATTTCTCGAAAACAATTTCTTTTTTTTCCGTTTCCAGCGGGAGGAAGTTAGCTAAGCACAGCGGCATAGCGCGCGCCACTAATGAGGGGAAAATGTTTTAGCAACACTGTGACAAACGGTGTGACACCCGGGAGGCTTTGTCACACCTCGGCGAGGAGCGGTAAGTGCATTTGACAGTGACACGAGTCCCCGCCTCTCACTCGCTGCCGGTCAGCGGCACTCAGAATTGCGACGCTTCCTCTCCCCATTGCCACCCTGTCTGCTCTACAGCTGTCAGAGCAAAACGCCCGCCGGGCAAGTCCTGCTGGGAATGATTTTTCACCTGGATGCATTGTTTAGAATGGGATTTAGGTAACACTTCACAATAATTGTACACTAATTAATTGTTTATTATGGTTTAAGAATGTTAACTAAGATCAACAAATACATTAGTAAATGGTTAATATAGATTATAGTAACAAGTAAGTCATACACCAAAAAAAGCCCGCAAACAATTTGGTTTATAGATTTATATATATAGATTTTGCGCATTTGGCCAGCAGTGGCATCATGGTGTTTTTGGGGGTGGGGGTATGATACTAAGGCCGTGTCTGAATACGACCCCTACACCCTTTTGAGGCCGCATATTTGAATCCACTTCTCACAAATGGAGGCACTTAAAATACCAGGATGAACCCCTTATTTCCAAGGTTTTGTTGAGGGAATTCAGGAGCACCCTCATCTGCAGAATGGTGCACTCATCCGACAGTAACCCGGAAGTAAAAATGTAAAAGACATAGAGTGTATATTCATATCTATGGTATAAGAGAGGTTCATATTACAAACTACTTTTTAAATTTTTGTTAATGCTATCTTCATTCATAATGTACACTTTGTAACAATCATATGTTAACTGATTGATATTCTCAATAAAAAATATTACAAACTACTTCCTCTCTAGTTTGGAAATAGTTTTGTGGGATTTCTTTTGCACACTGCTTGCAAAGTGAGGGGACAGAGCACATAGCAGACAGGGGTCTGAGTGGACAGGGAACAGGGGTCGTATTCGGACACAGCCCAAAAGTTACTGACACTCTTACCGGATGTTCTTATTTAAATGCAAACACTGTAGGATATATAATATATACGTAGATGTAAGTAAACTACCTGGCTCCTCCATCTCTTGCTCTCCCCCCCTCTTCCTTCTGTCTCTCTCTCACTCACTCACCCCCACAAACATCAAAGATAAGCCAGTCTTTGTCATAAATTACCCCCCCCACCCTTTCTCACACATTAACCCAATCAGGGCAGGGATGCCCTTCCTGTGGAGAATAAGGTATGGGGGCTGAAGGAAAGAAGCCTCAGTTTGGTTTGGAGTTTCATCAGTATCTGGGTGGTGTTGCAGAATTAGTTATATTTGTAACAAAAAATTACCGTAGTTCTTGTATTGTCTACGAAAAACCTTCTGCCATCATGCAAATAGCTGTTAGCGTAGCTAACAAAGGCACATAGGAAAATCACGGCAAACATGCTTGAAAATTATACATTGTTAGGACATGCTGCTAGTTAAACAAAGACTGGTTTAACTAACAAATATCAATGAATAGGCTATAACAAATTTTTTGGTGCTAGCATTTTTCTTTATTTCATAAAATGTCTAGCACGAATGTGTAGTTATGGCTGGTGCGATGGAAAAAGAGGGGCATAACTCATTACTCGTTTCTGTTTGTTTAGCTTGCGTAGCCTAACAATCAAACAATTAATTTGCTGAATAATCGCCTATAAAATCGCCTAAATAACTTTAAAGAGAACAACCTCTTAAGTGTCTCGAACCATTGCCGTCCCTCTCTGGGACATAAGTGCAACATCAAACCACATTTTTATTTTATTTTAAAGCCCGGAAGTATAAGTGAACGAAGAGCCACATGAGAGCCACACGAACGGCTCTCTTCAGTGAACGGAGCCTAAAGATCTGGCTCCTCGAAAAGACTCGGAATGCCCATCACTACTAAGCCTATCCTTTAATAAATTATCTTATTTGCACTAAATTGTTTAGTGTTCTTTACAGTGGGGAATGGTTATTTTGTTTATTGAATGGATTGAAAATTTCATAGGAGACCACCTAAGATGATATCGTGCAATTTTGTTGAAAAAAATACATCTGCCCAGTAATTTTTTTTTCATCTACCCGCCACATTGGAAGTTATTAAGTAATTTTTAACCCTGAGTGCACATGATTCAGCTGCACAGCTACTTTGGGGGCAGCTGACGTAGTGGTCAGGATAGCAAAATCATCGGCCATCTTTTGATTCAGACTGAAGCGTGCTTCTTGCTGCCGTCCACTCCCAGCTTTGGTACTAATTACTAATAATGATATTTTTGTGGTTCAGGTTCTGGCTTTTTATGATTTATTTCTTCTCTTAGGGCTTATTATTGATATAATCTGTGTATTTTTGTACTTTGGTTGCTGGTTACCATAGTGATGTTGCATCTGTACTCTCTGGACTGCACTTATGTTTATCCTACACTGAAAGTCTCTCTGGATAAGAGTGTAATATCCCTGTGTTAAAGAACACACTCATCTGCATGCAGCTGGTGCCATAGTATAGCTCAAGATGTATTTATCTGCTTAGAGGACACACGTGCGTCTGAAAGAACGTGGCTATCTTGTAAACACACCCTGTGCTGCCCACTCACAACACAAAGGTTTAGTGAGTGCTTCGGGGTGAAACGCAGTGCCGTGTACAATAGCATAAATTCCAGAAAATGGGTTTGGACCAGTGATACTGCATGCAATGCCCTCAGTGCTAATTCTCATCTTTGACAATATGCCTACAGATGATTTTTTGAATTTTCTCCCACATACCATATTTGCGCTGCCTCAAGCTGTGTAAGCACATTTGGTGAAAGCACATTTGGTGAAAGAACATAGAGTGAGGGTTCTGGGCCTGCCTAAAATAATTTGTCTAAAAATTACATGTCCCTATTCGATTCTGCCAAATATACCCCTGATCACAGAGGACTTCAAAATACATGTGAAGCCGATACAGCCTTGGTGTAAAATATGACCAATTTAAAATCTGTTTGATTTTAAGAAATGAATCGGTGTACAATCACCATGATTATTTGAGATGAACAACATATTGTGGTTTCAGGTACAGTGTAACCACTGAATAGCCTTCAAATTTTCAATGCATCAAAGGTACAGCTTACAGTATGTACTTTTATGTCTGATGATGAATTAATTGAAGAGTTCTCATTAAAATATACAAGGCCACTGATTGCATTTAAAATTCAGTGCAGGACACATTTAGTGCCATTTCCGAGACACTGGACTCTTACACTCGACGATAAGTGGTGGTGACCCAAACATAAGTGTCTGCTAGTTTCAGAGCAGTGCAGTTGTCATTTTCCTGTCCATCGCCCACGTTGTTTAAATAGCAAATTAACTTGTGCCTATCTGGGCGGATGAGATGTATCCAAGTGCATTGTCGGCGTATTGTAATATTTATGCAACTGAAAGCAGTTGCACTAAAACAAAGACAAACCTGGTCTTAAGTCATGTCACAGTTCAATGTTATTTCATGCGCATAATATTAAGATGGCAATGTGTGTCTACATAGGCGTGTGCTCAACACGCGTACACCTTCCTGTCTGTTACAAACACAGGGGCATGCACAAACATGCACATAATTATCAAGATTACAATGTGAAATGTTATTGTGTATTTAAAGAAAATACATAATAAAAAAGGGTCCATCGGTCAAAGACCCCACACCTGTCCTCACACGTATTCCGCCAGGCTGTAACAAACATTTGTCACCTGGAAAATGAGCTGCAGGTGAATCATTGCTGTCCCTGTATGCGCTCCCTTTTGCTGTGAATGTAGGCTAACGGCTGCGCGACATTTTCTTTTGCGAATGGGTCGTTCCAGCATCCCTTAAGTTCAATTGGAGGCATATCCCAATCTGCTGTAAATTCAGCCATACATACAGTAACCTCCGGCCTAGTCTGACATACCAATGAATATATTAAATTCCCCATACCACTTGTCCACCAAGAACTGGTAAAACAGGAGTTCAGGGCGAACTTTGGGTTCCGAAGGGAATATACGTGGTATATGTGAAACGTAAGGGAGCCCTCCATCAACAGGTGATTTGCAATGCTACGTGTAAGGTTACATATGTATAATTTATACTGGATCAAGCAATGATTCCTTTATATTGGCCATCTCTGTCATTCCTGCAGTCTTCCAGGGGGATCCTCCCTGGAGGCGTGGCTGATAGGGGACTCCCCCTGGAGGCATGGCTGATAGGGGACCCCCCCTGGAGGGGTGGCTGATAGGGGACAGTGGCTATCCATTAAAGTCATAGCTGATAACACTGTATATCACGCCTACAAGTGTGTGAGTTGTCATTCAATCGAACACTCACAGAAACATACAACGTAATAGACGGACAATTTGCACTGCTGAAACCGCGCTTCAGACGTTTGGCTAAGACAGGTGGAACATTACAATACAGCGCTCAGTTGGCCAGAGGTTACTTTGTGGCGTGTTGTGTGTTGCATAGCATTGCCATATGTCAGGGAAGTCTCATGGACATAAATGAGGACACATTACAGGACATTAGAAAGCGTGATGCTGAACTGCATGGGCCAATGCCAATGAACCCAGATACACCACCACCAGCAGCAGCAGCACAGACAAGGAGGGATCAGCTGGCAGAGGAGCTCCTTCATCTACAGCCTGTAAGCAAACGGAATGGTTTGTTTGACTGAAAATAGTTCCAAACTTTGTCCAGCGAATGTAGCATTTTTTTTTGGAAATTATTAAATCACATTAATGCATTTTTACAAATGCTTTTCAAATACGGTCCTGGGGATTCACTGTGCAAGATGGTTCTTGCAAGATGGCAAGATCTCGGTATGATTAACAAAAAAAACTAAACAAAAGATTAAGTCACAGTTCAGAATTTTTTGACACAATTCTAACCATATTCTTCATGCTTCACATTTAAAATTTTTTTTTACATTGACCAGGTTTCCATACTTTCAGCAACTAAAACCCCGCAAATTCACCTGTTACTCCATAAATGAACGACGATTTGGAGAGAACTAAAAGTGAACGAAACGAAAACAATTTTGCAGCATGTTACACAATTCATTCTGAGAATTTTTATCCCATATATTCTCTGCACGCTTTAACTTTGCCCACGAGCAGGTCTGTTTCGCCAGCTGTAAATCACACTTTTTGCAGTCTTACTCAATCCGCCAATATATTGACAATCCACAAAGGTGCAAATGCAGGTCGCTTTTAAATGAATGGGAGATGACACTCTGATTGGTTTATTGCATGTTACACCCAAGAAACACCTATAATGAAGACACTAAGTTCAGCCCTTTTGAACCTTGTGCCTTTGCACGATACGTTTGAGCAATATACCCCCTTCACAACCCCTATAAATGCATTAAGGAACATAGACTCTGAAAGAGAAGCATTAAATAAAAAATCTGAGGGGACAAAAGATTTGAGGATATGTACCACCAATTGTATTTCTGTTTTAATCACCCAGCTGTATGCCAAATACAATGAAAGCTTTTAAAACCGCCCCTCTGATTATCAACCAGCATGAAGAGGCCAGAGTTTGGCGAGCGATTCTCTTGTTACTGGACTGTTACTGGGGGTGTGACTCGGGTCAAAGGTCCTGCATGAACGCTGCGAATGTGCGGCCCACGCTGTCGGGCAGCCATCCAGCCGTCCAGCACCGTGTCAAAGTAAATCACTGTCGCGTATAACCTTTCTGACCTGTACGGGCTGATGACATTATTCCACGCTGGCGAGGGCGGAGGATTGAAAATGAGTTTTTTAGGAGATCTGTGTTTCATACAAGCGCAGGGAGCATGTCGGCATGTTCTTTCTCTCTCCTGGTGAGGAGGAGTACCCCAAAATGGCTACCCCCATGCCAATGAATAGGGGCTCAATTGAATGCTGTGCACTACTTGTGAAATCTGATTGAGGCTCACTCTCTGCCTAGACCGACAGAAATAGTGGCTTCTACTTCATTGGTGCCGAAAGCCAATAATGTGTCTGTACATAAACCAGGCTATGAGATGTTTTTGGATAGTGCCTGAATTCCTGATGCTATCTCTGTGCCAAGCTGTAAAACGTCCCCTCTGGTATCCAGGTCAATTAGAGAAGGACTGAAAAACGGTGGTCCCGTTTATGCCAAAGCTATTGAGGAGTTCTTATGTTGTGGTTGCAAATCCAGCTGATTGAACTGTTATTTTAGCTTGTCTTTTAAGAAACAAGGTTACTATATGAAAATAATTTAAGAAAACACATACAAGAAATCTCATGTTTTACTTTTTTTTTGTGTGTAAAATGATTAAAACACTTAGAATGTCTTCATTGTGCAGAATGACTGCAATGTACAACACAAACCAATATATACAACCCAATATATGTACCCAAAAATACATGTACCAACAAACCAAAAATAATGTGTGATAAGGGATAAATAGAAGTGAACTAGATACATAGTGGAACCCCATTGGTAAGATCATTTTAAATGGAATTGGGGTCAATTCCATTTAAATTCTGTCAATTCAGGAAATTAATTGTAATCTGTTAAATTAACTGAAAAAATCCTCATAGGAGATTGTGTGTGTTCTTAAAGGTATCAATGGAATTAATTTCCTTATCTGACTGAATTGAAATTGAATCGACCCCAACCCTAAAGGCAACACAGGTTTTAAAAAAGTATAGTAAAGAAATGCACTCATGCACAACAATTCAAGTTATTCTAAACTTAGAAAATAGATTTTATCAGTGTTTGCTCTTTGGTACTCTGCCACAAAAGTAGCATTTTGTGGAAAAACCTGTAGCTCAACTCTGACACTTTTGTTTAAAGGATTCCACAGTGCTAAAAGGCTAAAGTCTCTTTATTTTAAAGACACTTTGAACCAGACTGACACTGCTTGGCATCACTGTGTTGCTTTTCTCCTTTATTTCAAAGTCTAGATTTCAATTTATGTAGCTTCTTCCAGCCTTTTCACAATAGATGTAAAATAGTAATATGAAATGTCTGTCTATGCCAGTGTTTGTATGAAACCTTTAGAAGTTTAAATCTAGCAGTTAAAATTTTTAATTTTTTTGTTGCACTATTGAGTAGCTTTTTAAAAATACATGCTTCAATGAGAATTTTAATTTATCATTTTCTTTTTTTACACATTAAAATATGTTGTATTTATGGTATCTAGGTTTTTGTTCATTTCAGTTATGCTAATTGAAATTTGATCGCCGTTTTTTAAAATCTGTGTAAACACTCCCGCTATTTCTCATACAGTCTCACACTCAGTGTTTTCCTACTCTTATCCATGAGTGTTGACGTTCATGAGACATGATTTTACTTTGAATACCCTGTGCATTTTAAAATTCCATTGCTGTAACATTTATGTTTTTGCAAATAACTGTAAAATAAGTTCAAAAAAGACAAAGTACTTTCCCCATTAACCACCGTAGTCATTTGATGCATCCTCTCAGAGCGGTGTGCGAGTTCAAAGTAGAGAGCACACTTAAATGGATTAAAAGGTTGAGGCATAAAGTGTTGATTAGACTCATGTACAATATTTGTTAGAAGAGTAGGAGTCTGGGCTTGACGCATCATGTAAACATTTGCAGAGACCTTTAGCCCAATACTGTCAACGGCAAGTCACGTCATATTCTCAATCAGGGTACGCAGGTAACATGATGAATATATACAGTGCATAGTCCGTGGGATTACACTGAAACCACTAGAACATACCACGGCGATGTCAATAGAGATCCCCAAACTTCAGAAAGATCTTTTGACGTGACATTGCTTCCCACACAGAATCGATGTTCTCCTTGTTGCTGGTAAATCAGTTTGCGAGAAACCGAAAATTGAGCGTGGTGGCCATTACACGCCGATCGGCCCTCTCGGGATCTGCCGAGCGGTGGCGTGATCAGCGGTTGTACAAGTGAGCTTTTGAACTGTCACGCTCTCCCTTTAATCTTTCACAAAAGGGAGGGCCGTCTGCCCTGCCGAAAACCGCGTAAGAAGGTCTTCCAAGAGATTTTGATTGCCATCGTTGCTCTTTTTCCCGCTTTCCTTTCCAGGGACAAAATAATAGCTTCAGTGACTCCTGTGCCAAGCGCAGTAATGCACCAATAGCGCAGCTGCTGCTTAACAGAGACGTACACATCCATGACAACGGAACGAAATGGCCCTCGCATGGTCAGTGCGGAAGTGACAGGAGACGTGTATGGCGCTACAGAGGTGAAGACCTCCGTCTCTCGCCTGTGCGCATTACAGTAAAGGGAGGTTTCGATTGACTGCCGGGTGATGAAGTGCATTTTTGGGCTGGGGGGCAGTGGGAGGACAGATGTTTTATGGCGTAGAGGTTATGGGGGGGAGGTGAGACTTCCCCGGGATGTTTATGGGGGTCTGGCCCCTTGCCTAAATGCCCTGGTGAGCCCCCCGGATTGCTCAGCAGTCTCTCGAGCCCGGCCAAGAGCGTGGCCATAAATTGCTCATGTCCAGACAGGGAGTACAGCCTCCCATTCACTTTCACTCTCTCTCTCGCGCACACACACACACAGAAATGTATATACATACACAAATGCACACACACACACACACACACACACACACACACACACACACACACACACACACACACACACACACACACACATACATACTTATACTGTATACACACATGCGCGCACGCACACACACATTCATGCATACACAAACATGCACACACATACTTATAGACACACACACACACACACACACACACACACACACACTCACAGACTTCTAAAATATATATCTTTTTCATTGTTATACCACCGTTTTTCTATAACTTCAGAAGCACAAGTGCATTAGCAGCCATCAGTAGCCTTCTCTCACCAAATTGTGAAATTGAAGTGTGGCCGGGCAGTTTTGCACTTGGGCTGAGAGCTTCCTGGGAGAGCTGGGCCAACAGGGAAGCCGTCCCTCTGCATACAAACACAAAAGCCTCCAGTGCAGGCCTAACTACTGAGTAGCCCTAACTACTCATTCTCCAAGGCCATTAAAGGCCATTAAGATCTCAGGGCACGTATCACACGTAATAGGGCTGACCCCAGTCTGACCACATAATCATTTCCAAGTTAAGTTTAACTGGCTAAATAAGGCCTCAAACCCCCTCCCCATTTTGTGTGGAGAGGGATCTGTGGCAAGCGTGCATCACCCAAGCTGGCATTACGCACTGAAGGAGTCAAGTCACCTTTTCCATTTTGTGATCCATGAAAGGCACTATATTACTGCGGTTCATGCTTACTTGAAGTTGCTAGGGATGGATGTTGAGGAAAAGAAACAGGAGGGATATTAATCAATACTAAATTCCTGACTTTCTACCTCAGATGAATGGTGGACATTCTCTACAGCTCCACCCTTCAGCTTTGTAGCAATTGGGTTCACACTCCAAAGCATTATGGGAAGGAATGGAATTTTACCCAAAGCGATGCATCTACCCCACGGTTACATTAACGTATAACATCACTAAAGTAATGCTCTACACATTTATTCATTGACACATCATTTCAGTGTGATTTTACATGGGAGAAGCCAGTTGAGTTAAAGAGCCATGGGCTAGGTAGCCAGAAAGTTAATTATGCATTCTCGAACAATATGATGCCTAGAACAATAAATGCATTTCCAGTACATTTTTGGGTAACACTTTATTTAGCCAAACTAATTCTTTACAAGCATGAGTTATTACGTCTTATTAACTTATCTGTACTTAATTCATATGAATACATAATAAACTGTGGCCACTTTAGTTTAGGTGGTGCAGTTGAGTTTATGAATGCATCATATACATGATTTCACACATTAACTAATGCTTTGACAAATATGAGTCATTAGTCATTATTAGAAAACACTTTGTAAATCGTTAATAGATCATTTATTAATGCTTTACAAATTCTTTATCGGAACCTTAAAATAAAGTGTTACCCATTTTTGAATAACACATGTTGAATTGAATTCCTTTTAATTGAAAACTCCCTTTATTAATGTAAGAATAAGGAAGAGCTGCAAGATATTGCACCATTCTCATGAGTATGTCTTCATATTATGCCCAATTCATAGCAAGGCGTGTTTCACTATTACACTTGTTATAACACGTGTGATTGTATTCAGGCCTCTCTTAACCAATGTAGCATTTAGCGTGTAGGTATGAGAAATAAGAGAGAGAAAGAGGGAAGTGAGGAAGGACGTTGCCTGATGAATCGGAAGCAAAAGTGAATGTAGTGCTGTTCTGCCTTCAACCGTCTTGGTCATCATTAATATAACCTAGGGTGGGGTGGGGTGGGGTGGGGTGGGGTGGGGTGGGGTGGGGTGGGGTGGGGTGGGGTGGGGTGGGGTGGGGTGGGGTGGGGTGGGGTGGGGTGGGGTGGGGTCATGCCCTATAGTGGCCCTTCCTTTGCTGTATGTGTGTTTTACATTTTTATCATCCTGACATTCTCATGGTTCTGAACACTTCTGATGCATATATGTAGTAAGCAGCATGTGTCTGTTGAATCCCGCGCGTCAGGAGTCGATAGGAGAGTCAAACTGCTCACCTGTAGGGGCCACGTGAGCAGCCAGCCAGGCAGTGTTGAAACAGTGGTAACCTGCGGAGGCCACAGACCTAGCAGGCCTAAGCCTGTTCTACTCCTGTGGGCGAAGCCAGCAGTGCCCAGCTCTGGCAGACTCTAGGTCATAGTTGGCTGATGGCACAGCCCAGACTGTGTAATGATGTCTAGGATACAGGGCTCTGCATGCACCAGCGATGATCGCCTTCATTTACTGAATCACCTGGGAATCATAAAACAGCATTTATAGTAAATCTAAATCATACCTCTATTTCTCCACTGCTGTCTGTCTCTCTTTAACACACACACACACACACACACACACACGCACACGCACACATACACACATATATATATTAATCCTCATCAATAGTACATGAGAAATCACTTATGCACGTATTTTATAAGAGATGGTTCCACTGGAGTTGTATGTCTTATTTACTTGCCATTGACTCACTCAATAGCTTGTTCATGGTTTCATGCCAGTTGACATCTGTCAGTCTGCATGTCCACATCAAGCTTAAGAAAAGAGGAGGCTGATTGATCAATGTTAATTATTTAAACCAAAGTAGAGAACATTTGCATTTGGCATTTTCGCAGAAAGTGTCGATAAAGGTCAAGCAATTACATTTGTCCCAAGGCCCAGTAACAGCCTTCACCAGGCATGGGGCATCCAGAACAACATAATAGCAAACAGAAAGAGAAAATGGGCTCTGAAGCCTCATTTTACTGCTTTAATGAGTTCAAAAAGGTTAAAGGTCAACTGGCTGGAATTGTCAAAGTAAGAGTCACAAGTGGGGGTAAACTACTTACTGCGGTATTTGCTAAATCCATGGCTACACACAAACTTGGCAAAAGAAAAACAAAATCGGCCGATTGCAGCGTTCCTAGGTTTACTTTAAACCCCTAGACCCCAGAACTACATGCAACAGGAACAGCTATCCGAATCTGTGAAATGAGGATTAGCTGGTCCAGTTGTAATGCAGTTCTGTGGTCTACGGCCTGGGTTTTCAACAGGCAGTCCGCGGACCCCTGGGGGCCCTTGAAGGTACTGTAGAGGATCCTTGCCCGGATTCAATATGCAATGACTATATAGATTTTGGGAAATATTTCAAAATATAAAACCTTTTTCAAAACATGTTTTTTAACCCTTTTTAATGGGGTCCCCTGGATGCCTTTGAGTCTGGGTGGGGGGTCCCTGATTCAGGGAAACTAAGGGTTTAAATTCCAACTGAGCATGCTGCAGTTGTCACACTGTGTGACGGAGATATTACTTGCCTTTTTTGTTTAGTTTTCTTTTGCTCTTTCCATTTGCATGCTAATATATGTGCTGCTGCCGTGCAATTAACATTAATAATTATCGTTGAATACTAATTAACCGTTGCCGTGCAATTAAAATGAATAATTAGCAATGATATGACATGCATGACTTTTTGAGGGCAGCTCCAAAGTTTTCATGAGATGTTTGTCTTCTTGGATGCTCCACGCCACTAGGGAGTTGATGTTTTGGCAATGATCGCACTCTCAGAGCTGAGTGTTGGCTTTCAGTGACGCCACCAGTACCAACGCGGATGCGCTTTTAACAAAAATCTTTTTGAACTCCATTGGTTTGCATCGCTTCACTTTGTCTGATGTGTTTTCAGTTTTTTTTGTATGATTTCATGTCTGGCTAACAGCAGCTGACCAATCGGAACACTTTTCTTTCATGCACGTGACACGATTTTTCCTACGCGTCAATCTCCGTCCATCCACAGACATTTCTGAACTTTTCCATGAACTTAAAAAAATAAAATAAAATGCAATACAATTTAAGAAATAATGAATAAAACAGCTGGGAAATTGCAAAAATCACCAAGTAGCATCACAGTGGAGAACAATTTTTCTCTGTCTGTATACCATGCATATACCATATTCATAACATATGTCAGTCACTTACATTCCAAACTACCCTTTCTATGTTTGATCCATCCATGGCTTTAGAACCAATCGGACAACATTTTAAAATAACGCTTTGATGCTTATGAGTGGCCTGCATCCGTTTTAGGCAGCGAATGGCATGTTATGGTTCCCACATTACCCGTGATCATCGTCAGCACGTCTGCTGGGCGCCCCTCCCCCGAGACCGTATGTAAGGTTCTCCACTGTCACGCTTCTCAGAGGTTTCAGAGGCTTATCTGACCCGCCCACCTGGAAATGAGAAACAACTGGCGTAGAACTTCAGTGCCCTCGGAGTGGGCTTGATGTGTTCCACCTGTGGCCAGCTGTCATTCTGAAGCTTTGTTTCGGCACGGCTGTGATCACGAGGCAAAGATTCCCTGTCCCAGGGGGCCGTGAATAGTGACGCGCATCACATGCTGACAGCAAAGCCCCTGGCAGCGGATAGTGAGCTCTTATTACAGGCTCCAGAAGTGAGGCTGCTGTCTTTGCACAAATCACATTTTACCTGCACTCTTGAACAAAATATGGGCCACAGAACCATTTCAAATATCACTCTGCGCCCAAGAAGTTTATCTGATTCGTCTGCCTGTAATTATAATAAGAAATAATGTGATTTTTGTTATATAGATAACAAAACAAAAAATTTTAAACATCTTAAACAGCGGTGAAAAAGCATTAAAAAAATGTCCGTTCCGTTCCCTTGTGGCCACTGCAGATAAAACTTCAAGATCGACGTTATCAGCGCGGAAAGTGTGAATATCGCCACTAAGGCTCGTTGTCATCAGAGCCCGCTTCACCCGCCGTCTCAATGACCTCAGCGACAGACAGCCACGGGGAAACATTACAAAAGCTCCTGTTTCTCTGTACTCTCAAAAGCATCAGCCTACTTTCAGGGCCAAGCAGAAAAAGCAATGCCCTGACACAGTGACAGGTACACATGCGGGGCATGACCAAACCCCCCAAGCTGACCACTCCGAGGCCTCAATAATGTGGTTAACACTGGACTCATGTCTCCACCACAGGCCACAATGCAGTGGTTATTGAACACAGTTGAGTACAAGCAGGTTATAAACGGACCATGGGTCTAAACCGGAAATGTAGCTTTATCCCTCCGTTATCTAACTCGCTAATTCCTGGTCAGGGCCGTGGTGGGGCTTGAGCCTATCCCAGCATGCATTGGGCAAGAGGCAGAAATGCCCCCTGACCAAGTCGCTGCAGGGCGCACACACCATTCACTCCCACCTATGGGCAATTTAGAGTCTCCAATTAGCCTAACCTGCATGTCTTTGGACTGTGGGAGGAACCCAGAATACCTGGAGGAAATCCACGTGGACATGGGGAGAACATGCAAACTCCACACAGAAAGCCCCTCGGCCTTGATTTGAAACTGTGAGCACTGCACCACCGTGCCGCCCTAAACCAGTTATAAGTAAAAAATATTTAAAATGATACTTTATGGAACTATGTGGATAACTCCAATCCTATTTACTTTTGTTTAGGACATTCTGTGATGCCCCATCGTTTCCATAAACCCTGCTTATAGTAGATATCATAGTTGGGTTGTCTCAGTGGCGGAGCCCGTAGAGCAGGGTCTGCATGCTCATTGTCAGCTGTGATGTCAGCGGTTTGAACCCGTGTCCTTTGTCGCATGTCTCTCCCTCCCATTCTTTCTGTCTGTCTACACTGTGCTGTGTCATAAAGCTGAAAAGCCTTAAAAATACATCTTTTAAAAAAAAAAACATAAAAGATATGATAGTTTCGATGAGACCTTCTGACCAAATTCCAAATCTGACCATTTAATAAGAATATGCTTATCAGTAATGAGTATTCCAGGGTAAAGTGGCCATTATCCTTCGCATTGGAACTGAGTTGAGGTAAGACAGTTGAAAAGGATGAAAGCTACTAATTATTAATATTAAAGTTGTTTAAGTATGTACTCAATAATAGATTATGTATGCATAAATGCACACTTGTTAAGGGTTGGGTTCAAATTAGTTACAGTACATAGTTAAGCTTATGAACTTGAATTGCAATTACAATTGCAAAGAAATGAATACGTTTCATGCAAATTACATACGTTCCACGTAATGGCACCAATGTAATTTCATTATATTGCATAAATGGCCTGATGTATACGTAGCAAACACTGGTTAAAATCTATATATTTCTGAATATTTGATGTATATAAGTTATTGCTTTATAATCCCACATTGTGCTCAGAGTTATTTATTTATTTACTTTCATTTCTGAATTTGCCGCTACTCTTGGGAAAAAAAAAGTGATAAAAGGGAGACCACTTGATGATATGATGATTAAATGAACAGGACGGAAATGCAAGCGCGTTTATTACCTGAGTATAAATGGGCACGGTTCCTTTGTGCTCCTGTTTTATGCCACCAAACTTCATAACCATGTGACAAACGGCTCCCAATAACAGGTGCGCAGAACAATAGCTCTGTCCATCACACGGGACTCAGCAGGCTCTTATCACAGGATGATGTCATCATCCATAAATGAACTCCCATACAGCCTGCGTATGCAAAAGCTGGCAGAACAGACCTCAGCTTTATCTCGCCAGTGACTCTCTTCCAACACTGATTCTGAAGGGGAGGGCATTTCCATTTAGCCAGTGGCTGCACTGACAAGAGAATGAGAATGATTTTTCTGATTGTCCCCTTCGGAAATGGACCACGATGTTCTGTATCTAATATTTAGATATATATAAGTCAAGTACCCCCCCCCCCCCCCCCCCCTTCTCTCTATCTCTGTCGCTCTCTGTCTCTCTCTTACACATTAACCCCCACCAACATCATAAATGACCCCTCTCCCCCCCCCTCCCCCACACCTTAACCCAATCAGGGCATGGATCCCCTCCCTGTCAAGGTATTTTATGAGTGTACTGCAGAAAAATAATTTAGTCAGTTTTTTTGGGGAAGTTCCCTTTTTGGTTCCTTGTGCATTTCCTTTTGTTCCTGTTCAGCTGGAGGGTAAATAATATTGGCAATTTTTGGCTTATCTCTCTTTTACTGGTATATTCAAATTAATGCCTGGTTTAATGTCTTCCTTTTGTGAATTATAAGTAGTCAGCCTACATTCCTTCGTGAATGTATGATTCCCAGTCATTATTCTAATTGAATGTTTTCATTTAATAAAATTACTTAATCTCAAGACCTGATTTAGATTCTGTTTTGGCTTGTTGGTTGATCCACCAGGTTACTGTTCGACTTACCTATCAAAGAATTCGGCGATTTAATTGATGATTGTCATTTTTAATAATAATTATTAAATTAAATCACGTAAAGCTTATTTTGAATGTAGGTTAAGTGAGGGGTTCTAGCACGCAATATCGCTTGTGTTCAGTATTCAGAGTGCGGAACGTTTTAACAAGGGCAAATTGACACATTTTACCTAATCCTCACTTACCCGACAGTTCCCACTGCACCACAGAAAGCTCAAATGCAGATTTCAGGTGGACAGTTTGGCTGTAAGTGTATTGACACATTCAGGAATCATTTTTAAAAGCTTTGATTTTTAAGTGCCCACAAACCACCTCTGGCAACTGCATTTTCAGGAATCTCATTTATTTTGTAATGACGTACTGCAATTGGTCTAAATATCCTACTTCTATGAACTAATATATATGCCTGATTTTCTTTATTCAGGTGATCTATTGTGATTTACCGCTAACTCCCTTTTGCAGAGTGCGATGACGGCCCTCTCTTTCAATAAATAAAATATGAATATTTATTAAGATAAATAAAGATATGGAGGAAACGAGACAATGGAGGATGAAATTATACCAACAGCACCTCTGTTGTTCTAGCTGGCTGGCTACATGAATGCAAAGACAATCTTAGTTTTTTTTTCTTTTTTTTTTTCTCCCTCCACGATTTCACAAAGTGCTGACAGTAATGTCAACTGCTGAGTGCTCTCCAAAAATTAACGGCAGTCGCTGGCAGTGATTTTTTGGACTAATGCCTGTCTTAAGAATATGGAGAAAATCGGCTGGGGATGTATAAACTATGAATACAAAGCTGTTTTTATGAAATGAGGTAACAAGGTGCCAAGTTTAATTTCCTGACCAACTTAGTGCGTCTTCTGAGGAGCGGAACTCTGACTTTGATATTCCCTGAAACGGGAACAAAGGCTACATTCAAATTTGAAAAATGCACTTATCACCTAGGCAACCCATTTGAAAAATATAAAGTATAAAACGGTATAACATGGGAACAGCGCAGTCATTCTATGAAAGAGTAACTTGATTAAGGTACAGAACTATCAGATATACAGCCCACGACTATTAGCTTCTCATAAAAAAAATACTTCAAAAATAATAATAATTTTTAAAAAAAATGTTAATTATGCTAATTATTTAAATACTTAGTTACAACGAAAAACAACATTAACCTTATTTAACAGATCAAGGCGCAACTAATTAAGTCGCTGGCCAAAACAATATGTGAACGGAAATATTTACAGCTAAAGTTACAAATTTGTTAGAGTTATACATCAAAATGACGTAGACCTCTACCACTTCCTCGTTTTTGAAAGACTACAGTGGCATCAAGTGGGCATGTAAATGGCATAGGCATGTAGACAAAGCCAGCAAGGGAGGAAACATTGCTACGTCTGTCACTGTTCTGAGTAGGGACACATCGTAGATCAAGCTAGCTATCATTGCTATTTTATTAATGTCAGAAAATGACATTGATATTTCCTTGAATATGTTTTGGCAAACTAAACCAAACAGGACTCGAATGCTGTCGGTTACAGAGTGGACAAATGATAGGCTACAACTCCGTTCGAGTTTTACAACTGGGAAAGTTTTGTCTTTGCTAGCAAACATAACTAAAACAGCACAGCTACAACAATAATGTTTTAACTTTTAATTGTCTATGTTTATCATTCTGTATCAGTATGTTGGCCAATACAAAAGCATTTCATACTGAAAAAGGAAAGTTGAAATGTTTTTAAAGCTAAAATCGTCTAAAAGTAATGTTTGTTTACTGATCACAAAGTGGGTTGCTGTGTGATGATCGCCATGATGATTTGACGTCAAGTTCTTCCTAGTCGGGAGGTCGAGGTCAAGGTCAAGGTTGAGGTTGATTTCCCGATCCCTGACATGGAACTCTTAGTTGGAAGTTTCTCCATAGAAGACCGGGGTGAGAAATGACTAGGCTGGCTAATGTTTTCACGATACCAACATAGATAAATGAAGGGCTGTGTTTTCCTAAATTAATGGCCGTATTTCCCCCGTTTTTCTGGAGACTCTAGCTAATGGTGGTGCTATGTTTTTCAGTAAAAACATAGTGGCTAACTTGCCAGCGAGTAACGTGCCCTCTCTCGAAGAGACGCTGTATGTGCAGGACTCATACAGGACTCATAGAGACCCTTTAATTTTTAGTACTGTAAGATTCTTATACAGTTTTTTTCACTATCTCAAATATCCCACTTCCCATTAGTTTGACAGTGACAGAAATGTGTTCATGCTTCTCTCACCTACAATCAGCCAAAATAGACATGTCACACTGCCTTTGTCTCCCACAAAAAGGTTACTGATTATAGTCCTCATTTATGGTAAAGCAAGAGGAATGGTACCATCTTAAAGGCAGATGAGGAACCTATTGCTTTTGATGCTCAATTTTTCATCATAATCAATAGTTAATTAATTTATTATAATACAATTTCAATCATAATACTAATAATAGTAATTTTAATCATAATCATAATGTATTCCACTCTAGTCATACCTTCACTTTAATGTGAAACATCTGATTCAATTGAATGTCTTTATTTAACATGTTAGTTTGTGTTTTGTAGGTCTGGCCCATTGTCTGTTTTTTTTTTATTGCTGGCAACGACAACTGAAGGTCCCTCACAGGAAAATTAAAGTTATTCTATTCTACCCTCAATCAATCAACTATCAAACCACACACCCCCTGCCCCCGAACATCTCCGGTCTGTTTTTTATTTTCTTTTTTCTTTTTAGCATGTTTTCATAGTATCCATTTATATAGTTGGAGATATACTGAAGCAATTCAGGTTGTACATTGCTCAAGGGTACAATGGCAGTGTCCTCCCTCGGAATTAAACCTGTGACCTTTGGGTTACAAGCCCAGTTCCCTACCCATTATACTACACTGCTGCCTATCTCTGCTCCTGATAAACAGAAAGGGTGCACGCAGCAGAGCAAAACTATTTTTCCTTTCCTTATGCAAGAGAAATGAAGGCAATTGACACTATTATCTGAGACACCTGGCCAACCTGTATGAACAAGTACATATAAATTTGTACAATGTAAAACTACACCTGTTTACATTTTCCATGTGGTTTAAGGAAAAAAAAATGGTTTTAAATGGTTTTAAACTGCTGCCACATAGTACTTGACACTTTCTTGGGGATTTAAAAACTCCCCCTATCAGAAGAGAATGTTGAGTAACAGCAAAGGGGGAAACTTTCTAAACTAAATTTCACCTGGAGGGAGCTGGGATTACTGCCAGAAGGTTGCAGAATTTAATGACAAACCGCACTGTTGTTGTACCCTCAAGCAAGATACTTAACCTATTCTGTTCGAGTATTTTATATAGTGTCCTCCGGAATTTCTGATACCCTTGGGATGGGATAAGCAGTAAAAAAAGACAGAAAAAATGTCACTGCTGTTCATCAGCTTGATCTTGCACTCAAAATATGAGAGAACCTATAACTGAACTGTTCAAAGAAAAAAAAAAAAATTGAGAATTAGAACATCATGGGCCCTATCTTACACCCGGCGCAAAGCGGCGCTAACCCAAACGCAAGTGTCTTTGCTATCTTACACCCGGCGGTAGGTTAATTATAACGCCTAACGCTCACGCAGTTTAATTAGCATGTACTCTTGTGCCGTTTGGGCGTGTTGGTCTTAAGATGAGGAGTGGCCAGGATTCTTTTTGGCGTATTGCTATCTTGAGCCAGCAGAAAGCGCTTGTGCTAGAACCACCACTAACCTGGTCTAAAGTCATGTCGCAGTTGTATACATGTTATTTTAACGGCGCATATAAGTGCGTCTACAAAGGCGTGTGCACAATGCGCGTACCCTCCTGTCTGTTACACACAGGGGCGCGCACAAGCATGATTAAAATATCAAGATTACAATGTGAAATAGTATTATTGTGTAGCCTATATCAAAAAATACATAATAATAAAAGGGTCCATAGCCTACCTTTTCCTCAGCGAAGGGGAATGCCATGCGCATTAAATTGCTTTCAGCCCACTCCATCAACATCCAGGCGATGTGCGATGGTACGGGACAATGGCTATCCATTAAAAAGCAGCTGATAACACCTATATCAAGCCTAATGCGTGAATTGTCATTTACACCTAATGCGTGAATTGTCATTCAATGGAAAACTCGCGCACGGCAATAGACGGACATTTAAGTTCTGAAAATGCGCTTCAGATGTCATTACAATACAGCTCTGTTTATCTATGAATACAGCCTGTAAGTAAATAGAATGGTTTGTGACTGAAAAAAGTTCAAAACCTTGTCCAGTGAATATTGCATTTATTGTTTTTCAAATAGCCTAGGCTACAGCGGATTCGCTGTGCATAAGGTTTTTTTCAATAGCCTATGGTTAAAAAACGGAGATGTCACCATGTTAACTAAATTGTAACCTTAGCTATTCTTCGTCCTTCATATTTTTTAAATTACAGTGACCAGGTTTCCATACTCTCACCGTTTAAAACCCAGCTGATTTCACCCGTTATTCCATAACTGAACAAAACGATTTTAAAGAGAACTAAGCGTCTAATTAGAAACTAAAACAAATTTGCAGCACGTTACACAATTAATTCACAATTAATTTGAATGCCATTCTCTGCACGTGCGCTGCATGTTCTCTGTTTCCCCTGCTGTAAGTCACACGTTTCACAGTCTTCCTGGGAAAGTGGATTGTTTTAAAGGATTACGCTACGAGTAAAACAGGTTGGTCACATTTCCATAAACAGGACATTATTAAACAAGGGGAAATATGCGTGAACATATGGGTTGCGAACCTGACAGCTTTATTGTAGGCTATTTAGTGTCATCATTAAGGCAAAATAACGGTATGTATGTTATTAATCAATATTAGCCTACTATGCAGGTAGCCTAATGAACTTTGGATGAAGCTTGAACTTCGAGAACTCCATGAGAACAGCCTCTTGGAATTGATGTTTGACACTTTCATTGCATAATCAAACGAAATTCGCTGAACAAGCAGGCTAATTTGGCGTTTTCTAAGGTGAGACTGAAGCCATTGATAGCTTATTCTCAGCTGTTGCAGGTCCTTTTAACGAAATTTAACCGCATATATTTTGTAAAATAACAGCCCTGTCTGGAATTACCGGGAACTCATAGGCTAATGGTTAGTCCGAATAATATTGATCATACTCCATTTAGCCTATTCCTTGATCACACTAAACACGCACAAGCATGTCTGTTTCGCCATCAAGCAATCCGCCAAGGTGGAAAAGCAGGCTTTTAAAGGGAATGGGATATGACATTTTGATTGGTTTATTGCATGTCACGCCCAAGACACACCTATAATTAATGAAGCGACTAGGTTCAGCCCAGTTGCACCTTGCGCCGTGCTTAGCGCCAAAAAACCACGCCGTTAAAATAGCAAAAAGTGGACTTGGACACGCCCAAAATGGACTTTACGCCATGCGCTTAGACTAAGCGCCAAGATCGCCAAGATAGGGCCCAATGGCTCCTAAAGACTCAGGTGTGCTTAAAAAAAGTAAAATATGAATGGGATATACTTTACTTAGATTTTGTTTGTAACTATTTCTAGCATTTTCTATAATTCTGACATGATTTTTTAAAATCTTTTTATGAATATGAATGTTTCTCATATTTTGAGTGTAATGTCATGCTGATAAACAGCATTTTATAGCCTTTTTTTGCTCCTATGTTCCAGGGTTGCCATAATTTTGGTGGGCACGTTTAAAAAAAAAAATTTTTTACTTCGTGTCTCTAGGAAGTTTTAAGTGGTCATCCATGACTTCCTGTTTCACAGTGTTATACATATGAGGCAACACACATGCAAAACTCTTATTGTCATTCCTCAATATGAGGAAGGTCAGAACACACAAATTAAATAAGACAATGACAATAACGAAACAAAAGCTAAATGTCTGAAAATGCCTATCCCCACTATTAGGATGATAATTAAAAATAAACAAGTGGAGTTGTGCTGAACCGGCCTGGAAGAAGACACAAGTGCATTTTTCCCCCACAGTGAGAAAGATAGTTCAGGAGCCAAAACACTCACAGTTGGATAACAGTTGGAGAATTGCAGGAATTGGTGGCATGTTGGGGTCACAAAGTCTCCAGACTCCTCCATGCCAACAAGCTATTTGGAAGGCTTGCCAGAAGAAAACCTCTACTGTCATAAAATCACACATGTAAGCGCCTGGAATTTGCTGAACAACATTTTAACTTTGATTGGAACCAGGTTTTATGGGGAGATGAGACAAAATAGAGCTTTTTGGCCAGAAACCACAGAAGTGGGTTTGGTGTAAGAAGAAGGATAGCCATGCAGAAAAGAACCTAATATCATGAAGTATGCTGGTGGATCTGTAATCTTGTCAGGCTGTTTTGTTTCCAAAGGCCCTGGGAACCTTGTTAGGATACATGGCATTATGGACTCTGTTCCAAAGTATGCCTCCAAATCTGCAAAAAAAATTTTGAACAGTGAATAATCCCCAGAACCCATTAATCTTAAAAATCTTCATATCAAAAAATCAAGATAGCATGAATTACTTGTAGTATTTCTTGTGGTACAATTATTGCGGGTTGTAGTTAGTGCAAACTTAGTGCTAATTTGTACAGCAACAGACCCCTTCACCTTCACCTGTGATCAATTACGTTTGTACATTGACTTAAACCTGCAAATTTAGCACGAACTGAACATTTGAATATGACTGAGGAAAACGGGACCATGACTGCATTGTACTTACATTTTGCGCTTCATTTAACCCCCGGCAGCCTGCTTTCGAACCCCAGATATGTCTGTTGCAGATACGTCTATCATTTTGCTTTTCAGTGACAGAAAGCCATTCAGCCTTGGAACGTATTGATTGCCGAGGGCTTTGTCTGTAAGTAAGCACGTCTCGAATCAATTGACGAACTGAGGGAAGTGTGAAGGAACAGCTACCGTGGAAGGAACACACAGAGACAGGACTCCAGTGACACAAGAGCGCGTGAATGATGCGTGGAGTGGTTTTGATTTGCACACACTTGAAACCGATTCAAAACTCCCCTCAGCAGTGGCATACATTTATTTGAATGTCTTTTTTTTCTATTTTGGGTGGGTGTAGGGAGAGGGGGAGGGGGAGAGGCGTGTTTCGAGCTTTCTGTCACATGGAATTTTTTTTTTCTTTTTTTCTGAGGTTTTTGACACAAAGGCAAAAACATGAACTGCAAATTGCAATGAAATAATGAAATGGGCTCTGCACATAGTGGATATACAAGTGATTGGGAAACATTACATAAGCCACAGGTGCAGAATTGGCATCAACATTGCAGGGACAAAAAAAAAAAGTTGCTTTTGGATTGGACCAACAGATCATTTGTACAGTTTTGTACATGCTTCACCATAATGGCACCAAATCACAGACAGATTATTTCATCACTAAACAGGTGCACATTGAATAACATTTGCACAAGTGAGGAGCACTCTAAATAATCAGCAAAATGCAAGAGAACCACTTCTGCTGCTGACATCAGACTTACTGAATATGTCACTAGAAAACATCCATAAACAAAGCAGTCTACCATTGCTTACAAACTAGCTTGCTAACTGTCAAACAATCTTAAAAAACTTTACTCAAACATCTGTTCCTAACCAAACATGTCCTGAACCCATAAGGGAAATTCTAGACATCCATTCCAGAATGAGACCACAATATAATTTCCACAAATGGTTCTGCATGTCACCAGACCCCAAACCAGAGTGTCTTTGCCTCTGTCTCAATCACCTGTACAGTAAATACAGGAAGCAGTTAACATTGCCGGTTTGAACAGTCAGTAAAGCAGTAGACGATAACGAGCTTTAAGCTGTTTTTCACTGACCAGGTTTAAAGTAATTGGCAAGCTAGCAAAAACGGAAAAGTGTTTGCCTAGCTCTGTTCTCTAATTGCTCTTGAGCCATTTAATTGTTTGTCCTCACAACATGACATTTAAGTCGTCCACATTTTATCAAAGTCCTGTCCTGACAGACATGGATAGCTACCATCACTTTTGGAAATGGTATAGCCTAATGTAACATTGCTTTGATATTTCACTGAATATTATCCTGAATAATGCCCTGGGGGGTCAGACTAGCCTATCATGCTTATTCAACTTCCTCATGCTTCACTTCACCCAATGCAGTAAATTATATTCTTCACAAACACCATTTGGCAAGTTCTAGCAATTCCTATAACAAACCAGCCAAACTGGGTTTAGGAAGAACAAAATGTAATTCTTGTATTTACTTCAAAGTTCTAATCAAAGTTAAAGACAAATGTTGATTGAATGCAGGCCCTGAAATGCTACTCGCCCCCCTCTCTGCTTACGGCTAGGTTGGCAGGAAGAGGTACATGAATGATAAATGCTTTTACACCAGTATAACTTTATTACAGATTGCCTGGCACTTCAAATGTTTTGCAGTGTTCTCGGTCCTATTAAAAATAACAGCTTCTTGGCAGATGCAATCGGGATAGAGTTGTGCTAATTTTAGTCTTTTGTTGAAATACAAGAACCGCCCACGAAGACAATGCGGACCTGAACAACCATGACAGTTTGATGAATAACAAGAACCCCACGACACACTGTACTGTGGGCCTGCCATCAGACTGACAGACATTATCAATAACCTGTGAAATAATTCCTTTTTCTTTTGCTCTGTATGCGATTGCTTGTTTGCCTCTATGCAGAGAGAGGAGCTGAAGAGACAAATCCATCCTCACGCTCTCTCTCTCTTTTCCCGCTCCTCTCCGGCAGTCTCTTGCCGAATGCAGTAATGAGCCAGGTAAAGCAAACGTAGGATTTAATTCCAAATAGCGTGATGCTCCCTTTTTAAAAGCCAATAATCACTGTGGGCTCTGCTGCTTTGTCTTAAACAAAGGCTTTCCCGATCGCAATTAAAATGCGAGAACATTCCAATGAGCTCCGTCTGAAAAAGCTCAGTCTCCTTGCAGATTAGCGCAAGGCGCTTCGCTCTGATGCCAGTGTACAATGTTTGGAATTATAAAGAGAGAAAGTTTTTTTTATTTTTTATTTTTATTTTATCCCCCCCCCCCCACCAAATGTTATTTTACAGCCCTCAGCCACTTCTGTCATATTCATTAATGGAGGATGAAAACTAAGAAATAAGTCTAAAACATAAACAATATGTTCTCCTAGCAAAGGGTGAATAAATAACTGAATGTGTGATAAATAACGTGCTTGAAAGCAAATGGCAATGGCTAAGCATATAAGCAGTATTGTTGATAGGTCAGTATAAATTATAAAGGTTTTTAAGTGCTTTGTATGTACGTACTTAACATTTTTCATGCCCCCCCCCCCCCCCCCCCATAGGCCCATAAGCCTGTCTTCCAATGCCAGAGGGAGCGGATAAGCATACAAAATCTTCACACAACAGGCCCGCTGCTTCTCGACACTACAGCCCACTGCAGTGGACACACCTGCTTGGCAACCACTGGAGTCACTATTGAGAAATGGACCAAGAGATTCCCTCCCTAAGAGATGCTATGGAAATTATGTGGCACCCTGCAGTGTTCTGAACTGAAGTTGGCACTGATGCAATCGGGATCCAATCTGGACCACGGGGCACATCCCTGCTCTAATAACAAGGGCCTCAGCTGTGCTTTTACACTTTGAAGCTTGTACTTGCCTTTATACTTCCTTTGATACTTGCCTTAGATCGGTTCTTGACTTGACACTGCTTCAATTATGGCTCTGTAAGATGAACGTATGACACATACATTCTTTTTTTTTTCTTATTTTGCTATTAAGAAGGAGAAGAAGAATACTGGAACCATAATGTCTTACCTGGTGTTTATGTAGGCCCCTCTGTCTGAGATGATCTTACTAGCACAAAGTGTACTATTTCATCTGACACTGCAACGTGGTCAATCACCCATAGAATGATGTTAATGCATTTGTCCCTATAGAACAAAAGATGGTTTCATCAGCAGCCTCTTAATATGCAAATGCTCGCCGTGAAGCATACAAATGATGTGGAAATAGGCATGATCACGTTAAAGAGCGATTCCCCCAGCACCTCTTGAAGTGAGTTATTCTTTATGATAATAATTTCCACATAACACACGTGGAATTAAAAATCTTTCATATCCGAATTTTCATCTGTTTAGGGCCATTTGGAGTGAGGCGTAGAGCTCGGTCTACAGACAAGCAGATGAAGTATCGCTCGGTACACATCCATTGCTAGTTTGAATGAGATTGCATTATGCCATCTACAAAGAACTGGAACGTTGTTGTAACTTAGGAAAAATGAAAGAGAGAGCACAAGAAGTTTTAAAGGGATCTGCTGTTTGATCGTACATCACACACTTCATTAACGCTGCTCAGTTCAACATACGTACCTCCCCCAGGCATCTCAAACAAATAGACAGCAGCCGGTTGGCAGGACAAGGTGAGCTCTCGCAATTCCACAGGAAGTAGGCAGACGGATGATAACAAGGTGACAAATGTAGCGTTTAAAATAAATAATAAAAATGTGCTTGGTTTTTTTTTTTTGTAAGTGCGATTTGACAGCTGTCTCTCTCTCGCGCGCGTGTGCTCCTCGGCAACAGTGGGTAGCTGCTCACTCGTCTCGCCTGCGACTAAAAGCACTTGAGACAGTTTCCTTTTGTGAGAACTTTCTCGAGGCAAAAAGCGCTGTTCGGCAACCCCACACGTAGTCTTACTTTGCACTTAATGGTTTGCAATGCAGCAGTATAAATGCCTGGCAGCAAGAGGAGACAAATCGGGATTACTAAAATGCAGGGCGGCAGACTCGTAAAAAAGGCTCTTGAGATTTTCCTTGTCTGAATTTTCATCCTCATTTTTCCTCCGTCGACGGGTGCCAATCAAGTCTGCTTTTCGATCCATCGATGTGCTTAACTGTTTATAATTATCCCTCTGAGTTCCATCTCAGACTTACAATTAGTCTTGATTGTGTTTGGAAGCGAGCCTTGCTGCCGTGTTTACTGACAGAAATAGCCAGGTTTGTCTCTCTCAGCATCGCCCTGGTGAAAGCTCACTGCACGAAGAATGCGGGCTTTTTGGCAGTGAGGCTTTCTAACAGAAAAGACATTTCTTCTTCAATTTCTTTCCGAGGGTGGCACTAATTCTAAATTACACTTGTTACCTGGTATTCTTAATTTCAAATATTTATTTCAAATATTTTTGAAACTGGCTACAGTCAGAATTACAAACTCTTAAGATTACCCTGTGCGAGTAATACCATTTCCAACATCAGAGCATGTTTTTCATGTTCAGCTGTTTCATGACAGCAACAACATTGACAAGTAAATAAGGACGAGGATCCAAAGCACTCCCTGAGACATATCATATAGGCTATAACAGTTTGCGCTATAGCCTACATGATAAACACATGATAAATGTACAGGCCTGGATTGATGTTCTGCCTCCTTGTGAAACACGGGTTATGCTGAATGTGTTAGTCAAAATATACTGTTCAGGTTTTCTGGTTAATACAGTCAGGATAAATTGTGAGAAAGTATAATTTTTAACCACATTTTGTCACTTGGTTTCTCCCAGTTTGGAATTACCAATCTTATTTTCATGAACAATTTACCCAAAACAAACGCAATTTTTCTTTCTTTACTGTCTGTAGATCAGGAGTTTTGAAACTTGATCCTGTGGAACCACTGTGTATGCTGGCTTCCTTTCCTACCATAATCATAACCAGTAATGAGCTGCTAATTATTTTCAATGAGACACTTAATGTCTACTGAAGGATGATTTACCCTCTACAGGTCACATTGTCAGAAATAGCCGCACATTTCAAGGCCAGCAGTCATACCACCATGTACCCCTGCCCTTGCTAAGCTGGTGTGGGTTTCTTTAGCATTTGGATGGGAGACCTGGGAAGGTTTTGTTGCTGGGCCAGCAGGGGGGCGATCTTCCCTCTGGTCAGATTAAACCCAGTGCAGTGATGGGGACACTGTGCTATAGGAACTGCTGTCTTTCAGATAAGACGTTCAACTGAGGGTCCTCACTGTGGTCATTAACAATCCCAAGACACGTTATCGCAAAGAGTTCACCAGTGCCCTGGCTAAATTCCCAACCTGGTTCTCTCAACATGCCACCCCCCAATCATCCCCCAGTGTAATTGGCTAATAATCATTCTCTCCGTTTCTGCCTCAGCTGACACAAGGTTAGCGTTCTGGGGCAAAATGGCTGCCATGCATGACCCAAGGCGGGTGCTACACATTGGGGGAGGTTCTCGAAAGTTTCCCCCTCATCACTGTAAAGCGCTTTGAGTGTATGAAAAGCGTTATATAAATGCTAGGTGTTACTATTATTATAAATATTCCACATTCACATCCCAGGACTCTTAATCAATCTAATCAACTAACAGTTAAAGTTTCTGTAATGCGTTGAATGAGAAATCATTCCTTTAGAAAGTTATCTTTTTGTATTGATTAAACAACAGACATACAAAATCCTGTCTATTATTGAAAGTACAAAATTATGCTAGGACTTAAGAACACATGTTTTTAGCTAGATTAATTGACCAAAATATTGGCTGTGACAAAAACCAGTACACACAGTGGGCCCCTAGGTCTTCTGAAAATCACTGCTATAGATGATAATACAAACACCTTGAATGTATTTTTAATACCCTTCCTTGTAAGATAGAGCTCCTAAAAGTTACTCCCAATGATGTAATTGGGAAGAATCCCAGAAAGCATATGCAAATCAGTATTCATTCTCTTGGTGACTTGTCATTATCGAACATGAATATCAATCATGTGTTCATGGTCATGCACTTCTGCCTCGATTGGGCAAGTCGGCTTGTCAGTATGCTGTTCCGATCTTTTAACCCCTACAGGCCAGAAGTGGTTTTGTTCCTTTGCATTGATGTGAGACAAAACAGGCTTGATCAAAATGGCAACTCTGTTCTGGAAATCCCCAGATGAAATGAACGACGGTAAAGTCGGTATCCTCATCCCAGCAAAATATATATATATAAAAAACCTCCACTGTGTTTCAGTTTCTGTCACTTTGTTTCAGTAACACGCCTTTAAGTAATTCTGACTCTTGGAAAACAAACTTATAAGGGTTACCTTACAGATGAAACCAGGAGTATGCCTGTAGTCAAAGGGGTGCATGACCAGGGGTCCCTATTTCATTATCGGGGCTTGTGCTCAAAAACGGTGGTGCTTGAGAATGGCTTTTTTAAACTTAAATCTTGAAACATGATACACAGCTATTTACATGTTTTCCTTGCCTCGAGCTGTGCCCTGTTGATTGTAATCTTTGTCTGTGAGATGAAACACTAGATAGTAATAATTTTAGGATGGAAAATCAGAAGACCGGTTTGATAGAGCATGGCGGATTTGTAAAAACGTCTGATTTAAAGCTTATGAAAAGGAAAGAAGCAATATTTGTTTCCTATTACTACCCATAATTATCGTTCACCTCTGCCCATTCGGAATGCCTGGACTGGCAGTGTGCCCTCTGAGAACCGTGCCGCTATCCGCTGCTTTTTACCACACTTTGACTGGATCAGCTTCATCTGCAGCTGGCTTCATCAAATCAAAGTTGTGCAGTGAGGTGCGGCCCACCCCCCAAACCCCAGTCAGCCCAGGCACGGTCAGAATTTAAGTTTGTACTGTGGGGAAAATCACCAAACTAAGGCGACACTAGTTGGGGAAAAAGAGTAGCACATTTTAATTAAATTTCTGCTGCTGTACGTTGGCTGGACTGGGGTGCGATGCGGGGCCGTCATGCTGTCCTGCTGTCCATGGTCATCATGCACGAGGAAATGTGGCCAACTTTCTCTCGTAATTTTCCGGTAGCCTCTCTCCGTCTGGCATTTTCATCAGCAGAAGTGTGTGCCCAGAACGGGCCCCGTTCTTATGAATTCTCATTCAAATTAATGCTGCTTCTAGTGCCACACGTCTCACTGCTTTGGACTCGCCCTTGCTAATTTGCAATATCGTTTTTATTCCCCCACAGTCCATAAAAGCCCCTGCCCAAATTCCGCCAGACACTGTCGGAAAGTGTGGCAAGGTTTACATTGTGTGTTTATGGGCTATGTTACCTTTTTAATTCACTCTGGAGTCTGGCCTGATGTTTGCCTCAGGGGGTCCAGTGGAAGCCATGGGTGTTGTGTCAGAGACTTCATCCTGACACTACTATATTCCCATCCCAAATAACGGTTTTAAGACTCATCCCTTTGATCCTGTCAAAAAGGAGAAAATGACCCTTGCTATGGCTAGAAAACGCAGCACATGCTATTGCTAAGAAAGTCGAAGGGGCTAACCTAAGTGAATGTGCTCTATGTAGGGAATGGGAAAACAAATTGTAAAGGGGTGAGGCATTTCCATAAGGGGGAAGACTTGCATGACTCCACAACTCCAATAAGACGGGGAACAAAAGTGCATTCTCACCATTTGTGGGAAATTACTTTTATCCCGCAACCAGCCCAGTATACAGACATCTATTAAGGCCCTCATCCACTGGCTGTATGAGTACCCTGTGGCCTGTGTTGTGGAAGATATGTGTAATCCTAATCAAATCAATGGTCCAACAGCTCATGCCTGCTGGTATCAAATAGTGCACAACTGCTATCCTTAAGTACTCTTTAGTGACACAACTAGTACACAAAATGGCAGTTTCACATCAAATGGCAAGCACCCTGTAGTTTGCTCTAAAATGGAGCCTTTTGGAGTGTGTGTGTGTGTGTGTGGGGGGGGGTCTCAGGGGACGATCAGAGCTTCAGCTATGTCAAGCTGATTATGACAAGGAGTCTGCAGCAGCTAGAGAGTTGACAACATCATACCAGGGTGTGTTTGAGAAGGCTGGAGATCATCAGGCACAGGGTTGTCCTCTGATAGTGATAGAGCTACTTCTCTTTGAAGCAGAGGATGGTCATCTGCCCTTGTGTGGAATTTACGAGTTATGATTGGTCCGTTGGTTTGCGTTGATTCTGCAGTGCGCGCCAGCCAGCCAGCCAGTCAAACGAGTGAGGCAGCATCAGATGTATTCTTCGTCATGCTGTCTGGCTGCAACTAGCCGTGAAACTTCTCAGAACATCAAGCAGAACTCAACTGGCCAATGTCCGATCAGGGCTGAAGACCCTACAGTTCATCTGTTGATGCAAAAAGCCAACAATGTGGCAATGTAGATATAACGAGGCAGGACTGTTTCAACACACAAAAATATCTCATGATCTGTTAAAGCAGATGTTACTGTTAGTGGGCCAGGTCTACCCATTTGTGTTGTAATTAAGCATTTCACCCCATTATGTATAATAACCTTGATTGTCCCCAGAAGTTTCATGGCACTGTATAAACGCAAAGGGCTAAAATCAGTTAGAAATAGCATATTTGCACACCATTCTTGCCTTAACATATTTGCGGCTTTTGTGGCACCAGACCAGACAGGGGCCTCGGAAGATTTTTACATCTCTGAATCCACATTTATAAATACATCCGTGACTATGTTCACTCACAGCAAGCAGCGCAACAACAGCATTCTGAATCATTAATTGGGGCAGCCGCTTGGTGTGGGCTAATTGACCACCATTTTTGTGCATTACGGGGACTGTCACCCGCAAAGAGCTGCCAAGCTCGGCCCCTAACAAGCTCCTCTCTGCCATCTTCCTGTCAGGCAGGGGCTTTTAATGTCTGTCCCCCGCATTATATGATGCGCTTTTCAGAGGATATCTCGCCGACACAAATTATCTTGTTATTTTTAATTACCGCCGGTTCCCCAGTGCCCGGGGACAATGTGTTCGGAGCCGTCATCGGAAAAGGTCAGCAAATTACAACCCGCCGAGCCTCGGACTTGACCTGAACCGACTCGTCCGAGAATTCAAAACACTCTGTTTCGGTGGCAGGGTTCCTCTCCGGCACAAAGACTGTATTGATGTCTGTGGATATTATTGGAAGGCTAAATTAAAGGCAACAATGAAGACGGCAGTGAGCGATTGTCAGTTGGAGCTGGGCGTGATCGCTGGCCCGCGTCTTATTCATCCCTCCCTAGCCGGGATTAATGACACGCAACGTGAAAATGTGAGACATATGCCGAGCCCAGGGAATGAACGGACGTTTATATAACCTTTCTGCCTTGTGGGAGACAAACGTCAGTGCTTTGTCTTGTATAACAGAGCCAAAGGAAATATTTCTAAAAACCTTGGGAATTTGAAGCTTGCTCAAGTAATTGAGCGCGCATTCAAAGATACGATACAGGCCTTTCAGAGAGATGCTCAGATGTGCCGACATCAAGAGATTCTTATGTGATGTCATGTCCTGAGATAGCTTAGGTAGAGTGATCCTAAGAGGTAGAACATGGCAGAGTACGAAGGCCAGCACAATTCAAAAAGAAAGAAAAAGCACAAAAGAATCCAAGGGTCAGTAAAACAAAACAAAAAAAAGAAATTAAAGAAAAATGTAGAAAATCAGAAAGGCTGGGCCAGTCAAAAGAAAAAAAAAAAAAAATTAAAGGGATGTAAAGACTCAAAAAGAGAATGAGTAAACTTTTTTTTAAAAGACAGATGGAAACAGTGCATAATAACGGACATGTCATCAGACATCGGTCCAGACTCTGCGTCATCTTCTTCAAAGTGTGGCCCAGATGTCTCACTCTTCCCACACTGAAACAAGTGCGTAGAATGACTACAAATCATGGGTTACCGTAGTAATAAGAGATATGGCCATGACTCATTGGTGACCTGCCTTTCTTACCTGTGCTTTCGGTCCCTCCGCCACCGTGGTGTCGATGAAACACTTCTGATTTCAGCAGTTCCGTTGGTTTCATTTCATTTGGTGGAGAAAAAAAAAAGCCTGTTTTACATTAAAAACTCAGGGGAGCCACACCTGTGGTGCTGTTAACCGTGTGAGACTGCACCTGTTCCACAGACTCATCTTTACCTTGAAGTCCCCTGAAGGGTCTGTCCATGCCTATCGCCTTTGCTTCCTGACTAAGACGGCTATATAATAACGAATTAGTCACATGCTGGAAAGCTGTTCGTCAAAATTTGGGTGGCTACAGAGATGCCTGTTCTATCCACAGAATACATACTTTGAACCACAAGCATGGCCCAACTAATAAAATGTGGATAACTCTATTGTTTTATCCTGGCACCTGCAAATTCAGTGTTCTGTTCCCGCTGTGACTTAGACGTACATGCCGCCATGTGAACTCTGGCAATTGTGAAAATTGTGTTTATATTCCTTCGGGAGCTTATGTCGCATGGCTGCTAGTATCCCAGAGGTCTTGTGTTTTTTCCTCCTCCAAGATGCCAGCTTATTTCACTGAACCACTTGCTTTAGAGAGGTACCGATTCAGTCAGCTGTGGCTTTCGACATGTTCCTGCACCAGCAATGCTTACAAGGCAAAACTTTAATGATGAACTTAACCCATTGTTCCCCTGGCCTTTAACAGAAATTAATTGAATAAAACACAGCAGGGCACTTGTGGTTTTATGCCAACAGAAAGGCTGTTGGCCTCAATAACCTGAGAGAAAAACCTGAAAGTGAATCAGAATGAAGGCCAGGCACTTAACATTATAGGTATAGTCATGGACAATCTGTGTGTTTTTTAATGTGACAAGAGCAAAACAATGTGACTTGAAACAGCTTTGCTCCTCCTGCATTGTGTGGACACCTGAGGACACTCGAAGAGCTGGGGAAGTGGAGAACTCTCCTCCCTTTGATATGGAGTCTGAGGCCAAGCTGAAGTGACCTTTGTCTCCTCCCTCTCTGGTTGAGGACAAATCAAATGAATTCCCTTGACAAGGGCCGGCCTTGCGTTTCAAGCCTTGAAGCCGGGGGTGAAGGCAGAGGGCAACTGCCGTCGTCTTCCATCTTTCCTCGCAAGATTAACCGTTGCTCGAATCTTGACATTTCTTCCAGTCCCTCAAAGGGAAGCACCTGTTGACAGTGAAAGAGCAAAGGCTAAACTTTTAATGTGGCTGAAGCCCCCTGCGTGGGTATGGAGCCCCCTGCGTGGGTATGGAGCCCCCTGCGTGGGTTATGGAGCACCCTGCGTGGGTATGGAGCCCAACTGTGGAGCATAGCAAAGGCTTCTAATTTGCCCGTCAGTCAAAACAATTCACCTAAATATCGTTAATGAATACCAGTGTTTTCCAGCAGTGGGGGTGTGCCTGAGGGGGGAGGGGAGGAGGGAGGGGGGGGGGGGGGGGGGGGGGGGGGGGGTACTGCTGGTTCCATAGACTTGAAACCCACCCTCATTTGTGCTCTTGTCTCTGTGTTTTAAAAGCAAAAACCAGAATTTTTATTTAATCAAACATCTCGTCTAATTATCCTTTCAAACTCTAATTTCTCACTCGCAGATTTATTTATTGAT